>JAPKLY010000007.1:2399991-2565066 GCA_026898435.1 Prunella vulgaris | reverse complement strand
AAAGCATTGGGATATATATTACATGTTTGTGCTTCTAGTTAAGTAAATATTGCAGGAGCTACTTTTTAGTTGATATCTTTTACTAAATGAATTAAGTTTGTGATGCAGTAAAAATTTTACCCATATCTGAAAGGCTGCAAACTCTTGAAATCGGAAATATCAAAATGGAGGGCTATTTATTTTGCATACCTTTGACACATAACTCTGTTTTATGGTATTTTATGCTTTCTATGACATTACTGTAGCTATAGTGCTGAGTGCATTTGTTTAAAGGTTTTTCCAGTGAATTTCTTTACCTATTTAAACACCTTCATGTTTCTGATTGTAGATAGTAAGGATAGTCAAGCAGAAATGCCCTCAAACACCACTTGTACTTTATATCAATGGAAACGGTGGACTTCTTGAACGGATGAAAGGAACTGGAGTTGATGTTATTGGGCTCGACTGGACAGTGGATATGGCTGATGGAAGGAAGCGATTGGGAAATGATATTAGCATACAAGGAAATGTGGATCCTGCCTATCTATTTTCTCCTTCTCCTGCCATAACCAATGAGATTAAAAGGTTTGCCATATAAACTCAAAATCCTACTGAATTCCCTGTTAAAAGTTGATGAATATATTCGAATCAGACCCACTCTGTTAGCCAATACCTTAAATAAAATAAAAGATGATCGTTGTGGCTAATGTTTAGACTACCTGTTAAGGAAATAGTTTCTTTTGTGTATGCCTACTTGTCCTATTATTATTATTATATATTCGACCCCTTAACATTACTGTACCATTATCTTATTGTTTATATATTCAACCCCATGATCAACCATACTATTAACACGGTCTCTATAACGTTGTTTGAAGGCGCCAGTAACTAAAAAGTGTTGTACGTACGAGTATATTAAAAAATTTGTTGGGTGTTAATAGCTGTGCCGTTTAAGTACTACAATACTGAGCCATTCCAAAACGGGTTAAATAGGCCCACATTTTTTAAGTTGGCACAGCTCGATCCTACTTTCAGGCCATTAGGGTTGGACTCAAATTGCCACCTCTACTTAAGCTGATGGCTTGATTGCCGAGCTGATGATGTTTTGCAATTTTTCAGGGTTGTAAATAATGCAGGGAGCAAGGGCCATATCCTTAACCTGGGCCACGGTGTTCTTGTGGGTACTCCCGAAGAAGCAGTGGCTCATTTCTTCCACGTTGCAAGAAGCTTCAACTTTAATTCGACGGTCGAAAATTATGCAGTAGGGGAACCCAATATGGTAGCATGAGAAGATGGTCCTTTTGTTGTATAAATAGGATGTCCTTCCAGGTATGAGCTATAGCTGATGCGATTTTTTGCAGCATAATCTAGTTAATATTCCTCATTGGACCCTATGCGCATTCTGGCATTTTGTCCGACTTTATTTCTTCATATTTCATTGTTTTAACTTTTAATTTATAAATATGTGATCAAGGCAGCATATGTTTGTCGAGTTTATATTGTGTGAGACCATCTCATGACATGAGACGATTAGATTTAGTATAAATTGAGCATGACTTATTATCAATTTTGATAAACGGGGAGTGTTAATTTGTGTGGTCTTATTATGAGACGATCTCACGTAGCCCATTAAGTCTTAAAACAGGCTAAGCTTAGGTTTTACAAATGTCATCATAGTCTAATTGGTCGGCCTATTTAGATTTTTAATGTAAAAGAATCGTGCTAATTTGTTTAAAATTAGGAATAATTACGAATTGGTTCTGTAAAAATATAATAATAAAAAAAAATTATGTGCAGAAAAAGAATATGTTTCTGTACAAACATTATGAATTAATTATAAATATAGTCACTCTTTTAAATTATTGTTCAACTTTTCCAAACTATTTAAATGCCCAATTAGTCTTAAGATTATTTCATTAGATGTGTTTAATTGGGAATAAAACTTTTTCAGTCTCATATTCATATTTTATTTTGCCAATTCCTATATTCATTTTTGGCAATTAAAATTTTACTTTTTACAATTTTATTCTCTCAACATTATTATATTTAGATTCCATGGCATTATTTAATACACATAAAATATCACTTTACCACTAAAAAAGTCTTTAATGCCCCGAAAAAAGTTATTTTATCACTTTAATAACTAATATGCAATTTTTAAATTATATTTCGTGCAAATTGGAAAGTAGCAAATAAATATAAGATGGAGGGAAGTTTCTTTAAGATAAAATAGTATAATTTGTAAAAAATTCGATGATATATTTTTTTTCAAAATTAATCCCAAAGAGTAAGTCTCTTGTGCACCAGTTACACCGTGCAACTCAAGTTCATTTTTAAAAATTGCACAATTTATTACTGAAAAATTACACAAATTATTATTGAAAAGTTACACCATTAAAGATACACTTTTCAGTAATAATATGTGTAATTTTTCAATAATATTTTGCGTATCATTTTAAAAATGAATTTAAATTGCATGCATACAAGAGTACAAGACTAGGTCAATCCAAAAATAGATGCAAAATTTGTACTAGTGTCAAGTTGGAAAAAAGAATGAGACAAAAAGAGGGTGGCTAGTGTTGTAAAGGTCTGCCTAGAAAATGATGTAAAATGTGGAAGAGGATTTAAATGAAACTATGATATGTAAATTACCAGCTATACTAAAATGTCTAATTATTAAACCCATCATTGCTGCTTGAAAAGTTGCAAGAATCTCTCAAAATTAAATTCGCCAAAGTAGGGCCTCCAATATGTTTTATTGTTAATATCTTTTAATTTAATTGATGAATAATGGCGTCCATTTTTTTAATTTCTTATTTAATTGTAGTATAATGGATCCTTGTACCAATAATTGGTTGCTTATGTTATATTCCATTCATAAATTTTACATTTTTTATTTTAAAATGTTAAAAAAGAAATTCACATTTAAAAAAAATATTACATTCACAAAAATTAATAAAATAAATTTTTATATTTTATTATTTTATATTCACATACTCGGTAAAAAAGGTAGAATATAAATAGTTACATTTTAGGTTCATTATCATTTACTCCCCCATTCCTTAAAAAAAAAAAAAAAAACCATGCTTCGAATTTTACTTAGATTAATAAAAAAATTATGTATAAAAATTTTGGCATAAAGCGGTGTCTTGCTAATTTGTATGAGTTTTTTTCTTTCCACTGTATTGACCAATATAGTTAGAAAGTAATTTCACAGTAGTTGTACCATTTCATCTCATAACAGATTAAAATCGCAATTATTACATGAGGATCACCTCAAACTATATCCCAAAATCAAACCGCAACTAAAATCGTAATCTCCATTAGAGGGAACCACCACCCACCACAAGAGAGACCACGACAAAAGGGAATGAATTTTCCTTCTTCGTATCTCAAACTCAAAACCTTAAGGGTATGTTTGTTTTGGGATTAAGGGGGTCGTGAGAAGTCATGACTTTGAAATAATGAGATGTGAAAACCTTGATAAATAGTAAAAGTGTGTGTTTGTTTTGAGATTTTAGTAGGGTTGGATGTTACTTTATGTCAAATTAAAGTGTGATAATGATTGATTTTATAGGTATAATAATAGGTTTGTGAGTGTTGTGTTGGAAAGAGTAATAATAGGTTTAATAGGTTTTTTTAGGTGTGGATTGAGTTTGGGATGTGAAATCCAGATGTTACATCCCAAACTCGTGTAAAGACGTGATCGCAAAGTCCTACGTCCATCTGTGCTAGTCCCAAAACAAACATACCCTAAGACACTATTTGGATGGATGAATTTAAAAATGAAAGGATTTAAAAAAAAATTAAAATACATGTAAGAAGACATATATTTCAAATCACGAATTGTAAAGAAATTAGAGAGAAGAAAAAAAGTAGAGGGAAAATAGAGATGAAAGGATAGAGGGAAGAAATTTCACAAATGACATGGTTTTGATGAGAATTTAGAATTCCTTCATTTTGAACATAAACTCAAATTTAAGTATTTATAAATTCATCTAACTTACTTGAAAATAATGGTTATTTATGACTGAGTTCACGGATTTCAAATTCACTCATCCAAATGGAATCTAAAGTTTTAGATAGTAGAACTGTAACCACCTGGTTATCCACATTTGACAATATCTGGTTTAGAGATCTTTTCAAATACAGTTCTTTTAGTGGCTTCTTATTTGATCATATAATTATTATGGTCCAAATCACTGCATATAAAAAACATATCATCTCTATAACAAAATGCATCATGATCTCCAAAATTATATAGCTATAATATAAAAAATCATATATTGATATCTTTAATTTAAATTGGTCAGAGTTTCATTCCACATATCATCTTGATAACGAGCAAAGTTCAATCATGAGATCTGTTTCACGCAATGAAATACGGAACATGTAGGTTTTGCATGAAAATTGATGATTACATGAATTACTTTTCACATTTATGAATTAGTATTTAATTTTGAGTTAGTTTTATATGAAACTGGTTTATGATAAATTTATTACGAAATTGTTTTAAAGTATCAATGAAGATTATCAAATGATTTGTGATGAGTATCAAAAGTTCGGGGGAAAATGTTTTTTTAGAACCGTAATTATAATGTAGTAATTTAAGGACAATATGTTTTTGGGCTCGCAAAAGTAGTATAATATATTTTCGGACTTGAAAAAGTAGGACAGTAACTTTGAAAAGTTGTAAATCTAGGTCAATTTGAGCCCGAATCAAACCTAATTAATTCGGGCTCAATTGTCCTACTTTCCAAGCCCGAAAACATATTGTCTTTACATTAGGGATAGAGATTTTTTAGGTCCCATAATTTTTGCCTTTTTCCAAATACGTCTCAATAAAGTTAATTTATCCAATTACGTCTCAAATTTCTATTAAGTATATAATTTACGTCCCAATAAAGTTAATTTATCCAATTGTGTCCCAAATGTCTATTAAGTATACAATTTACGTCCCAAATCTCACCGGATTTAACCGGAGTAAGCAAAACGACGTCGTTTTGGCCCCATGTGCCGATCACGTGCCATTTAAATTGGGGCTTTCCGGAGTGTTGGTGACATGGAATTTATTTTTAAATTTTCAAATAATTTTTTTGCCAAAATAAATTAATTGATTTCCACCACATGGGGTCAAAACGACGTCGTTTTGCTTACTCCGGTTAAATCCGGCGAGATTTGGGACGTAAATTGTATACTTAATAGATATTTGGGACGTGATTGGATAAATTAACTTTATTCGGACGTAAATTGTATACTTAATAGACATTTGAGACGTAATTGGATAAATTAACTTTATTGGGACGTATTAGGAAAAAGACAAAAATTACGGGACCTAAAAAATCTCTATCCCCTTTACATTACAACTATCCTATAATTACAGTCCTAAAAAAATACTTTTTCAAAGATTACAAAAATGATTATTTTACAATTTTATTGAAAATATTTTAATATTTTAATTAAAATAATATAAAATTAATATTTTATGTTTAATTATAATAAATAGATAGTATATACAAAAAATAATTAAAAATATATTTTATAAAGAATAACATAAATATATAAAATATAATATATAAGGTGCATATATATAATAGTATTAAATATAACAATCAACTCGTCTAACTCGTCTTCTTCATCTAAAAAATACTTTAATTAAAACGATAAAGAAACGCGTGTAAACACACTCTTGTTAATAAATAGTGAAAAAAATTATAAATTATTTTATAATTTTATTAAAAATATATCAGTTACATGTACTCGTATTATTAAATTGTGAAAAAGATTACAGGTGTGATTATAGGTGATTACAAAGGTGATCGTGAGACGGTGTTTTATATATATATATATATATTTTTTTTTTTTTTAAATTCTAGTAGCTTATAAGTTGCTAAAAGTATTGGGAAAAATGTTATAAATTGCTCACAATTGAGGTCGAATTGGGTTTAATTCGGGATCAAATTGGCCTAGATTTACAACTTTTCAAAGTTATTGTCCTACTTTTCTATGCTCATAAAACATATTGTCCTACTTTTTTAAGCCCGAAAACATATTGTCCTATTTTTCCAAGCCCGAAAACATATTGTCCTTAAATTACAACTACCCTATAATTACGGTCCTAGAAAAACATTTTTCCCCAAAAGTTTGGGTTTAAAAAATTAATAAAAATTTAAATATAATATAATTGATTCTAATTTATACACTTTTGATGAGATTTTTGGTTTTTCAGTAATAAGTAATACCATGTATAAATCTCAGTACTATTTTATTTAACTTTTTAAAAATGAACTTCAGTTGCACGGACATTTGGTGAACAGGAGATTTACTTCTTGAATAAATATTTGATACTTTATAAAACATTTTCATAATAAGCTTATATGAACAATTTTTATACAAACCATTTAATTGAGTAAGTTTTATATCACAATGTTTCATAATAAACTTATTTTGAAACTATTTTAAATATTTGATGAAAATTGTCAAATAATTCGTAATGAGTATCAAAAGTTTGGATTAAAAAAAAAAGCAACAACAATTAAAATGTAATAGACTACAAAAAAGACGGGATTTACTGACCGAAAATTAGCGACCGAGTTTGACTAATGGTAAAAAAGACTATTTTTCTACTGATTAGCGACCGCCAGGCGGTCACTAATATCAAAATAAATTAGCTCTAATTTGGTTAGTCAACACATTAGCGATCGACCAGAGGCGCGAATATTGAGGGGATTTTATCTGAGCCATGTATGGCTCAAATAAAAAGTGAGGTGCTTATATCACGATGCTAGGGCCTGGGCCAAGTGGTTCGAACCCAACCCAGCCATAGGGAAGGCCTGGGTTCGAACCACGTTGGCCCCAAAAAAAAATTCACGAAATTAATTAGCGACCACCATGACGGTCTCTAATTATATAAATAGCGACCGCCATAACGGTCGCTAATTAAAAAATAAAAATTAAATATAAAATAAATATTATACGTTGCGACCGCTACGTCAATCACTATTTTTATATTTAGCAACCGTCTTGCCGGTCGCTAAATAAAAAAAATTAAATACAAAATAAAAATTATAATTTACGACCGCTAATGCGGTCGGTAATTATACATTTACCGACCGCGATGGCGGTTGGTAAATATTTCAAAACGGGTCAAGACCCGGTTCTTTTAGCGACCATTTACCGACCGTTTTGGCGGTCGCTAATTTAGCGACCGACTACGAATTCGGTCGGTAAATATTAGCGACCACCGTAATAGCGACTAACTATTTCGGTGGCTTAATCAGTTTAGCGACCGCCAAGCGGTCAGTAATTCGCGTTTTTTTTTTTTTTGTAGTGAATACAATTGATTTCAATTTAATACTTAAAAATTATAATATTATTTTTTATTTAATGTGAATAATTTAAAAAATTAATTGTTGTTGATATAATTTGTTACTAATACTACAAATCACTTAACTTGATTTTTTATACTCTTATAATATTTGATACATTAAAATCTATACAATTATTTTATAATAAATTTATCATCAATCTCATGTACATGACGGTGTTTTACTTTTAAATTTACAATTTACTTTGCTTTATATATATATATATATTCACAATGCATATAAATATGTGTGAGACATAAACTTATCATATATTTTTTTGTTAAATGAAAAAGTTTATTTTTTCAAGCTTGAAACCCAATGAGCTTCATCGTAAATATAGTGATTCGTATCCTTAAATTCGACATCAAGAGTGAGTATAAGGAATTATCAGAACTCAATAACCAATATATATATATATATAATATCTTAATTTCATATTTACATTTGACTTTAATATTCACTCAATATTCTTTTTGTAAAAATATTTCTGTACGATCTTGTATGCACAAAAACTCGTATGCAATATTGCACCATCCCCGACCCGTGCAATATCTCCAAATAAAAATTCGCGGATCCAATAAAAATTTTATGAAAAATTCTCGCCACTTCCAGAATATATACCACATGAACATATTTGTGCTACTGTAAGATAAAATGTGTGCTACTACATCTTAAAAAGTTAATTTTTCGTACTTTTAAAGTAACCATAAGAATAATATGTATTTTACTATTTTTACAAGAACACATATGTGTTTCTTAATTTATTTTTCATTTTATTATTAATTTTATGTTGATAATATGTTGTTAATGTAATAATATCTTACATGTGTTATTATCTCGCCACTCCAGGATGTATACCACATGAACATATGTGTGCTACTATAAGACAAAATGTGTGCTACTGTAAGACAAAATGTGTGCTACTACATCTTAAAAAATTAATTTTATCGAAATCCTAGAATGTATGCCACATGAACATATGTGTGCTACTGTAAGACAAAATGTGTGCTACTGTAAGACAAAATGTGCGCTACTACATCTTAAAAAATTAATTTTATCAAAATCCCAGAATGTATACCACAAGAACATATGTATGCTACTGTAAGACAAAATGTGTGCTACAACATCTTAAAAAATAATAATTTATATAAAAATCAATAAATATTTATGAAAACGAATATGTTTTCTTATAACAATACACATATTTATCTTACATTGTATTAACATGTTTGTTTTCTACAAAAACAAATGAATATATGTAAAAAAACAACATTTGTTCTTATAGTAGTACACATTTGACCTTATAGTAGCATAAATTTACTCATACAGTATCACCAACTGGAAGCGAAAATCCTAAAATTTGAAAAATGCCCAAATCCGACCCGACCCGTTCAAGATCCACGAATTTTGTTATTTTGACCTTATTGACCCGCGAGTTTTCAAAATTTTCCTTTTTTGGCATATATTGCACCGTGCAATATTACACGGGAGACCTACTCTCTTGTATGACCTCTGTGATTCTTTGTGCGATTACTCTGCAATTTTTTTATGATATTTTATAAAAAATACATTAACTAATATTTTTTTAAATGCAATATTAATAAAAATAAGCCAATTAAATTTCCTGAGTTTTAATACGAGGGAGTGATGAGGGGTAATGTATTTATGTCGACCAAATTAAGTTTAATATATTAGAAAAACACACAGAGTGTGTCCTTACATATTGATTCAAATAGATCACTATATTTATAAATTGATCCAAAAAAAATGTTCTGTAATTTTTTATTATTTTTTTGTACGGAAGCATTTTTTATTTTTGCACGGAACCAATATAATTTTTATTAATTTATTGAACCATAATTAAATTGTACATGAAACCACAGACCATTATTATAATTTGATATTTCTAGGAAATACCATACGACTGATTTATTCATGACTTAGGTCCTACATGCATATCTTTTTTAGATGATTGTGCATCTTCAAAAGTAAGATATTTTATTACTTGATTTGACACAATTAAGAATCTTTATGCTATGTTTGTTTCGGGCATATGTGTGGTTCATTTCATTCTAGTAAAAAAAAAAAATTAATTAAGATATTATTGTTATTTATGTATGTGTGTATATATTAAAATTTGACAAGCTGATTAAGTCTTAAAATAAATGTTATGTCTCTTAAGGATGTGATAGAATTCGATATCCCAATTTTCAATTGGGAAAGTTTGAAAACAAATTATATATAATTTAGAATATGTTTGCTTTGGGTTTTAAGTAATTTTTTTAAAAAAAATTGATTTTTGAAGTTTAGGGGTTATATTAAATTATTGTGTAAGAGTAGAACGTATTGGTGGAAAGATAGTAGAAGAATAGTTATATATAGGTTTTATAAGTTATTTATGAGGTGCAGATTTTAAAAAATTTAAATTTTTAATTTTGAATGAATTTTTAAAGGGTCAGTTACAGATTGATACAAAAATAATGTACTATTTTTAAATAGGTACAATATGCAAAAAGATAATTCTATTGTTCAACTTATGTTTACACTATTATATAAAAAAATTGCACCTATTTAAACATAGTGCATTACTTTTGTACTAATTTATGATTATTTCATTTTTAAAAGTTTAAGATCTTAATTAGGTTTTTAAAATTCAATGTATTGTGCGTTTTGTTTAATGGATAAACTAGTATATCCCATTAAAACATGAAAGTTTTGGCGGAATTGATTATATAGTTATCCATTAAACAAAACACACCTTAATGTAAAAAATGAGGGATTAATGTAATTGCCACACTTGCTACGTACGTACCCTATTAGATATTATCTTACGTTTAAAATGATATTAATTAACATTTTATAATATTTATCAGTAGATTAATTATAAATAATTTAATTTTATACATCACTACAAATTCAAGCTTCTAAATTGATTTTAATTTGACCTAGGTTTAGTTGTTCCTCGTAGTCGTAATTCAACTTTGCTGCCCAAATTTTCCTTCGCATCTACATTACTCAAAATCTTTTAATTATACAAAAGGTTTGAAATTGTTATTTTAAAATATATATAACAACAAATACATTCGAATGCAAAAGTTTATATATTTAACTAGCATGCAAACTATTTGCATGATGGAAAAATAAAATTATTTTTTGGTCCTATAATTTTATCTCCTTTTGATTTTAGTTCTATTAATTTTTAAATTTTGATTTTTGTTATGTAACTTTACTTCATTTTGGTTTTGGTACATTAACTTTTTAATTTTTAATTTGTTTTGTTAAAAAAAAAATTTGTTACTTTTTAAACAAAAAAAACTTTCTCTTTATCCTATTTTACAAATTTTATTTAATTTTACAGAGTTTTCATTGAATATTAGGATGAAGAACGGTGAGGAGAATTTGGAGATTTTAAATGATTGAATGTATATGGATGGGAATGTTGCCAGACTAAAAGTAAAAAAAAAATGTATAAGTTACATAAAATCAAAATTTAAAATTTAATAGGATCAAATCAAAAAATAAAGTTACGTAGCGAAAAAATAATTTTCCAAAAAAATATATTATTTAAGCCAGTTGTCATTTGTTGGATCACAAACAAAGTTTCGCATCCCATTAATCATGGAAATGGTCTCATTGAGACTGTCATTTAAAGCCCAAATTAATGATAAAAGTGTGTTGATTTAGAGAATTGGTTGCACCCCAATAAAATAATCTTATTTCGAGTATATATATATTAATTTCTCCATTAAAAGAAAAAGAACTTTTTAATTAATGAGCCAAATTTATATAAAGATATTTTTAGAATATATTATTAAAATAAAGAAGAAAATTTTACTTTTATCAAAATAGAGCCCAGTCGGTATTTATAATACCGACGGGTGACACGTCCTGCACAATGAATTCCTTCACCTTGGAAGATAAGTCAGTTGGGTTCCCTAAACTCGACTGGATAGAACATGATAAGATATTGATTAATTAGATATATATCAGCAGTTTCTTTACATTAATTAATAATATATGCAAATTAAATTTAGTCAGGTAGTTGCGCCAGAGAGGAATGCAAATTAAATTATGTTAATAATATATGCAAAATTAATTACAAGTCAAAGAATTTACCGACAAGCAAAAACTCCATGATACATTCATGATAATATGACTTCAGTTATTCCAATGATATATTCATGATAATATGACTTCAGGCATGTACGCCGTCATCAATGGTGGTCGATGTCTCCATTTTTTCGCTTAGCACCCAAAAATTTAATAATCTGAGAAGTAATTTTTCAGTTTCAGAAAATGGCAACGTAGACGTGATCGTGTGAGGTGGGTGTGTGAGAGAGATAAATTATGACTTTTCTTAATTTTTTTACGCAAATTTATTTTTATAAACTAAAATATTTTAAGTGGGTGGTTATTAAAATTGAAAGAGTCAACAAAAATATTATTTAGAAATATGAGTAAGTCTCCTGTGCACCAGTTACAAGATGCAACTCTAGTTCATTTTAAAAAAGTTAAACAGTTTATAACTGAAAAGTTAAACAGTTTATTACTGAAAAGTATATCTTTTATATTTTAACTTTTCCGTCGGCTGATATAGTTTATTTAAGGCGGGTCAGGACGGGTAAAATCCGTCGGGTTCGCGGGGCAGGTCCAACTTTAAATTGAGGAGGGGCGGGGCGAGTCCTGAATCCAAAAAATTCATGGCGGGGCAGGTCCTAGGACAGAACAAACCCGTCCCAGATCCACCCCATTGTCATCCCTAAGACTTATGTTATTAACAAAAAGTAATGTAATTTAGGAGATGATTTAAGTTTATATAAATTAAAATTTATTTCATTAAAAATATTTAACAACCATATTTTTAAAAAATTCTTTGACTCTTACAAAATTTGATAACCTACTTATTTAAAATATTTTAATTTATAAAAATCTTTAACTCTTTTACTATTTCTTTTTGCATATCTACATATATTTTAAAGTAGCCGAAGAAACTTGATGGAGGGGAATATTATTGTATATAATTATTTTTTCTAAAGTAATTATATATCAATATACTGTGGTCGGCTAAGGTGCATGCAAAGCTTGATATCAATAAGAAATTACACCCATTTTGGTCAAAGTTGAAGGTTGAAAGTCTGACAATGTGGTTAGTATGTTTCCTTCAGTCGATTTTGTGAAAACCGTCTGGCACAGCTCTTGGTCAGTGCATGTTATATGTGTTTTATGAGGATGACAAATCACTAGTCGGTAATTCCATTATCGACTGGTTTTATTTTCATAACACCCCCAACTTTTACCCTATTTTGCTAACTTCATCTAAATATATCTCTACATAAATATGGATGGAGGTGATGAAATGGTTGGGACTGAATTCTGTGTTGTCTTCGAACTCTTTCTTGAATTTTATTCACTTTAGTAGAATTCTAAGGGAGAAAAGGAAAGCAGATGGCAATATGTATTTGGGAATGCGTCTCTTGGTTGATATGGAAAGGGTGAAATGAGAAAATATTTAAGAATATGGAGTTCTCATGTGAAAAAATTGTGGAGGAAATGAAGATTAGAACATGGAGTTGGATTGCATCCAAGGAGAATTGTTTGCGAGATATTCCTTTTCATCTGTGGGCATCTAATCCTAGATTGGTTCTTGGAGTCTAAGAAGTTAAACTTGTAAGTTTTTGCTGTAGCAAAAAGAATGTATTTGAGATATTTCTCATACCTATGTAAATGCTACTCTTTTTGTGAAATGAAGTTTGATTTTACTTATAAAAAAAATTTGCCAATTAATAGAGCTAAAAAATCATATATTCGGACACTAACATTATTTTTGGTGTGTTTTAAGTCAAATATCTTTTTATTTCTGCTCTAAAAATTCAGTCTTAAATCATGATTTACAACAATTTTGTTCTTGCAAAATATAGTGAAACAAAATAAAATTAAAGTGAAATGTCTTTGCAATGAAATCTTATGTTCATCCACATTTCATTTTTCAATATTTATATGTGATATGCAAAATATAGTTTTGGCCTACACAATCTTAGGACAATCATGAATTTTGAAATTAAAATCGAGTTCCCCCATCATATACTAAATCCTATCACAAACATAATTAATATCACTCCCTAAAATTGGATTTCATGTGAATTTCCACTTACTACATATGTGGCACTATGATCAAATTAGAAGATCTCATATAACTGGTTGTTAATTTGTTCTCAAAATTGGATTGTCTCTAAAAGTCCATTGAATTTGAATAAGCTTAAAAGCCTCAAAAAGTTAATCGGTTGGATTGTCGAGATGGTGGGACGATATCAAACTTCATGACCCAAAATTGTTGCCACTATTTTATTAAAAAAAAGGAGAATTGCAACTATTATTTTATAGTAAAACAATTAATATCTTCTGATGAAATCTTTGATACTATATTATAATAATACATTTTAGTGAAATAATTAAAACTCCATTATTTAAAATACACACAAAATATAAATCAATTGTATGATAAAGTGGGTTTATATAAATATTTGTCTTATATATGCACACATGTGAGATATTAAAATTAGTTATGTATATATATAAACCAGGTGAGTTAGCTCACCTGACCACCGGACTCCTCATTCAAGTGAGTGGCCTAGGTTCGATTCCCTTAGGGAACGAATAGGAGGGAGATATAAGGTTGGCTTGGAGATATATGGGTGTATGGAGACTTGATGAACTAATTAACTTTTAACTACTAATTAACCACTAACATTTACCGATAAAAAAAAAGTTATGTATATGTATAATCAATTAATTAAGAAAACATTACAAAATAATTCACAAATTTGACACTAATTATAAATTGATTCTATGCAAAAAATTTCATTTAACAGCTAAACAAATGCATTTTTCAATATAAACAATCGAATAATTTAAAAATACATTTGAATTGTCTCTCTTTTTTCTCTCTCTAGTCTTTTTCACAAAAAACTAAGCCTCCATTTGTACGGGTGAATTTAAAATTTCTAGATTATATACTCAAATAATCACTCTCTCAATTAATTTATAAATACTAAAATTTGAGTTATGCTTAAAATGGTGGAATTCTAAATCCTCTTCAAAATCATATCATTTGATATCTTTAATCTCTACTTCTTTTCATCTCAATCTTTGCTTACTTTTTCACTTCTCTCTTATTTCTTACTACATTTATTTTGTCTTTTTTTTAGATCAACCGGCCAATCTCCATTAATGAAATCATGACTATAGGGTCCGCTTGGTAAGTTTTATTTTTAACCGGTTCAGTAAATGTTTCTTTTTATTTCTTTACTTTTTTTTTTTTTTTGGTAGATTTTGAGTTTCTCCCTCTCTATAGGGTCTTAGTTATGATATGCTCTACGCTTTGTGCGACTATCTATCCTCTCATGGATTATTGTGATTTTTGTTTCTGTTGTCCTAATTTGTTTCAGGGCAGACTGTCTTCTTTTTAAGATCTGTTAAAGGGTTAAATGCATTTTTATAACTGAAAAGTGTATCTTTTACAGTTTAATTTTTCAGTAATAACATGTGTAACTTTTCAGTAGTATTTTGTTTAACTTTTAAAAAATGGACTTGAATTGCACCGTGTAACTGTTGCATACAAGACTAATCCAGATTGTTATTTGTGAGTTAAATAATATATTTGAATTGATGGATAAAAATAGTTAATAATGTAAGATAATTTTATTTTGAATGTTTAGATTGTAAGATTAATAAAAAATATATATAATTAACAATTTTGCCCTCTATATCATAAACAAAAATAAAGTGAATTATGTTCTCCTTTCCAATATAAGAGGAGTATTTTAGTAAAAATAAACACAATGAATTATTATCATACATCTTCCCAAAGATAATATTATCTACCATTTATAAGATAATTGAATTTTAGTTTTTGACTTTTTATTAATTTTGGGCATTTGTTTATTAAACCAAACATCAAATTAGATAAATTAATTTAATTCATCTTAACTTATTTAATGAACCAAATGAGGCCTTAGAGAAGTAATAAAGGCAGAATTTTATCATTAATTTTTTTTTTTAGTGGTTCATCTCCTCACAACTTGATTGAACTAGTTTTTCCTCAATGTTTGAAGATTTAGCCTCTGCTTCCAGATGGATTAGTGTGTTGTCCTATTATAATGGAGGCACACTCATTTGAAACGTTTTACGTGTGAAATATACCATATTAAAAATTTGCGGATTCTTAATCGGATTTGATCGAATTTGATCTTCTTCTTTTTTTTTCAAAATTTTCGTGACTCTAATCCCATATTTTTTCGCTCTCATATATATTACAATTTGGACAAATGCATGTTACTAATAAGCAAAATGTGTGTTACAATCAGATTAAATGTTGGTTTTTTTACATATATTCATTTGTTTTTGTAGAAATAACATTTTTTCATACAATCTAATAAAAAATGTGTGTTACTATAAAAAAATATTATTTATGAGAAAACAATATATTTTCATATAGTAACACACATTTTTCTCTTATATTATATGAAAAATGATTTATTATATAAAAATAAATATATATATATATATAAAGAACAATATTTCATAAGATTGTAACACATATTTGCTCTAATAGTAACACACATTTGCTCTACAGTTTGTGTTATAATATGGGCAAATTAATGTGTGTTACAATATGGACAAATGTGTGTTATTATAAGAGAAAATGTACTTTTATAAGAATACATATGCGTTTTTTTATTTAATCATCATTCATTTAAATCTAGGTATATTGATTCATATATTAACACACTTTTTACTATTTTATATGTTAGGGAAAATAACTTTTTTAGTCCTTTATCTTTCACCAATTGTATTTTTGGTCCTCTTAACTATACTTTTATAGAAATAGTCCTTTAACTTATCAAAAATTATTTTTTTCGTCCTCTTAACTATACCTTTTTAGAAATAGTCCTTTAACTTACCAAAAATTGTTTTTTTCATCCTCTTACCTGGTTGAAGTGGAATTTTTTTTATTTTTAATAACACACACACGTGGCCTCAGTTTGGGAGGGAAGAAACGCGCGCTCAACACTGAAAAATCCCCAAATTATATCTAACCCTAAATCTCATTACCTTCAACATCATGTGCATTGAGATATAATTTGGGGATTTTTCAGTGTTTAGCGCGCGTTTCTTCCCTCACAAACTGCGGCCACGTGTGCGTGTGTTATTAAAAATAAAAAAAATTCCACTTCAACCAGATAAGAGGACGATTTTTTTTTTTATAAGTTAAAGGACTATTTCTAAAAAGGTATAGTTAAGAGGACGAAAAAAATAATTTTTGATAAGTTAAAGGACTATTTTTAAAAAAGTATAGTTAAGAGGACGAAAAACATAATAGGTGAAAGATAAAGGACTAAAAAAATCATTTTCCCTATATGTTATTATATAAAAAAATAATTATTTCTAAACAAATAAATAAATATTTATGAAAAATCAATATGTTTTCTTATAACAACAACAAGCATGATTTTTCTCTAATATTATGTTAAATACTATTTAATTTATAAAAACAAATGAATATATGCAAAATAACAATATTTTATAAGATTGTAACCATGGATGCAAATGGCGGTCGTCTAGGCGCTTGAAGGCCCTCGGTCGCCGACGCCAAGGTCAAATCGCCGAAAAAAATCCGCCAACATATTTGGCACTGCTGAGGCCGCCTAGGCAGCCGCCGAGGCCGTCTTGGCACCGCCTAGATGACCATTACTCTTCTTTTTCTAATTTTTATTTCAATTTAAAAGTTAGATCTAAAATTAAAAAATAAAAACTAATTTACTAAATTACTAAAAAATGAAAGTTTAATTGAACTACTTCATAATTTATTCGTTCTATGTCCTATTATGATAGTTTTTAACATTTTGTTGACTTTTTATATTTTGTGATAGTTATTAATTATGTTTTAAATTTATAATTTATCTATAATGTATATTTTTATTAATATATGTTTAGAAAAAAATTAATATTAATAAAAAATAAAAAATAAAATAGAAAAACCTTGGCACCGCCAAGGCCGCGCCTAGGCGGTCTTGGCGCTTGAAGGCACTCGACCGCCCGTCGACCGCCAAGCGTCATTTGCACCCTTGATTGTAACACACATTTGCTCCCCAGTTTGTATTACTATATGAGCAAACATGTGTTACTGTACGCTAAAATGTATTTTTCTTAAGAATAAATATGTTTTTTTTTTTAATTTAATCATCATCCGTTAAAACTAGATATATTAATTCATGTAATAACACACTTTTTACTATTTTATGTGTTGTTATAAAGTTAAATAATTATTTATATACAAATAAATATATAATTATAAAAATGTAATATTTTTTCTTATAATAATACACATTTTGCTCTTACTTTGTATGATAAATGTTATTTCTACAAAAGCAAGTGTAAAATACAATATTTGGTTTGATTGTAATACACATTTTGCCTTAAAGTAACATGCATTTGCCTAAAAAGTAATATACTTTGGAGCAAAAAAACTCAAAAATTGTGCTTGCGCGAGAATTTGATAAAATTACTCAAATTCGATCCTACCCGGCCATGAGTCCGTGAATTTATATATATATATATATATATAAGATATCACACAGTAAAATGTTTCATATATAAAATTTTGTTTTTATATGATATTTATAATAATTTTTTTTTAAAATAAACACTTAAATTACACTATATAATTATACCCAAAGAAACCTACTCAAACACGCTTTTTCTTTTTTTGGTATTGAAGTATAGAACAAGCTATATAGAATATATATATATAATTGCATTAACTATATATTTCTAAAAATGAATTAATTTTTATAACTAGCTGCGAAGGACTGCTATAGGATATCAGGTAATTGCAGTCTTAATCCTCATCCTGATCTTGTATAGAAAATGACAAAAATGACAATTAATTCTAGCTACTAATTTTATTGAAAGAAAAAGACATAATTAGTTGTTTAGTCATATGATCTTCGATAATGAAATGAGACCAATTAACTGAGGATCAAGAATCGTATATATATATATAGTCTTTCCCGTAGATATTTAATTAAAATAATTAATTATATTCTTCACATTAAATTAAATTAAATTATATCATATATACGTGTGTGTGACATTGTTTAATGGGGATCATCCATGGCGAGCACAAGATGGTGCAGAATCCCAAAAGACAAAACATTGGACAAAAGTGTACAATAAGCATATATTATTTGATTTCCCATATTTTATTTATTTATTTATTTATTTACACCACAAAAAAAATAAAAAATCCCTGTTTTCCAAGAATTAATTGAAATTAAAAATATCGGCTCTTATTTGCTCGATCGATCGACAGTTTGTATACATAATCAATTATACGTAGATATATACACCATACTTTGTAATAACTCCCATGAAAGTACGTATATACACAAACTAGGGTTTTAGCAGATTAGGGTTCTTGATAAACAACAACAAAAAATACCACTCTGTTGGCATACATATACATACATATTGCACAAAAATATTTAAAATTAGAAATATAAATAAAAAAATATTACATGGTTTCACATCAAATTAATGAGACGCTAAAATTCAAAATCAAGGAAAATTCAACAGGAAAAAATTTATGGTAAATGCGTAATTAAGATCGTTCACGATGATGAAATCAAACCCAACAAGTCATACATACATATTTATATATAGGAAAATTAAAAAAATAAATTACCATTTATATTAATCATAATGATCTCAAACTCCAGAGGATTGAATCTGATGAAAATTTGATGCCATCCCTTGATCATTCGTCTTCCTCTTCTTCTTTTTCTTTTTCTTGTACGGGATTCCCCGCGCTTTCGCCTGGGAATCCCGCACCTCCCTTAAGTACACTCTTATCGCCCCGTTGGCGAACGGGTTTGTTTCGGGGGCTCCCCCGTTCTCCTCGTAGGCTGCCCGGAGGCGCCCTATGAGCGCATCCAGGCTGCCCCACGCCTGTCTGAGGGGACAGGCGCAGGGCCCCACCGGCTCGGGCTGCCCGAAAAACATGCACCCTTGTACATGCACCTTGGTCTTCCCGAACTGGTCAAGGTACCTCAGGAACTCCAGCACGTGGGTGTAATTGCAATCGGGCAGCGCGACCGGGGGGCGGTGGTTCCGGAGGTACTGCCCGAACGTGTTCCAGTCGCGCCGTTTCTGCGACTCGTAGCGACTCAGCTGCGCTGGTGGCGGCGGGGGAACGGCGGAGGAGGGAGGAGCTGATCTTGATGATGATGATCCGTCACCACTTGGATCAATATTGGACATCATAATATTTTTGATGGAGAGGGAGAATTAAAATTATTTTTGGGCAAGAATTTTAATTGTTGTGGGGGAATTAAGTGATTAAATTGAAATCAATAATTTGATGCAAAAAAAAAATGGGATTCAAGTGGGTAATCAAATCATGAGGTTATTGAGGAGACAAGGTATGGACCAATCAAAGTGCTTTAGCTCTCTCCTCTTTTTCTTCATTGACAAGACTAATTTCTTCCTTTAATGCTACTATAATTAACTATATATATGTGATCCTCTTTTCATGTAAGTGCATAAATATATATATATATATATATATATATATATATATATATTTATATGTATATATATTAATGGAGTATGTCTCAAATGTACCAAGTGCATGATGCAATTACTTAAACAGTTAAAGTTGTTTATATTGAAAAATAAGTGTTAATTACACTGAAAAGTCTGGGTTATTGAAAAAGTAATTTATACTGAAAACTGATGAACAATTTAAACTTTTAGTATAATCAATTCATATTTTTCGGTGTTATTAGTACTCACTTTTCAACATAATTAAACAACTTCAACTGTGTTAAGTGAGTTCATTGTGCATTAATTGCATATGAAACTAATGATATAGAGCTCGATGATAGATTTCTTATAAATTTCGATATCTGTATAAAGTGCTTGTACGTATAATTTTAGCACGCTAGTATTCTATGCAGATGTCGAACTTTATAAGAAATTTACTATCAGACATATTTCATATCAAAATTGTATTTTTATTTATGACATTTACGATTGTTGACGGTCGCTAGCTATATTGGTCGCAAATATCATTATTAACGACTGTTTATTAGACGGTCGCTAAAACGCGCGTTTTTTTTAGTTATATTATATATATATATATTTTATTTTATTTTTGACTGGGTAACATTATTGAAATGCAATCACTATCAATTAGTATATAGTAGCAAAGGAAATGAGACAATGGTTATTACCTAGTGACTAGGTAAACAGGATTAAAGTAACCTGAGTTAATTAATTAAGGAGAAAGTGTGATCAGCATAAAATCCCACTTTTTCTTGCCGGTCCTATCGTTTAATTATTTTATTTTATTCTGGTATAATATTAATTAGTTAGTTATACACATTTAAATACATGTAAATTAATTATCATTGCATTGTGACGATGAAATAATTAATACGAAGTCGATCGAGACTTAAAATTAATAAAAGAATTTAATTAGAAAATTAATTAAATAGTTTGTTGGTCATAAGATGCCAAAACAAGCAGTACTATTTGTCTCATTTTCGAACATTCTTCAACACATGAGGTGGAGTTGTAAGGGAACTGCAATCTTCAGCATTTGATTTGTCACTTGTGCTGTTTTATAGAGAGAAAATCTTATGACTAAATGACAGCAAGTACTACAAATTATTTATGGATTAATAATTCCATATATTTTTTACTATGTTTTATTACTAGCAGCATATTTAAGTTTTTCTTAATTGAATAAATTTTATATGAATATATATATATATATATATATATTATTTAAAAATGTTTATTATAGTGAGTTACCTGCTGATTTTTGGGGTGAAGTAATGAATAATACTGAAAATTAAATAAATATGAGTGACATATTTAATATTATGTGAATTTGGAGGTTAATGATTATGTGCAGTAGAATGTTGTTTTCGATATTTATGGAATGAAAAGCTTATTATTGGACGGCTTAAAAGGAATACGAAAACTTACTCCGGTCGAACAAGAGGAGTACTAACTTATAATTGAATTATATTCATTTCCGTAGGTGAAGTGACACGTATATTAAGAAAATGAGATTAAGTATGAGAGAGTTCAATAAAAAAAAAACTTGTAACTGTGCTTTTTTTTTTTTTGAGTATGAAAGTAATATTGTGGCGTTCAATAAAAGAAAGTATGAAAATAATCTTAAAAAAATGAAGAATATTCTAAAGTATCTGCATAATAGATAATACAAAATTTAAATTTCCATGATACAAGATTGTTCTTGTGCACAAAGCTAATTACATTACACACACATATATATATATAGTTTGGTGTGTTTTGTGTGTAAATTATGTATTAGTATTAGTTTATAAATATTGAGTTTTCGTGCCTTCCGACATTGATGTAAAAGAATGGTGTTAAGCTAAACTATATTTTTGAATTATAACAATATAATTTTTTAACTGTTTGAATATATTTTATACTCCTATTATTATGAATGAATTCATTTTACCCATTAAAGAAAATACACCAAGTATATATGTGAACTCACAAAAGAGAGAGTGAGTTTTTGGGTTTTTTTTTTTTTTTTTTCATGGAAGGCATCCAACAAATTCTAGTGTAGAACAAAATGGATGGGCCAAATATTAGGGTTTAAAGGCCAAAACATAGCGGTCCCAAATCCAAAAATAAGATACTGATATTATTAAATGAATGCAGTTAATGATATTAATATAAAGAGTGAGTCTCGTGTGTATCATATGCACCGTGTAATATTTTTCAATAATAACATGTGTTATTTTCAGTAGTAAAGTGAGGAGTCCGGTGACCAAGTAAACTAACCCACCTGGTTACGGGATATTTTCTATATTGTATAATTTGCGATCTATTATAAAAAAAACTAAATTTATCAAGTGCACATGCATTTTCGAATAATGATTATAAATAATAATTTTTAAAATATATATAAGTATTATGGTGTTGGCATCACTAGTACTGATCTCTTATAAAACGAATTCGTGATTAAAAATTGACATAATTATATTTGTTCAATGATATAATAATATTTATTTACGTGAAATATAGTAGAGTGACTCCAACATTTAAATGTGTGGTGCTGGAGAAATCAACACAAGAAGAAATAAATGAGATCTCCTGCGAAGCCCACATGATAGATACAGTAAATAATAAAGTATTCATTGTGGATCTCCCAATAATTTAATTTAATTTAATGGTTTTAATTATATATATAGTAAAAGTTGGATTAAATTCTTGTAGTTATTCAAGCTCACAAGGATGGGCCCATCTCTAGCATTGTATTATTGCAGTGTTTTTATAACCGGACCGGTGATCAAACCGGACAAGGCACCGGTTCACGGTTCAACCGATCCAACCGGTTGAATTAGCGGTTCAACCGTTAAAATAATTTATACTTATTTTTTAATATTTTCTATGTTAAATAAAATAAATATTTACTTATAAAAATAAATAATTACAATAGAATCATAAAATAATACCATAAAATACAAAAGATACAAATAACTCAATCAGAGTAGGTTTTCTTTAATTTCTTTTTAGTTCTACAACAGTTAAGAATATTTTTTTGTGGAAATTAAAGTTTTGGCTTTTGGTTTGATTATGATTAAGAAGACAAATAAAAATAAGTAAAATAAATAAATATTAATATATTTTTAAAAATATAGCCGGTTCAACCGGTTCTGACCGGTTTTTAGCGGTTCTAGCCGGTTTAGAGCGGTTTTGATCGGGTTTGACCGGTTCAACCGTAAAAACGGTTTTTTGGGTGTAACCGGACCAGTTCTGTGACCGGTTCCCGATTCGGTCCGGTTCTGAAAAAAAATAATTATCGGCCTCTTATTTTAGTGTTTTCCCATTTTGCAGTGTCGAGGAAAAAAAATCGTGTATGTATTACCGGAATGATGCAATTTAATTATATAATAATATCAAATATTTTTTATTAAAAAGTATAACTATTTTTATTTCTATTTTTAATAAAATTAATTAATGTAAAAGAATTTGGATTAGGCAATGAGGCATCCTCTTTAAAGAAAGTTAAATGGGTCAAACTGATAGTTCATTAATAAAGTATATATGTACCTAGCTAAAGATTTTGTATGTTTGTAAAATAATATTTAAACCACATGAACGTTTGTAGTTTGTTTGTCTGGGCTATTTCAAAAAGTATGTGTAAATAGTACATGTCTTATAATATGTTATTATAAAATATAATGTAATACAATTATTTTGTTATTAATGTAGTTTTTTTTAGAGGAGTTATTCATGTAAGTATTAGTACTCCTTCTGTCGCACAAGAATTTGTACTTTTTTTTTATTTGGACATTCCACACAAATTTGTACACTGCTAAAAAACAAAGTATTGATTTACGTGCACACTCACAAACCTATACACATATTGTAATATGTAAAAGAAAGTTGAGTTTGAGTCCTGAGTATTGATCCTAAGTCTGAAAATTGAGAATTGATCCTGATCCTGAGCCTGAGTGCATCGGTCCTGAGTCTGAGTACACATGTTTCTTGAATGCACTGGTCCTGAGTCAATGATCGAACTTCATATCCTGAGCTTGGTATCCTGAGTCAATTTTATCCTGAGCTGAAAGTACCAGTTTCCTGAATCACTTAAACTGAGCCGTTCTTTGTTTGAACCATCCTGAACCGCCAGTTATGAACTGAATATTCATAACTAACTGAAACAGGAGAAAACGAAAGCGACCTCAATCACAGTGATATAGATGGTTATTTCAAGCCGTTGGATGAATAATTAAGTTGGGCTTTGATCATTTATTCTTGGCGGTTGCAACCATACAATATTCTTTTTTGGTTGGTTAAAGTGAAGGATATACACACACATCGAAAGAGAGATTGAAGCTTTGTATTCTGTAAAAACTATTCATCAATTAGTAAAGTGAGAAACTTCATCCCGTGGACGTAGATCAATTTGATCGAACCACGCAAATCTCTTGTTGTTGAGTTATTTTCGATTTCTTATCTTTCTGCAATTGTGTTCATCTTATTCTGAAGGAGGAGTTCTTCATAGCTTCGGTTCTTCAGCTTGAATATCAGAAGCTTAAGTCGATTCTATCACTGACATATATTTATCTATATGTCATTATTTTATATATAAAACACTTTTTTTTTAAATGTGCCGTCTCGTTCGTAGTGTGCAAATTCCTACGGGGCGGAGGGAGTATTACTTTATATAATAATGTATATAGAAAACAAATAGATATAAATTTGTTGGAGATCATTTAATCACTATAATTAAGGAAAGAAATTGATAGGTTAGGCTTGAGTCGAGTTGTATATTTATTATGTGAACAAATTAATACAGACTTGTCTCACAAAATAATATCATTCCAAACAAGTTATACGAAACATGCCCAAAATCTTCTTGATGCATTTAGTACCATGATGTGATCATGTAATATTTTAAAAAAATCAAACCAAGAAAATTAATTCAGTTTCACTATAAGTTAAATATACATAGGTGAAACACACGACATCATCCATTATGCAAATCTAAAGTCACAAAACTAATCATTGTAGTATAAAAAAAAATCTATAAGAATTAGAAAAATAATATATAAGGAGCCCAATTTGTAAGCACTTTTTCTTTAACTTATTGCAATTTTGTGTTTCTTCATGTTTCCTCCAGAGAAGAGATCGAGCATCGAGAAAACTGCGAGTTTAGATATTGACTATATTTACAATCTTTTAATTGTTGTAGATTTTCAATATCCTGTTTTACTTTAATTTCTAACCATACGAATTAAATGAAATTGAATAACTCAATTTATTATAATGCACGAGATTGGCACATGATAGACGATTTCGGGCTTAATTGTACACGTGAGATGTGGAAATTAAGTGTCAATCTCGTGCAATTTCAGCGCAACTGAAGCTCATACGGGCCAATTTTACCCTTAATTTGCCAAGTTAAAAAGCTGCGGTTCTTAAATTGTCAAGTTAAAAAGTTGCGGTCCTTAAATTACCAAGATAAAAAAATTGCGGTCCATAAATTGTCAGCCCGCAAACTTACGGGCTTCCTTTTGCAATTCCCCTAACCTGTTGGGCTTGAAAAAAGATTCCCCTTGAATGGCATCATAATCAATGTTTTTAGGCCCGAAAATTAGGGGATAACAATTGCAGCACATTATATGTTTGCAAATATTTACATGTACATAACAATTGCAGCACATTATATGTTTGCAAATATTTACATGTACTGGCAGGTAAACCCGTGTATTATGCGAAATTATTAAAAAATATATTTTAATATAGATTATATTATATAAATTTCATATTTTGTAGATAATTTATTTTATAAAAATTAATATTAAAATGAAATCCAATTTATAAAATAAAATTAAATTGGAATTGCAAATAAAAAATAAACAAAAAGCGTATTATATATTAAAATATTAATAATTTCACAAATAGATATCACTCAAATAAGATAAATATTAAAATCCACGTTTTAGCGACCGCTTTTTGGTCACTAATAAAATTTAGCGACCATTTTAAGTCGATCGCTAAAATCGTGATCGCTAAATTTAGCGAGATTTAACGACCGTCAAAGACGGTCACAAATATTAATTTAACGACCGCCATAGACGATCGCAATTTTTAATTTAGCGACCGCAGGAAATGGTTGCAATTTTTAATTTAGCGACCGTCTTTTTTAATATAACGACCGTCAATAGCGGTCGCTAAATTTTTACGTAAAAAAAATGGGCCAAGCTGGTTCAATTTCGGTCGCTAATCACCTTAATTTAATGAAAAAAATTACGACCGCCGAATTCGGTCGCTAATTAGTCAAAAGCGGTCACTAATTATCAAAAATTGACCAATTGTCAAAAACGGTCGCTAATCGATCGCTAATATTATAACTAGCGGCCGATTCATAGGCGATCGCTAAAACACGCATTTTTTTGTAGTGAATATACACCCTAGGTAGTGCTAAAATTCATTTGTTTGACCTAAATTTTGCGAAAATTAAAATGTAATGGTGTAAATGTGTCTACACGTTATAGTTTTTTACGGAGACGAGATCACAGTGGCTATATGAGATTAGTATACGAAGATTTGGAGAATCAAGTTTAATGGAAAGTCTAGAATTAGTATCTTTATGATATATTTTCATACTTTCATATATTTATATTTTTTTGTTATTTAACGACCGTTTGTAATTCATTGTTAGAAAGTTGAATATGAATTAGGAATTTTTAGATTGTTATCTCTTTTATTCCTCATTATTGGTGTTCTTTCGAATATCAACAGAGATTGAGAAGGTTCTTATATGAATTCACATTTTCCCCATGTCTCAGCCAATATTAGGGCATAAGTCCAATTATTTATTTAATGAATTAATTTATTTGGACGACTTTAGTTATGTAAAAAAGAATTATAAATTTGATTATATTGGGCCACTTATATTTGATGTTGAGCCTAAAGTTGACTCATGTCTCGATAAAAGTATCAGTATTTTCACAACAAGTAACTACTCCCTCCGTCCCATAATTATTTTCACACTTTTCTTTTTCGTCCGTCCCACAATTCTTTTCACCCTATAAATAGAAATTATTACTTTAACTTTATCCTCACAATCCAACTAATCTTATTATTTTAATAATATAACTTTACATAACACTCTACTTTTCTTAAAAGTTGTGTCATCTCAGAGGTGAAAACACCTCTGGGACGGAGGGAGTATTACTTTTACATAATTAATTATAGGATTAACTGGGAGTTTGCTGTGATCGTATTTTGTCTACCGCCTCAAAATCTTAGGCCACGTCCGTAGAGCAAATATGTTTGAGATAAAAATATTTGGTGTTACTTTTTTCTTTATAAACAAGATCGATTTTGATTTGAGGGATTATCGTTTCAAAGAGTAAGAGAATGATAGATACGAGATCATGGTAGCGATACAGGATTGTTATGGGAAAATTTTGGTGAATCAAGTTTAAGTGGAAGTTTAGAATTAGTGTTTTCGTTATTTCAAAATTTCATATATTTATGTGTTTTTTTGTTATTGAATGACCACTTATAGTTCATGAAGTTGAATATGAAATATGAATTTGAGATTGTTTTTTTTTTAAAAAAAATTCTCCATTATCAGTACGTTTAATTTCAATATACATTAAATTAAATGAGAGCATTTTCAACAATTTACCCATTTCAAACAAAGAAATAAATGTAATTTTAGACCAAAAAATGTGTGATTATTTATGTGAGGAAGGGAAGATGTATTATGATTTGTTAATTTCCTCAATATGAGACGTGTCAACACCTAATTAAGGAATTAGTCAAGCTTTAATTGTAACTTTTACCTAATTCTTTCATGTCATGATTTTGTTTAAGCAAATCTTCTATTTATTAGTCAACAAAAATCTTCTATGTATGTATGTATATATGTGTGTAGATACACACATATATACATATATATATATATATATGCAGGATCGGGAATTTAGATCATATCAGTAGTATAGTTATTGGACCTTTTGCTCAACACGGATTGGAAGTTACTGAGGACATCTATAGTTTATGAGTTAATGACTAAGCCGTATTGTATCAATAGTGTCTTACGGACCTTTTCCAAAACAAACTGGCCTAAGTATTCAAGAATCTATGAATTAACCTGAAAAAATGATTTATGCCCACAAACGCCTGCGCCTTCACTCGGCATAACGGCAAAAAGGCTACCCCACACGGTTAACTCATAAATCAGAAAACTTAGTTTAGCAAGTTTAAACCTTAAAGACACATCTCGATACGTGTTGGATAATCTTAACTCATAAATATCGATAGAAACCTCAAACCAATCGGTCGAAACCATTCACTACATATTGATATAATCAAATTAGATCAAACAACTTATGATCTTCAAAACACATGATAGTAGGGTAATATTAAGTCAGGTCATGATTCAATACAAGTAATTTAGCCGACCATTAAGGCGGCGATCAAACAAAATTTTTAAAATTTAAACAGAAAAATAAATAAGCAATATACCTCTTAATGAGCCAAGGCTGAGATATTATAAAAACTAAAAGATTACAAAATTTACAAGAGGAGAGAGTAGAGAGAGAAAGAAGGGGCGAGCGTACTCAAGCGTGCCTCCTTCAGGAATAAAACACACATATTTATAGGGGGAGGACCGGACATGA
Source organism: Prunella vulgaris (assembly GCA_026898435.1). Classification (NCBI taxonomy): domain Eukaryota; kingdom Viridiplantae; phylum Streptophyta; class Magnoliopsida; order Lamiales; family Lamiaceae; genus Prunella; species Prunella vulgaris. The sequence goes on along the minus strand of JAPKLY010000007.1, from coordinate 2,536,469 downwards.
AACCCCGGATTTCATCCCGAAAATAAAAAGCATGAATAGTAAAAGTTTGAATAGTAATTTACTATTCATGAACAGTTCTTTGTCTGCTGATGTAGGCGATGACGAAATTTGATTTTGTCATTTCTGAAGATGCATCTTGCCCGGAAATGCTCTTGAAAAAATCTTGGTTTTAGATTGCTAAAAGAGAAGTCTGCTTTCTGAGAAGGAATAAAGTCTTCTCGAGTCTTTCGGTTGGGCGATTGAGCCTTTTAAGAATAGGGATTCCAGTTTCAAGAGTCCTAATTCTTTTTCTGAGAGCTTTGAGATAATTTTTATCAGAAATCCAATGATCGTTTTCATCAAATACGACATGGTAAGGGACCTGCCAAATTTGTGGATTAGTCCTAAAACGGGAAGGCCAGAAGTTAATGACCCAGTCTTCAGAGATATTCATAAGTCCTTTCTTCCTTTGAGCTTCTCTTTGAGAGAATTTTTCAAGAGATCAAAACTTTCCTGTAGAGAAAAATCTTAATAATCATCATTTGGATCTTGAGCATCTTGAAGATCAGATCCTGAATGCATGGTTGCGTCTGATTTTGAATCAGAAAAATCTATTTCATTAAAAAGATCTTTTTTTATATGATTCATATACATATCCATAATTTTTTCTCTTGGAAGAATACCAAAATATTTCTTAAAATATTCTGAAAAAGATGGCAACATATTAGTGGCCTTTTCATTAGAAATTTTTCTGAAATCATCGATCTTGGATTTGATCCTATCAATATTTTCTTGGAGAAGTGACTCATTGGAGCCTGGGGTAATAACACTTAGGTTATTCCAAAACCTTGTCATGTGTATTCTCCATAGACAAGGAGCATTATCATTGGTGAACCCAAATTCTGGTTTCCACTTCCAGACCCATGGAATACCTGAGTCAATGAAAAATCTACAGGTAGTTTTACTACTTGTATTGTGAGTGACAAAATCAGAAGAAATAATAGAATATTCTTCAAGAAGAGGTTTAACATCTTCAGGCAAGATATTTGCCGAGGCTCCAAAGGTTTCCCACCAAGAAGTGAGCCAATTTGGAATATGACTTTTGCTGATATTATCACAAATCTTTATCAGCCAGGTATGAGAATGTTTGACATTCTGGTAAAGAAGAGTTTTATAAAAACTTTGCAAATAATCCCAATAATTGTACTGGATGGTCGTTCGAGAGACTTCGTTGACCATACTTCTTTCGGAAAAGGGTGAGATACCCCATTCTTGGATGGAGATAATCTTTTTAATAATGAACTTAGAGTAATTAATTGCTTTACTCTTGGGTGGAAAGTGTTGGATTTCCACACTTCCTAAGCTGGTAAGAATGGCTTCATAAAAGCCTCTGGATTTGTATGAACCAGTAGTCCAACTATTGTTTGGAAAATATTTTTCCATTAGGATCCATTGGGATTCTTTGAATTTAGCATCGTCATCCTCGAGGATCAAAATTAATTCTTTTTTGAGAGAATTAAAGTAAATATATTCTTTCTGAGCGACAGAGGCATAGGACTCTTGATCGTTGGCTTTTGAGGAATTGTCCTCAACTGGTATATTTTTTCCCCTCTGTCTGAGGAATTCTTGGAATTCCTTCTGAGTGTTGTCTCCTGATGAGGAGGAACTGACACCAGAAATATTCTGGTTGATAAGGGATTTCTTCCCGTGGTAAATAGGAGGATGACCTCTTCCTCCTCTTCCTCTATAAGAGGAATAGGGACTTCTCCCAGAATGGCTCATTTCTGTCATTAAGAAATAAATTCTCGAGTTAGAAAATCTGGAAGATGATTATCTTTCCCTTCTTTAAAGATAATATTAAAGTCGAAATAAGCAAGATGAGATTGCCATCGGGCAAACATTTGTTTAGAAACATTATGCTCAATATCTTTGGTAAGCATGAAAGTAGCAGCTCTACAATCAGTTTTAATAGTAAACTTTTGATTGTACAAATCATCCTGGAATTTAAGGACGCTTTTAACAATAGCAAGAATTTCTTTAGCTATGGTAGAATAATTCTTTTGAGAATTATTCCATTTACCTGAATAAAATCTGACAATATAATCAGTTTTATTCTCAGGATTAACCTGTTTAAGAATACCACCATACCCCAAATCTGAAGCATCAGTTTCAACGATTTTTTCCCATAGGGGATTAGCAAGCATAAGACAAGGAATACTCTTAACCTTCTCTTTAATTCTAATGACTGCTTTGGTATGATTATCATTCCAAGGTAAAGGATTCTTTTTAAGTCTATCGTATAAAATAGCAGAATCTTCAGAAAGATTTTTAATATAAGAAGATACATAATTAAGACTTCCTAAAAATCTTTGTAGTTGAGTTTTGTCAGTAATGATATTAGGAAATTTATTTCCAAACTCAATGTTCCTGTTGATAGGAATAATATTTCCCTTTTCAATAAAATGTCCCAAAATTTTTATTTTTGTTTGAAATAAAACCATTTTTGGTTTTGAAACAACTAAACCATTTTTTATGACTATTTCTTTGAAAATGTCAAGATGTTTAAAATGCATTTCAATGTCCTTAGAGAACACAAGAATATCATCAATATAAACAATGATAAAATTACTAAAAGGAGAGAAAATGTCATTCATAATCTGTTGGAATTCAGAAGGAGCATTTTTTATGCCAAAAGGCATAACAGTCCATTCGTAATGTCCGAATGGAACATTAAAGGCAGTTTTATACCTATCAGACGGGTCAATTTGTATTTGCCAAAATCCTGATTTTAAATCAAATTTTGAAAAAATAAGAGCATTGATAAGTCTATCAAGCAGATCCTTTTTATTAGGAATAGGGTGTCTAATCCATTTTAGGACTTTATTAAGAGGTTTATAATTTATAACTAACCTGGGAACTCCGCGTTCTATCTCGGAATGTTTGTTGACATAAAAAGCTGTACAAGACCATGGGGACTTAGAGGGAGTAATAAGCTTTTTTTGTAATAAGGAAGATATTTCCTTTTTGCATAACTCCAAATAATCAGAGTTCATTTGGCAAGGTCTTGACTTAGTAGGGATTTTTTCATTAGTGAAACTATCTTCATAGGGAAGTGAAACAATATGTTTCTTCCTGTCCCAAAAAGCATTAGGAAAATCATTACAGATATCAATAGAAAATTTATTAAGAAGAAATTTTATCTTTTCTTGAAGCTTGGGGTTTTTCAACCTTTCTTCAATAGTTAAGGAACTTAATTCTTCTTTGAGAAAATTAATTTGACTATTTTTAGAATTAATTTGATCTTGGATTAAATTAAGAACTTTATAAATAGGTTTAGTAATGAATTCAAAAGTAACATGTTTTTTATTGTAAGTTCCTGTAATACCTTTCTCATTAATGAAGGTAAGAGGATAAATCTTTTAAAGGAAAGGAAGGCCAATTATCATTTGGCTAGTAATGTCTTCTGCAATGAGAAAATCATTTGGAATACAACAACCATTTACACAAACATAAGCATTTTTAAGCTTATAGTTGATTTTTAAAGATCCTCCTCCTGCATGAGAAAGAGATTGTGTAGTTTTTTCAAAAAACTTAGTGGGAATTTTTCCCATCTTTATGACACTTATGTCAGCACCGCTATCTATCATGGCTATGAAATCTTCTCTATAAGAGTTATTAATAAGAAGAGAAAACTTAGTATACCATTTTTGTGATATAATCATATTAATGGTAGCCAAATGATCTTCTGCTCTGAAATCATAAGAAGCTATAGAGCTAGTATCAATGTCATCAACCTTTTCTTTTCCTTTTTCAATGAAAGAAAGTCTAGAAGAGAAATCTAAATTCTGTTTTTGAAGAATTTTGACATTGTTTTTGAGATCATTAATCTCCTGAACTAAATCATTTATAGTGATAGGATTATTTTTAATATTCCTAAGTTTGAGAAGTTTATCAATTTCTCCCATATTATAATAATTATTATTTACCTTATTAAAAAGGCTAGTCTTATTATCACTAGAGGAAGAATCATCAAATTGATCAATAATTTTATTCCTTAAACCAGGGTCTTTAACCTGTTTAAGAAATTCAAGAATATGTTATCGGTCAAGACATTAATATTCATGTCTTGGAATTGACTCATAAGTTTATAAAACTCATCATCAATTTTGATGCGATCAGTATCATTGATACAATTGAGACAAGGTTTACCAAGAGCGCAATTATCACACTCAACCTTATCAGAAAGAGTTGAAATATCATCAAAAGAGTTAGAATATTTAGAAGAGTCTGTAAAAGATTCATTGGAATCAATCTCATTTTCAGAATTCATAACAATTTTGAAAAGAGTTTCTTTTAATTCATCACTAATATCAAGATTTTTAATCTTTTCTTTAGCATAACATTGGTTAGCATAATGGCCATTCTTACCACATTTATGGCAAACAATTTTATCGAGGTATTTTTTATTTTTATAAAATTTTCTCTTATTATTATTATGAGTTTGATCATAATACTTTTCCTTCTTCTCCTTCTTCTATTTATTATCAGAATACCTTTTCCTTCTCCTAAAATTGGATTTATGAACAAAATCTCTTTTAAAATTTCTTTTTGGATTAGGATTGTCCAACCCAAACTGGTCACAGAAATGACCTAATTGTTTTCTTTCCAACAAATTATCTTTCTTAATTTGATTTCTTAATTTAATCTCATTACAAAGATTTAATCCTTCTTGTACACAAATACTTATGATTTGACCAAAAGTATAAGACTCATAGGAAATAGAGTCAGAATATTTTCTAAGAACTTTTTTAATTCTTTCAGCAAATAAATAAGGAAGACCATCAACAAATTTGTTCTTCCAAATATCCTGGTTACAATCAGGAATATCATAAATGCGAGACAGAAAAGTATCTTTGTACCATCTGAAATCAGTAAGGGTTTTACACTTCATTTTTAAAAGAAGAGTTTTGGTGTTTTCAGATTTATTGGTAAATCTACCAGTAAAATGTTCTAAAATAGTAAGAACAAGAGAATAAACAGCATTGGGTTTAGTCTCACCATTTTCAATTTTAACAGAAGAAAATATTTCTTGTTTATTAAGGGGACTTAAATAATTGTCCCACCAACCTTTAAGTTGGCCCGTAAAACCTACGGTAATTGCCTGAGCAGTTTGAATGTCATTATTACCACTAATTCTGCAGGCAGAGCTATACATAAGCATACGATGGCATTGAGTAAAAATATGTTTATCAGCACCACCATCAATGTTCCATTCATAAATACTTTTCCCCGAATAGGAGGTAGTAAAGTAATTTTCTTGTTCTTCATGGAGAACATCCATAGGAGTTGGTCTTTTATAATAATACTTTGATAAGTTTGGCTTATCAGCCCATTTTATTTTATTCAAACTTTCAGTTTTACTTTTTTCGATAAAGCCTTCTTCAAGGTCATTATCTAAAGTAGAAATACTAAGTTTTTCAAAATTATTGCTTATAATTTTTTCAAAATCTGAAACAGAAGCTTCAATATTGAAGTCTTTTATCTCTATAGGAGATTGTATCGAAGAAGCAGTTTTAATAACAAAGTTTTTATTATCATTTTTTTTTAAAAACTCTGTCTTGGTCTGTTCTTCAGTATGAGAAATAATTTTATCAATCTTACTATGTAAAGAAATAATTTCTTCACCTAGAATAGAAAGGTAAAGATTGCAAAAATTATTTTGCTAAATCATTTGATTAATATGTTTGACAGTAATTTGCAAAACATCTTTTTCAACGATTGTGGAAAATGGAAGGAAATTAAAAATCCGACCACCTTTTTCTATTTGAAAAGGAACATGGGGAGGGTGAACAGATTTTTGTGTCTCTCCCGAGACAATCTTATAATCTCGTTCGATTACGGAAATATGGTTTATATAAAAAGTTTTAATAAACCAAGGAACATAATAAGTAATTTCATTATGTTGTTCACAGAATTTATAAAAACTGTTGACAAAATAATTCAAGTCTTCTTTTGAAAAAGAATTAAAATACCAAGTTCGAAATTTTTCCCATTTGGGATTGTAGAATTCTTTATTAATATGAGCTCTAGGCAAAGAGCCTTTAGAGAAATCTAAATTGGTTTTAGAATTCATAAAAATTATATTTTAAAATTACAATCCGAAATTGTTTCGGGGTTAATTTCATCATTGTGGATAATATTGTTTTTATTAACAATAATTTTTTCATTATTAAAATCATTAAACGTATCTTCTTTATAGGAAGAAGTAGAAACCCTAGAATCTGAAGGCAAATTAATATCATAATCTAAGGGCGAAAATAAAGAATGACTAGACATAGATCTAGTATGGAGAGAAGATTGTCTTCTTTGATTGTTTTGAAAACCAATACTAATCATTCCATTATTACTTTGTGGAATATGCTGAAAATTATTGTCAATTAAGGGGATTCCAACAGATTATGAATGACATTTTCTCTCCTTTTAGTAATTTTATCATTGTTTATATTGATGATATTCTTGTGTTCTCTAAGGACATTGAAATGCATTTTAAACATCTTGACATTTTCAAAGAAATAGTCATAAAAAATGGTTTAGTTGTTTCAAAACAAAAAATGGTTTTATTTCAAACAAAAATAAAATTTTTGGGACATTTTATTGAAAAGGGAAATATTATTCCTATCAACAGGAACATTGAGTTTGGAAATAAATTTCCTAATATCATTACTGACAAAACTCAACTACAAAGATTTTTAGGAAGTCTTAATTATGTATCTTCTTATATTAAAAATCTTTCTGAAGATTCTGCTATTTTATACGATAGACTTAAAAAGAATCCTTTACCTTGGAATGATAATCATACCAAAGCAGTCATTAGAATTAAAGAGAAGGTTAAGAGTATTCCTTGTCTTATGCTTGCTAATCCCCTATGGGAAAAAATCGTTGAAACTGATGCTTCAGATTTGGGGTATGGTGGTATTCTTAAACAGGTTAATCCTGAGAATAAAACTGATTATATTGTCAGATTTTATTCAGGTAAATGGAATAATTCTCAAAAGAATTATTCTACCATAGCTAAAGAAATTCTTGCTATTGTTAAAAGCGTCCTTAAATTCCAGGATGATTTGTACAATCAAAAGTTTACTATTAAAACTGATTGTAGAGCTGCTACTTTCATGCTTACCAAAGATATTGAGCATAATGTTTCTAAACAAATGTTTGCCCGATGGCAATCTCATCTTGCTTATTTCGACTTTAATATTATCTTTAAAGAAGGGAAAGATAATCATCTTCCAGATTTTCTAACTCGAGAATTTATTTCTTAATGACAGAAATGAGCCATTCTGGGAGAAGTCCCTATTCCTCTTATAGAGGAAGAGGAGGAAGAGGTCATCCTCCTATTTACCACGGGAAGAAATCCCTTATCAACCAGAATATTTCTGGTGTCAGTTCCTCCTCATCAGGAGACAACACTCAGAAGGAATTCCAAGAATTCCTCAGACAGAGGGGAAAAAATATACCAGTTGAGGACAATTCCTCAAAAGCCAACGATCAAGAGTCCTATGCCTCTGTCGCTCAGAAAGAATATACTTACTTAAATTCTCTCAAAAAAGAATTAATTTTGATCCTCGAGGATGACGATGCTAAATTCAAAGAATCCCAATGGATCCTAATGGAAAAATATTTTCCAAACAATAGTTGGACTACTGGTTCATACAAATCCAGAGGCTTTTATGAAGCCATTCTTACCAGCTTAGGAAGTGTGGAAATCCAACACTTTCCACCCAAGAGTAAAGCAATTAATTACTCTAAGTTCATTATTAAAAAGATTATCTCCATCCAAGAATGGGGTATCTCACCCTTTTCCGAAAGAAGTATGGTCAACGAAGTCTCTCGAATGACCATCCAGTACAATTACTGGGATTATTTGCAAAGTTTTTATAAAACTCTTCTTTACCAGAATGTCAAACATTCTCATACCTGGCTGATAAAGATTTGTGATAATATCAGCAAAAGTCATATTCCAAATTGGCTCACTTCTTGGTGGGAAACCTTTGGAGCCTCGGCAAATATCTTGCCTGAAGATGTTAAACCTCTTCTTGAAGAATATTCTATTATTTCTTCTGATTTTGTCACTCACAATACAAGTAGTAAAACTACATATAGATTTTTTTTCATTGGCTCAGGTATTCCATGGGTCTGGAAGTGGAAACCAGAATTTGGGTTCACCAATGATAATGCTCCTTGTCTATGGAGAATACACATGACAAGGTTTTGGAATAACCTAAGTGTTATTACCCCAGGCTCCAATGAGTCACTTCTCCAAGAAAATATTGATAGGATCAAATCCAAGATCGATGATTTCAGAAAAATTTCTAATGAAAAGGCCACTAATATGTTGCCATCTTTTTCAGAATATTTTAAGAAATATTTTGGTATTCTTCCAAGAGAAAAAATTATGGATATGTATATGAATCATATAAAAAAAGATCTTTTTAATGAAATAGATTTTTCTGATTCAAAATCAGACGCAACCATGCATTCAGGATCTGATCTTCAAGATGCTCAAGATCCAAATGATGATTATTAAGATTTTTCTCTACAGGAAAGTTTTGATCTCTTGAAAAATTCTCTCAAAGAGAAGCTCAAAGGAAGAAAGGACTTATGAATATCTCTGAAGACTGGGTCATTAACTTCTGGCCTTCCCGTTTTAGGACTAATCCACAAATTTGGCAGGTCCCTTACCATGTCGTATTTGATGAAAACGATCATTGGATTTCTGATAAAAATTATCTCAAAGCTCTCAGAAAAAGAATTAGGACTCTTGAAACTGGAATCCCTATTCTTAAAAGGCTCAATCGCCCAACCGAAAGACTCAAGAAGACTTTATTCCTTCTCAGAAAGCAGGCTTCTCTTTTAGCAATCTAAAACCAAGATTTTTTCAAGAGCATTTCCGGGCAAGATGCATCTTCAGAAATGACAAAATCAAATTTCGTCATCGCCTACATCAGCAGACAAAGAACTGTTCATGAATAGTAAATTACTATTCAAACTTTTACTATTCATGCTTTTTATTTTCGGGATGAAATCCGGGGTTTCATGTCCGGTCCTCCCCCTATAAATATGTGTGTTTTATTCCTGAAGGAGGCACGCTTGAGTACGCTCGCCCCTTCTTTCTCTCTCTACTCTCTCCTCTTGTAAATTTTGTAATCTTTTAGTTTTTATAATATCTCAGCCTTGGCTCATTAAGAGGTATATTGCTTATTTATTTTTCTGTTTAAATTTTAAAAATTTTGTTTGATCGCCGCCTTAATGGTCGGCTAAATTACTTGTATTGAATCATGACCTGACTTAATATTACCCTACTATCATGTGTTTTGAAGATCATAAGTTGTTTGATCTAATTTGATTATATCAATATGTAGTGAATGGTTTCGACCGATTGGTTTGAGGTTTCTATCGATATTTATGAGTTAAGATTATCCAACACGTATCGAGATGTGTCTTTAAGGTTTAAACTTGCTAAACTAAGTTTTCTGATTTATGAGTTAACCGTGTGGGGTAGCCTTTTTGCCGTTATGCCGAGTGAAGGCGCAGGCGTTTGTGGGCATAAATCATTTTTTCAGGTTAATTCATAGATTCTTGAATACTTAGGCCAGTTTGTTTTGGAAAAGGTCCGTAAGACACTATTGATACAATACGGCTTAGTCATTAACTCATAAACTATAGATGTCCTCAGTAACTTCCAATCCGTGTTGAGCAAAAGGTCCAATAACTATACTACTGATATGATCTAAATTCCCGATCCTGCATATATATATATATGTATATATGTGTGTATCTACACACATATATACATACATACATAGAAGATTTTTGTTGACTAATAAATAGAAGATTTGCTTAAACAAAATCATGACATGAAAGAATTAGGTAAAAGTTACAATTAAAGCTTGACTAATTCCTTAATTAGGTGTTGACACGTCTCATATTGAGGAAATTAACAAATCATAATACATCTTCCCTTCCTCACATAAATAATCACACATTTTTTGGTCTAAAATTACATTTATTTCTTTGTTTGAAATGGGTAAATTATTGAAAATGCTCTCATTTAATTTAATGTATATTGAAATTAAACGTACTTATTTTTTTTTAATAGGCTATTAATGTAATGTGTGACTGAAAATGTAATTTAAGTATTATTTTTACTAGTTATTCTTCCGTGCGATGCACCATTTAATAATTATAGTGTTTTAATATGAGATAAAATTATTACAAAATAAAATTAAATTTAATTTGCTCTCCAACTAAGTTTATTAAATTTTTAACTCTTTTGTTAATAAATGATATATGTGAGGTAATATATGTATGAGTATCTCATAATTATTTAATTAATTATATATATTTATATTAATAAAATATTAAAATTTTAAAAATATTATTAATATTGAAAATAATGATAAAATTTTCTTAAATTCAAGTAGTCAACTATATATTAAAATAAATAAATAAAAGATAATTAATTTGAATAATAGAAGAGATGCCGATTAAAACTGAATAAGAGTTTATACATTTAATATGTACACTATATATTGCATAACTACATAAATCTTTGTTTTGACATTTAGTTGAGATACATTGCAAAAAAATAGAATATTATTTAAATAAACTAAAAGTGGAATGTGTCGCATATATAAATGGTTGAATAATATGTTACAGGCTAATAGCTGGAGTATAAAATTAATATTTTATTAATTATGTATTTTGGTGGGAGTTTGTGAAGAAAACCACTATTGTGTTTGTGTATATATATATATATATATAGAATTTGAATATTTTAAAATAAAGGTGTATTGAAAAAATGGGGGTTGATTCCTAAATAGTATATATATGTGCAAATTGAATTTGAAAAAAAATAGTTTAGAGTAACATGCATGAGTAAAATTTTATTTTTAAAATAAGTTAAAATATTAAGATATAATTTATTGAAAATACATTGATGTCATTATGAATTAAATCAGAATTTATTTATATTTTGCAAAAGAATTGAAAAGTCACTTAAATAAAGTTTGCCTTTTGAAATTTTAATGTGGGTCTTTTCAAAATTTTCATTAAATAAACCTAATTATATCATTAAGTTAAATAATAATGTTAATAATTTTGGAAAGTAGGTTATGAATTCAAAAAAGTTTCCAAAAAAGAAATAAGATTTTGTTATTATATAGTTATAGATTTTTTAATTTAATAAATAAAAATATTTCGAAAACTTTATAAGTAAAATTCAAATTTTCCAACCAAGGTATGCACAATTATAGTTATTTTTATTGAATAGTTATAATTATTTATATTGAATACTTATGGTTTGACAACTCTAATTGTTCAGGTGTAAACAGTCGAACTATTCAGTGAAAACAATCATAATTTTATAGACATATGCTTAAGTTGCATGAACAGTGAAAACTATCATAATTGTATAGACATACGCTTAAGTTGCATGATACATCTGATGCAAAAAAGAAAAAACTTAATTTAAATAGAGGAAGTCTTTTGTGCATTGTGCAATTCAAGTACATTTTTAAAAAATACCTCTATTAATAATTTAGTGCATGTTTGCAATCTCTAGTAGAATTGCAAAAGTGATAGTATTAAGTAATTTTAGTAACAAAATGAAAAATAAGGAGTGTTTTAAATTTAAGTGATTTTATAAAATGATTAAGAAAAATGTGTTTGCAAAAGAAGTGCTTTTAAAAAGGGTATTGAGTGCATGTTTGCAATCTCTAGTAGAATTGAAAAAGTGATAATAAGTGATTTTAGTATCAAAATGAAAAATAGGGAGTGTTTTAAACTTAAGTAATTTTAAAAATTGATAAAAACTCATGTGTTTGCAAAAGAAATGACTCTAAAAAGAATTTTGAGTATTATTTTGCTAAAAATTGTTTTAATCACTTAAGTAGAAGTGCTTAAGTGCTTATTAGAGAATATGTAGAAGTGCTTAAGTAGATGTTAAAAGCTAAAAATTGTTGCTTGAGCAATGGTAATATTAATCACTTAAAATAGTTGTTGAAAACATGTTTTAAGTGTTTTTTTAAAAAATAAGCATTTTTACTTTTTATGTTGAGTTTGCAAACATGCACTGAGTATTATTTTATTGGAAAATGTATAGAAGTGCTTAAGTAAAAGTTAAAAGCTAAACATTATTGCTTGACCAAAAATAATAATAAGCATTTAAAATAGTTATTGAAAACATGTTTTAAGTGTTTTTTTCAAAAAATAATCACTTTCATTTTTTATGTTGAGTTTGCAAACAGGCACTAAGTGATCATTTAGTAAAAATTATGTGATTTTTTAATTATAACAGAAATTTTTTTCCAAAATCACAATTGAATTACATAGTGCACTTTATAAGTATTTCACTAAATCAAATTCAAGAGTTAAAAAAACATGCCCGCCACACTAATTATCAACAAATAAGAAATAAGATAAGTCACTCATTTTATAGACATTTTTTAATATCATTAAAACATAATTCCAACAGCACCTATCTTTATTTCCCTACATTGCAAAAGAGCTAGGGTCCCTCATGTACTAAATAATTGTCGATAAGACAATAATCTAATTCACCTTTTGGAATTTAAAAAAGTCGCCATCAAAATTCACCAATAAATATTATTCTATCTGTATACTAAATTATTTAAAAAGAGTGATATGAAATTTAATAAAAATTAATATTATATAAATAATAGATAAATTATAAAAAAAATGGAGGCGGAGTCCAAAATTTTATTTGAAAATATGAATTATTTTTAAATAAAAATATAAAAAAAATTATAGACAAATAAAAAGAAAAAATAAAAATTAATTTGGTGGACAAATGAAATATAATTTTATAAAGAATTTGTTAAAAAGCCTTAGCCAAAATAGTACTGTGTGACTTACATATAAGTTCAAAAAAATTACTATATTTACAAATAGGTGCTGTGCAGAAAAAAAATATTTTTCTATGCAGAAAAAAATTATGCTTCTATGCAAATATTTTAAACTTATTTGTAAATATAGTAATTTTTTTGAACCTATATGTAACCGATCCGATACTAATTAAGTCCATCAGGATATGTAAAGTTTTCACTCTGAAAAGAGTATTTAAATTCCACACTCACCCATTCATTATCACTATACTAGTGACCAAATTATTTAATTATGGTTATTTAGTAAACTTATTTTTCGCAAAACAAAAATATATATACTTTTCTGCTTGTCAAAATACGATGATTATCGTTTCCATATGAGCTTTCTGTGATTCTATGAAAAATTAAATTCAGCTGATCTGTGTATGTTTAGTTTAATCACGATTAGAAAAGACAATTCACAATTTATCGTCAAATTATTATCACAATATATAGATAGATATTAGATATATATTAAGGTGGTGATCGGTAAAATGTGAGAAAAATAAGAGAGATTAAAATATGGTTGGTAAATTAGTACTAATTATAATAATATTATTGTGCAAATGTCTCATATGTAACTGGGGAACGTGTACTCACTCAACAATTGAGATTGTTTATAATTTATATTGAAAAATTAAGTCTGATTATACTAAAAAGTTAGAATTAATTACACTGAAAAGTTTACATTATTATTAATTTTCAATATAAATTTTTCAATGTAATTAACTCACAATTTTCAATATAATTAGACCTAACTTTTCAGTGTGAACAACATCAACTGTTGAGTGAGTACATGTGCACCATCTATGTTGCACGGGTGCGGATACGCAGATGCGGGTGCGATACGATACGAGTTCGGGGATATGAGTTTTTAAAAAATTAGGGTGCGATTCGTTAAGGATACGTCTATTTATTTATATTTTATTATATATAATATCTAAAAAATATATTTTTTATAAAATTTTTATAAATCATTTATATTTTTTATCACCTAAAATTTGAGTATATTTCAATAATATAATATAATTATGTAAAAAAATATCAATTCGAGTTACATTAGTTCAATACATAAATCATAGTAGTAAATTCAATCCAAAACAGGTGTGACACTATCAATTTAACTTATACGAAATAATAAAATTCAATTTAAATAATATATTTAGTACTTATAAATAGGATTCGTGCAGTGGATTCGAGAATCCGTTAGCAGGATTCGCCACGTGGCAGATGGATTCGCCACGTGAAAAATCCGACATGAGAATTCAAGAATCTTACCATTTTTAGGGTGCGGGTGCGAATCCGATACTGCATTGTAACATTTTTAGAAGAATCCGTGTATCATAGTGCACCATGCATCAGGTGCACATGAAATTTACTCTATTATTACTTGATAGACTTAGATAAATAATTGATATTATTTACTTGTTATTGTTTAATAGGTGATACAAAACTTTAATATAATTTTTATAATATTACTTTATATGTCATATAAATTTATTATATCCTATTTAAGTACGTTATTGCCCCTAAAAACATTCCTAATTAGCACACATCCCATTAACACATCAATTGGGGCTAATAATTTAGAAGAAACCATTAACAATACATAACAAATCGAAGAACTCACCTAAATATTATATATATAACATAAATAATTGTTTATATTTAAGTATATTAGTATATAAAAATAATTAATTTTTATATTTAAGTATATTAGAATATATAATATAATTATTTTTTACTCTCCCCGTCCCCCAAATTTATTCCCACTTGTATGGACACGAGTTTTAAGAAAAATGAGATAAAGTAGATAAAGTAAGGATATTGTGGAATAATTGTGAGGTCCACTAGATAATAAAGTGATTGTTTGGGAGTGTGATAATAAAATAATATTTCTAAAAAATGAATGAGAATAAATTTAGGGGACGGAAGAAAATGGAAAGTGGGAATAAATTTGAGCGACGGAAGGAGTAATACTTAAATATATTAGTATATATAATATAATAATATTTTAATATTTAATTATATTAGTATATATAATAATTAACAAGAATATAATGGTAAAATAGTAAATATTGTGCAAGCTCAAAAAGGCTCACGAGCATCTCGAACCGAGTATGTTAGGCTCAAACTCGAACTCGTGAGCAACTCGTGTGGCTCGAACTCGAACTCGACTCGATTAGATTCGAATCAATTTCGGTCTTTTTACGAGTTGAACACGAGTAGCTTGCGAACCGGCTCAACTCACTTGCATCCCTAGCGTGAATGGAAGAAATTAACTGTGCAAGTAGTATAGAAATTGAAAGAGGTGGCCTTACAAACAAATGTTCTCTATTCGAGAAAAAAAAATTTGATGACCACGATTTTATTTAAAATGGTAAACATCTTCAACATCAGCCTATTTATATAAATAAAAATGAAAAAAAAAATTTAAGAAAAAAAAAAAACAAGATGGTCTCATTAGAGTGGGAATTTGAACTCCATCCAATGGGTCAGCCCAATTAATTCGACCAGTTCAATAAAAATGCATGCCAATTAGGCTGGACCCATGTGGTCTGTGGGCTTAATGGGCTTGGGTCAAATTGGCCCGTATGCTAATTGAAAAGCCCGATTATATATATATATTTTTTTTTTATTAATTGTGTTAATTCTACTTAATGGTCTCGAGACTATTTAATCTTTTATTCTTTAGCTTGATTAGCATTAACCAGTTGGAGTAATTTTTACTCCCTCCATCCCAAAACTACTTTCATACTTTCTTTATTTGGACATCTCAACTCTTCTTTCACACACCTAATAAAGAAACTTTTTATACTCACAAAAGTCAGTACATTTTTTTTTATTTTATTATTTAACTTTACACTCATATACTTACTTTTCCTTAATTCACGTGCCCAGAACTACTATGAAAGTAGTTCTGGGATGGAGGGAATATTATTTTTTTATCATTAAAACTAAGTTATCGGGGTTTTCTTTGAAATTATGCTTTTCATTTCTATTTATAAAATTATAGTAAAATTGAGGGTGTTTTTGTTTTTAAATGAAATTGTAAACTCCGGATACGATTTCCTGTATCATCACATAAGTCTGCAGAAAACATGAGTTCTAAGGAAATCGTGACTGGAGTTCAAATTTCATTTAAAAACAAAATAATTCTCAGGTTTACTATATTTTAATAAATAGAAATGAAAATATAATATTTAAAAAATATACCAAAAAAATTATTACAGTTTAAGATATATTGTTTTTAATTTTTCTTTAAAATTAATTATGTGTGTATATTGTCACTTACCAATAGTGTAAAGTTAGCAAGTGGTAAGAAATTATATGTGAGGGTGTGTCTTGTATAGGGATGGTAATTTGGTATGCCCTAGGGGTGAGCACACTTTTCGGTTTTAACCGAAAAACCGAACCGAACCGAAATAAGAATTTGGTTCGGTTAATTTGGTATTCGGTTCGGTTTTGGTTTTAAATATTTAAACTTTTGGTTTTCGGTTTCGGTTTCGGTTTTTAGGGTAAAAAAACCGAAAAACCGAAAACCGAACCGAATTTAAACATATATATATATATATAATTATAATGTATAATACTATTACTAATATATATAAATAAATTAAATAAATATTATATTACATAAATATAATTACATTACATATAGATAAAAAAAATCCTAACCCTCAAACCAGTAAGCTACCCCTTCCAAATTCCCTCTCTCACCCTCACCCTCACCCTCACGGCGCCTCACTTCCAGAAATTCCCTCCCCCACCCTCACGCCACTCACCCCATTCCAATCCGTCGCCGTCCGCCTAAGCTCACGGCGGGCGACCACCAAATCACCACTTCTCCTCTTCCTGTTTCCGCACACACAATTTTAACTAGTGATATTTCGGTTAATATGGTTATAAACCGAAACCGAACCTAAAATTTCGGTTTCGGTTTTTTCGTTTTTTAATGTATATGGTTCAGTTTTGGTTTCTAATAATAATAAATTCGGTTATGTCAGTTTTGGTGATTTAGTTCGGTTCGGTAACCGAACCGAACCATTCTCACCCCTAGTATGCCCTGGTCTGAACCCGTGCTATATAGGTTGCCTTGCTCCGTGGCCCGCAGTGGGTGGGGCAGGTATGGTTATCATTGTCACTCTGCTCCAACCTGGCCCGCCCCATTTTGATCTGTTTATATTATTAAATTTTTAATATATAAAATATTTATAACATAATATATTATTAGTATTTATAGTATAAATAAGAACAAATCAATTTAATAAATATATTTTTTAAAAATATATAAACATAGTATAAATTTAATAATTGATATCAACAAATTTAAAAATAAAATAATTTCATAAATATATTATTAAAATCATAAATTTATTTTTTTTATTTTAAATATGTAAGAATATATCATATATTATTATTAAAATTAAAAATCTCATTTAGAATGGATCGATCCGCCCCGTCCCATGACCTGCAGCGGGTCGACCCGACCTAACCCGTACATAAAATATGGGACGGGTCAGGATCTTCTAATACCCGTTTTGAATTAGACGGGTCAAAGTGACTCGTTAGCCAACAAGCTGAATTGAGCTTCCTTTTTGTATGGACAACCATGAAATGAGTTAGTCTGACCTAATCCACAAACGAACATGATTTGAACCGATGGGTTAAATTGGATAGTCTGAATTATGATCTCTAAATCTTATACTCCCTCTGTCCACCAAATACATGCATCTTTCTTTGCACGTGGTTTAATGCAATATGTCAGAGGAGATTTTTGGGTATTGTGAGGTCCGTTTATGAATAAAGTGAATATTTTTTGGATAGTACGTCATATAAAAGTTTCTTAAGAGAATAAATATTTTGATTTCATAACTTGTCTTGTGTTCACTTTTGATTTCAAAATATATCATTTTTCAATATTAATCCCATAATTACTGCATTGATCATATTTAGAAATTTAACTTTTCAATTTTTGTCTCATAACTTATTGCATTGTCCATTTTGGTACCATCTTCAACAAAAAAAACAAAAAAAAAATTGAATTGTTCAATTTTGATCTTATCATTTTGGAACCAAAAATAAATTTGAATTGTTCAATTTTGATCTTATTTCGATAAGGCTATTATTGTCTCGTATTAAAGCCACATACAAAATCCACCAAAATCCATCAACACTCAATATTGGTTTTTAATTTTTATTTGTATTTCTATCTTATATTTTTGCTGTTAAGATCTTCTTTTCAATCATCGCCCTTTTCTGGCCACTCGTGGTTCTTCATTTATATTCTTCTATTTTACTTCTCTTCGTCTTCCTTCACCCAACTTTCATTGTCGATATTTCTTTCTCTTATTTCCTCCTTTTTGTGTTCTTTTTCAAATTTAATTACTATTTACATAATTTATATTGCAACGTGTCCAGAAAATGATAGTTTGAGTCACAGAAAATGATAGTTTGAGTCATAGAAAATTTGAAAAATGTTTTGTGTTGCTCAAGATATGAAGAATTAGAATAACTTAAGAGGTTGCTGATGGAAAGAAATTTAGATGAGTTATTTTCAGCGATTTGATTGAGAAAGAACCCTAATTCGATCTTGCTAGTTTTTTTTTTCTTTAAATTTGTTTGGTTTTATTGTAGGAAAGATGCACCCGAAGGTTTTACTGTTGGAGTGTGGTCATAAAGACCCATAAATGGTCTTGACCGTAATCGAAAAAATGTCTGAATTAATTGCATTAATTCATGTTTTTTAAGTTTCAAAACGTGTTGTAACTGTAGAGATTTGAAATTTAAGCAAAACTTAGCTTGTCAGGCCGCCACCAAATCGTTGCGACATTCGTGTACGCAGGTCGCGCTCGTACACAAGTTCGAGGTTTTTAGGCCAAATTCGGCCATGATTTGCACCCCTCCTGTTCGCACGCATAGAGTGTGGAGGAACATAACCCCATTACTTTCTTACAAACTAAGGATGAGTTTCTCCTTATATACCACTTCGTCAACAACAATTTTCTAATGTGGGACTAGGCTTTTAGTTTTTCCCTTTATTTCTCATTTCTCTTCTTTCTCATTTCTCATTTGTTACAATAAATTTAAAAACTCAATTTCTCATTCACCCAAATATCGGAATTGGGCGAGCAATTAATATACGGAATCGAAGCTCTCTTTAAGGAGCACAAATTCCAACATTTATTTAGTTTAATTTTATTTTATTAATTAATTATTCATAGTATAATAATATTAGAACAAAATAAAAAAATAAAATCTCTTTTGCATTTGGTATCCACACAAGCATTATAGATGAAAATCCCCCAATTATCAGCGACAGACTGAAAACTCTACCATTTTTATTTTTTGTTTAAAATAAGATTAAAATTGAATAATTCAATAATTTATTGGGACTAAAATTAGAAGTGAATACAAATTTTGGGGAAAAAATTTCTCCTTAAAAAAAATCAATTAGAATTTTACCAACCACATGATAGTAATTAATTAATAACATAAGAGAGTACGACTTTTATTATTAATAACTAATAGTAATATAGTATCATAATGCTCATAGGAAGGTATGGGCATAGAGTAAGAGAGTGTGACTTAATAAGCCACGCGAGCAATAATTGCTCTAACTTATCAATATATTTCAAAGTCAAAAGATCACGCGACGAGCAACGCCGTCCTATTTTTCTTTTTTTTTATTGCTTCGACCGTCCAAATCAGTCATTTTCAAATGAGAAAATCTTCTGTTAAAACAATTAAATGTATTTATTGAATTCATAATAATTTATACAATTATTTCAATTTATATGTATAGTAATATTAGTGAATGTACGTAATTGTATTAGTGGGTGTATCTACTGATATTAGTTTCATACTATGGAATTTATTCATAAAATTTTATTTGTGTTTTCAAATTAATTTGTATTTTTGGTAAATTTTATTTATTTATTTATTTCTCGTTTAAAAGTACATACTGCAAATAATTCGAGACAAATTTTAATTAAGAAAAACAAAATAAACCCCACTTTCTTTCTAAAGGTACGAGGAAAATTAATTGATTTGCTAGCCATAATGGAAGCAATCGAGCAATACCAATATCACTCTTTTTCACACTTCCATTATTCGTGAGTTGTATTTATATATTATTACTCCCTCCATCCTGCTATAAGTTGCTCGTTGCTTTTGGGCACACGAATTAGGGTAAAAGTGAAAAAGTATAAGTGATGTGATGAAAAAAATGAAAATTTATAAGTGATGTGATGGAGAAAAGTGAAAAAGTAATGAAAATAGTGTAAATAGTATTGTAAATAATAATAAAAAAGTGAAAAGTAGTTTTCAAAAAAGATAAAAAAACAATGAGCAACATATAGTGGGACGGACGAAAATGACAACATGAGCAATTTATAGTGGGACGGAGGGAATATTTTTTATTAAAATAATAAACACAATATATAATATAATTTTACTTTATCAGTAAATAATGAAAATGTAAAAAAAGTTAAACTATACTCAAAATGGACATATATATATTGAAACGTACATATTAGAATTAACTGAATATGTTAGATGATACGTGCAATCTAAAATTATTTGCGTTAAAAAATTATGATGGATTTGTATTTGTTATTGTGAACAACAACAATTTCGAATCAACTAAATATTATTTTATATTTATTATTTATATATAGAGTAAGTCTCTTGTGCACCAGTTACATCGTGTAATTCAAGTGTATTTTTAAACAGTTATAATATTTATAACTGAAAAGTTACACAAATTATTACTGAAAAATTACACTATTAAAGATACACTTTTCAGTAATAACATGTGTAATTTTTCAGTAGTATTTTGTGTAACTTTTTAAAAATGAACTTGAGTTGCACGGTGTGACTGGTGCATGCAAGACTAAGGTGATGTTTAGTTGAGGACTTTTGTAACTGAATAATGATAATCAAAGTCATAGTATGTGTTTGAAATGACTCTACTATGACTTTGATTCCCAAAAACTAAGAAATTAATCATAATTCTGCTATATGAGAACTATGACTTTTATTCCGTATAATTTTCAATCCTGTATTTTTTTCATTTCTTACAATTATAACATACGCCTCGTGAGCCATATATATATCTCATCACTGCACCGAAAGAAAATTGTGTAATTAATTAAAAAGTTGACTCGTGGAAGCTATAGTAGATCCTAGCTAGTTTTGTGGTAATAAAGTCAATGGTCAACTTCCATTTGTTTTGAATGTTATTTGGAATTAGGACATAAGCTTCAACTCAGTGGAAAGATCTGAGCCGTTGACTAGGAGTATATACTTTTCAAGATTCTTTATCCCCATCAAAAAAGGGAAAGCAATATACTCCCTCCGTCCCAAAGCAATTTGCAAAGGAGGAGGGGCACACAAATTAAGAAGAAAGTAGAATAAAGTAAAAAAAAAAGTATTTTGAGGGTTAATTTGGTAAAATTCTATGTAAAAAGTGAAAAAGTTAGTTGGATTGAGTATAATGTGGGCCCAAAAAGTAAAAAAGTAATGACATTTTGTATAAATATGTAGATATTGTGAGGGTGAGGTTTATAAAAAGATTTCCTTTTTTGGGTCTGCAAGTTCCTTTTGGACGTCCCGAAAAAGAAAACTTGCAAGTTCCTCTGGGACGGAGGGAGTATTTGGTAGGAGAAATTTTATTTTTTAGCCTTTCCTTTCTAAATAATTTATTAAGTTTGAATGTCTAATTCAGTGAATGCGTCTGGGATCTCCTGAATTATTTAAAATGGAACAGAATAAAATCAATTTTTATGATTTGAACAAGTTTTATCATTTTTTAAGAGAATTAATTATTTTTAATATAAAATATTAGTTATATATTAATTTTATAGAGAAATTTATTCACATACTATCCACTCTTGATTGGAAGAGCATTATTGAATTTATATTTTTCATGATAAATTCGTGTGAAAAATAATGGTGGGTGTGCAAGTCAAGTTTAAATTAAGAGAAAATTTAATTTATAATTTTATAATGAAAATATAGTGAAAATTAATATAGGATAATTATTGTGATTAATAAAAATAAAAAATCATAAGCGTTGATCATCTACATTTTCAGTAGGACATTCTCTTTTTGTTTTCGTTTTTTTTTTTTAATCGTCTCAAATGCTATAGCCAAGATTAATAAAAAGGGAAAATTAGGTTCACAAAATTAATATTAATTACATATTAGTTCTGTACAAAAAAAATATGCTTCTGTGCAAATATTGTGAACCTATTCATCAATATAGTGATTTTTTTGAACCTATATGTAAATCACCCGAATAAAAAACGTACAATAATTTGTTAATTGAATAATACGTAGACATTTTGACGTGCAATAATTCTATAAATATAATAGATAAGTCAATGAGTGTTTGTTTAGTTATAAGATATGAGAAAATGGCTAGTAATGATGGCCTAGACCAGGGTCAATTCTTATTATGATAAAATTTTGTATAAATTAAAGTTGTTCATAACAAACTTAACATGAAATATTTTTAAAATATTAAATATTGATAAAAAATTTAAAATTTTAATAAAAATATATAAAAATTTGAGTCAATAATATTATATTATATACTTATTATAAATTTTATTTACTCAAACTTTTGTACTCTTAATAAATATTTTGATACACTTGATCAAATATTTAATATTTTTAATCAGTTTCATAATAAATTTATTATGAATCATTTTCATATAAAATCTACTCAATATTATATGACTTGAGTCGGACAACAAAATTAAATCCTTTAAAAATTATAGTGTATATCTCTTTTCGGAAATTTAAATTCTGTATATATCACTGCTACAACTATTACACATTATCACTATTTAAAAACCAATAGCTCGCACTAATTTTGGTTAAAAATTAATTTCTAAATTTCTTTTTATTCTAATGTTTTTTCCCACCAAAATTTCAACTTTCATTATTAGAACTAAAATATTTATTGATGTTTTTCAATTTGATTTTAAGTTTTTTTTTAATATAAATATATAAAAAATTTGATAATGAAGAAAGAAGTAGACTAAATTAAATTTATAAATAATAACACAAATCGTACTATCATTTGTCAATCATAACACAGTATACAAATATGGATATAGTAGAGATTTAGTAATTCTTACTTTAAAACTCATTATAAATTATTAAATAAATAAATATTATGATATATAAAATATACAATCATCATCATTATAAATTCTAGTGCCAACTGCCAAGTATTAATGATAATTTTTTATAATATTACGATACTAAAATTTTTAATTGAAAAAAATTACTCATATTGTAAAATAGAGTAAATTATACTCGTTCCCAAAGTTAATGATTATTTTATTATTTATCCTTTTAAATTAAGCTATATTTAATTAATAAATGTACATTAATATGTGCAAAATAATAAAATAATAAAAATATTTTTTATTAACATTTACAAGAATACTAATTAAGCATGAAGAGCATTTTTTTTATAAGTAGCAATATAGAACACATAGAGTAATTTGTTAAAAATATAAGGGAAAAAATGTTAGGCATGTTCTCTTCTTTGCAGAAGAGAGAAGAAAACAACTATTTTAATTAAAAAAATGTGTGTGTGTTTACAATAGCTCCTCGAACTTAAACACTTTGGGGTTCAATCTTGCCTCTTTACTTTAGGTTTTTACTTAGCAACTGTTCATCTAATAATTAATACTATATATACTTTACATTAAATATTCTTATTTTGTGAGTATTCTGATATTTTCTTTATGTTGACTTTCAATCTTGTCGATCTTGCATATCATGAAAAATCTGATATTCTTTTGAAACTTTGATCTCGACTCAGATGACCTTGCCGATATGGCAGGCGTCGTTCCCGATTCAATATCGAGAGGCGGGCTTTGACCTCGATTAGTGTCGGGCAGTAGGCTTTGACCTTTGTTTAGACTCCAATTTACGTGTTATATTTTAGGAATATTATATGATAAATGGTATACGAGAATAATTTACTAATAAAAACATCAAATAATATCACAATAAAATGAAAATTTTCAACCGAAACGGAATATTAATTAACTTAATACTTCAATAATGTTTTGTGATTATATATTATCAAATTAATTGACTAGTATTATAATTGATTCCATTATTCATCAGAGGTATATCACATGCATTAAGATGGATTCCTTATCCTCTAAATCATGTGAAATTACAACCATCCATTTATCATAAACCCTAATTATTCAAAAACTTAAATATAATTGCTCGGGTGAATGATGCTCAAACATGGTTAATTAAAGGAAAAGGCTCTTGCAACACCACTAAATATTTTTATTGGGTTCTCCACATATATATTCATATACTCCCTCTCAAATTTATTCCCATTTATATGAACACAAATTTTTAAGAAAATGAAATAAAATAAGAATATTGTAAAATAGTTATGGGATCCACAAAAAAAAAAATATTGTGAGTGTGATAATAAAATAATATTTTTTTAAAATGAGAATAAATTTAGAAAACGGACGTAAATGAAAAGCGAGAATAAATGCTAAGGTCAGAGGGAGTAATAATGTTTCTATTGGCGTGTTAAATAATATCCGGAGATAATAGGAGAAAATTATAAATTTATAATAACAAAAGAATATCTCCATTGACATGACAAATTTAGAAAAGCCCAAAAAATAAAATTGTAAAGACTCAATAATAATATCACAATAAAAATAATAAGAATAATAATAATAATTGGCCCTTATTAGAAATTTTTTGTATCAATATTTTCAGATTGGTACAATATGCAAAAAATTAACTCACATTATTCAACTTATATTTACACTATTATGCAAAAAAAAGTGTATCTATTTGAAAATAGTGCATTATCTTTGTATCAATCTGTTATTATTTCTATATATATGTATGTACCATTATTCCTTATTTACCAAAAATTTATCTATAAATTTTTTTGTAGAAAAATTGTTATGTAAGCAATTAATTAACTAGAATGGCAAAAACTGTTTGTAGGTTACGTTATGAAAATACACACATGATTTGAAAATTTTATTGATAAATTGTACAAAATCCACTTTCAGAAATTTTAGTAAGTCAATTAATTTTGTAATAACTTCTTTATATTATATATTGTAGTGATATAGTTTAATGGACATGGGCGAATAAAATAATTAGTCGAAAAGAAAAAGATGGGAAAGAATAAAAAGTGTGATAGGTTCAATCATCAACCAACAACATAGTTACATATGCAGTACACTCATTGTGCAAATTTTCGTTGGTTATATCTTTTCTGAATTATTTTTGTTGTACATTTAAAAATGATGTAAAATATTTTAGTTATATAGTACCACCAACGTTCCACAAACATTTGCATATTTTCTTTGTTAGTTTGTTCCATAACAGTTTACATACTTCCAAAATAAAAATATTCTTTTAAATTTTCACATTTAAAATTTTTAGCTCACAATCTCCACCACACATATTCTACTTATTACACTTTTTTAAAAGTCGTGTCCCCAAAAGTACTGCAAACTTTTGGGGGATGGAGGTAGTATTACTAGTGAATACTCCCTCCATCCGAAATGTATTTTCACCTCAAAAAATGCACAATTTTTAAAAATGTTTGATGATATGTAAAGTTATGTAAAAATAATGAAATTAATTTATTGAATTGAATGTAAAAATAGTGTTATTTTGTGTAATATATTAATATTGTGAATATAAAGTTAAAATAGTAGTTAACCAGGTGGGTTAGCTCACCTGATCGATGAGTTTCTCACTTGAGTGGGTGACCAAATTTGATTCCCTTTGAAAATAAATTTTATTTATAGAGTTTTAAAAATAATTTTTTTTTTAAAATCACATAAAATTTTAAGGGTATAAATTTTTTGATTTTTTAAACGGAGAAAGTATTTTGTTATTAAATATATGAATGGGCAAATTGGCCATTTTATCCCAACACCCCACCCCACATATGCATTAGTCTAAAGTCTAAACCAACACTACACATAAATTTATTACAACCGTATAATAACTTAACTAATTAAAGTGGTATTATTTAAGGACATAAATATACTTTAATTTCTATGCATGAAAAGGAACTATGGCATCTAACCAGTTTAGGTGATATACAGTGCAGGTGTGACTCATGCTGCTTCTTCTTCCTTCTTTCACGAGTCCTTTTTCATTTCTAAAAAAAAATGCATATGTATTTATATTTGGACTTTAGTAGTGTTTATATGTTACTTCATCGTCATCCAAATTTATTCTTATTTTGTAACGGCACGAGTTTTTTAGAAAAAAAGAGATAAAGTAGATAAAATAAAGATATTGTGGAAAAATATTTTTTTTATCAGTATATGTTAGTTATTAGTAGTTACAAGTTAGTTCGCAAAATCTCACAAACACTACCAGGCAACTTTATATCTCCATCAATATCTCCAAGTCAACCTTATATCCCTTTTAATTCATTCCCAAAGAGAATCGAACTCAGACCACTCACTCAAGTGAGGAACCCCGTGGCCAGGTGAGCTAGCCCACCTGATTAGATATTGTGGAATAATTAATGTGGATCCAGTAAAAAATAAAATGATTGTTTGTGAGTGTGATAATAAAATAATATTTTCTTATAGAGGAATGAGAATAAATTTGAAAGACAGACGAAAATAGAAAATGAGAATAAATTTGGGGGATGGAGGGAGCATAGTAGTATATAAGACCGTTATAATAATTTAAGCAGTTGTATGGTAGAATAAGTGTAGTTTGGTTATATCTCAATATTAATTTTGTAAAAATTATAATACTCTTTTCCATAAATTATACCATCTTCACCCTTTACTAAATATGTATGACTTCTACGATGAGACTAATCCCCAAATTATAAGATTAGTCTTGTATGCACCAATTATACGGTGCAACTCAAGTTTATTTTTTAAAAGTTATACAAAATATTACTGAAAAGTTACACATGTTATTATTGAAAAGTGTATCTTTCGTAGTGTAACTTTTCAGTAATAATTTATGCAACTTTTCAGTAATAAATTATGTAAGTTTTCAAAAATACACTTGAATTGCACGGTTTAACTGGTGCACAGGAGACTTACTCCAAATTATAAGCTAATATACTCTATCAATCAATATATTAAAATAATACATATTTTAATAATAAACTATCTATCTCTCTTAAATAAAATATTTATCTCATATTTTTATACTAAATTAATATTCATAATAATTATCTTATTTTTTTATATTAATTTTACACTCACTTTATACTACCTCCGTCCCCCAAAAATTTGCGATACTTTTGGGGGCACGACTTTTAAGGAAAAGTGTAATGAGTAAAATGTGTATGGTGGAGATTATGAGGTAAATATTTTGAAGGTGGAAATTTAAAGGAATTTTTTTCATTTTAGGAGTGTGCAAATTTTTGTGGGACAAATTAAAAAGGAAAATATACAAACTTTTGTGGGACGAATGTAATATATCTTTTTAAAAAAAAGTAAAGTGTCTGTGTGTGAGTGAGTGGATTAAGGTGGGTCATGGTGGTTGAACAAGGCCTATATATGGCCATATTGCACCCGAATAATAGAATCTTTGTTGGTGCTATTTTAACTAATATTTTGAAGGAAGCAATTATGTGACAAATAAAAAATGTTTTTATTATTTATTTAGGAAATAATTTATAACAACTTTTTGAATATATTCAATGTTAACTGTCGCGGTAATGTCCCTCGTTGTAATAACCAGAAGATTCTTCTATTAATATTCTATAAAAAGTCAGTCTTTTGTGAAATATATAGAAGCTAATAAAATTAAAATGTGATGTTAATTTTAACTAAAATTGTGCAACAAAATATCGATACTAGCTCTAACCGAAATATACAATATTAATTAAAATAGGACCATTATATTAATATAAGATTCTTTTACCGAGTTCAGATGCATATTAACCTTGGGGTGTTTATTTTTAGTTTCTCAAATGAAATTTTTTACCTTTTTTGTTAACCTGCAAGTTGCTGTCGAATGTCTCGAAAAAGAAAGTCTATGAGTCCTTATGGAATGGAGGGAGTACATAATTTGTATAATACAGTATTAGTATATTTTATTTAAAAATGATCTTATGGCCATCTGGGCACAAATTTATATATCCACACCGTGAAGATATTTATTACGTATGAGACAACTATTATTTTATTCAATTGCTTAAATTATTTATATGTTATTATTATATTTATGATGTATATATATATTTGAGTAGTGATCATCCCCAATATTTTACTTTAGCTACAAGAGAGACAATATTTCCATAATAACACCAAACAAGCAAAGTCGTGTTATTGTTTCATTTCCCCACTTTTGTCGTGACTCGAGACCAATGTACTTTTGTTGCTAATTTGTTTTAGTGTTATCCAACTTGGATTCTATATGGAGTACTAGATAATGAAGCATTTCGTGTTTATTACATCAATGTTATGTACTTCTTGATAAAAGTATAATTTATTTTAATTAATGTAATCCAACTTGGATTCTATATAGAAATGTTGTAATTTTGTATTTGTTACATCAACGTTGTACTTTTGTTGATAAAAGTATAATTTGTTATAATGTAATCCAACTTGGATTGTACATATTGAAAAAAGAAATTTACATTAATTAATGTATATCACTTGTATAATAAGTTAATAACAAATCAATATTTTAAAGTATGTGTTTATGTATATAAACAAGACTTCATATTTTGTGATATCAAAGTTTAAGCTCGTTCATCATTATGAAAAACTATTTTACCAAGTTGGAACTTATTGTTTACTTTAATTGAGGACACTTATTTTTTCAACTTTTATGTTTCATTATAATTTTATGCTTATGATTGTGGTTATGTATTACTCTAAATGATGAAAGGAAAAAATATATATTTGTACGACAATTTTTATGCAAATTAGTTATGTACAAAGAAAGTGGGAGAATATAATTTAGAGTGTGTCTCTTGTGCACTTAGTGCACCATGTAATTGGGTCAAAATATGACCTGTTTTCATAGTTTTTGTTATATATTAGAAATTCGAATTTATTGGCAGTACTAGTTCATGATCCAATAATTACATTCTTTTTTTTTTAAAGGAGTTACATACTTTATTAAGAAGCAAGGGGTTGAAGGTTCAAACCTCAATTTGCACTAGTTTTTTGTGCGGAAAAATCCCTCTCTTTTTTTTCTCATTTATACCAAAATTAGGGCACATAAAAATGGGAGAAAATATAGATACTGAAGGCGACAAAGACAAATTTGGCGGGTTGAAGTTATGTGATACTTTTCCAATTCATTGAAGACAGAAGAAAATTGACTGAATAGAAACAACCGAGGAAGGAAAATTGATTTGAACGTGGGTGTAAGAGTAATCGAACAGCTGAACTATTACTTTGACACACTCTTATGGACGATTAGTACGAAGAAACAATGGGCATTTAATTTTTTTACCTGCATACTCTTAAATATGTTTATGGAATCATGTATATTATACGTTGTTCTGCATATATTGGCATTGAGTTTCTGTTATCACTGTTATCTTATTTAGTGGGGCTTATTATAATTGAGTTTGACTTTGTAAAAATTAAGCAAGGTTTAGAAGAGAGATGGAGGAATTAACATCCATATTTAGTAGTTTTCCGTGTTAGTGCTTTCTGTGTAACTTTTCATTAAGGGAAGAATCCATGGTTTAAAAGTTACAGTCTATTTAGAGTAACTATTCATTATTTAGTGGTATAACTTTTCAGCATTAATGTTTGTAACTTTCAGCACTAGTTAGTGTTTGTTCCCATGGATGAAACCTATCGTTCCCAGAACATAATTATTGTGTGTCTTTTGTCTTTTAACAACAATTTCTTTTGTTTTCCTTCACTTTAATTGTCAAGGGGTGGTTGTTTTAATGGACTGCCTAAATTACTTGTGATTTTACTTAAATACAGAAGGATTTTTTACTAAATTTTCTGGTTTGATGGATAATGCATGAGTATGCTATCAATGAAAACCCAAATGGGGTTTAAATTGATCAAGACTTGGACCTTTAAATTATATACGAGTTAGAATTACATCAGAATTTTGTATTTTACTTGATAGTTAGATGTACGGAGTTGAGGGTCTGTTTTTCTTTATGATACTGAATTGAACAAAAAGTTACAAAATTATACACTAAGGGTGTGTTTTGTTTAAGGGACTAAATAAACTATCCTGCTAGGATTAATCTTGTATGCACCAGTTACACGGTGCAACTGAAGTTCATTTTTTAAAAGTTAAACAAAATACTACTGAAAAGTTACACATGTTATTATTGAAAAGTTAAACTATGAAAGATACACTTTTCAGTAATAACATGTGTAACTTTTCTGTTGTATTTCGTTTAACTTTTAAAAAATGAAATTGAATTGCACCGTGTAACTGGTGCACAAGAGACTTACTCATCCTGCTAAAACAGGATTATTCCTGTCAAAATTACATAATCCACTAAAAATGTAAAATTAGCATCCATGTTCTAATGTTAAAAACTTATTACATTACATAGGTTCAAATTTGGATATTACTGAAGTTAGAGCCAATATAGAAGAACAAATACAAGATTTGACAACACAAGTTGAAGATAGAATAACTGAAAGTGATGATGTACATGATTCTCTACTTGACATGACAAGAGATACAATTGATCAAATGTATGATCTCTAGTGTAAGCATGATCGTGCATTAAGATTTAGTGTTAAATTTGTAGGCAAAAATGTGTTTATTTTTATGAGTGTGTACACAAATCTATATTTTTTAAAGTGTACAAATAATATTGGGACGTCTCAATAATTCCAGTGGACAAATAACTTCAGGACAAATAGATTATTTTGCTAGACAGAGATAATAAGAGCTTCTCCAATGTCACACTATTTCCTACGCTCTCTAATTGAGCCCCGAAAATTAACTACAATCATGTGCCAAAGATTAGTGCTACAAGGTATAAAAGAATAAGTAAAAATATAGATATAGGGTCGTCTAGGCGGTGCTTAGACCAAAAAACACTCCGAACTACTGATATTATAAAAATTGTATCAACAAGTTGCCGCATAAATCAATTTCTGCATCACTGTACAATAGAGCAAACTATTGGGGATGCTATATTAAACCATAAGTAAACTAATATTGCATATCAAAGCAAACTATTGGGGATGCTATATTAAACCATAAGTAAACTAATATTGCATATCAAAGTTTAAAGAAACATAAGATCCCTAACATAATAGAGTGAGTCAATTTCATAGTTTGAAGTTTATATCATTTCACAATGTAAAATGTATAATACGTTTTCCATTCTAAAATTAGTTTTACACTTTTTTTTTTTGGATGTCCAAATATTACTTTCACATTTAAAAAGAGAAACAACTCACATCCACAAAAAATTATAAAAATATTATTATTATTATTATTATTCTTCATTTTTCTCACACCATTTATTTTTAATATGTATATCTTTATATATGAAAACAATTCTAGGTGGGAGAGAGTATTATAGGGTAAAGAGCACGGTTGGTCCCATGAGAATTTGTGTTTATGAATTTGGTCTTTTTTTTTAATATGACTGGTCCCAAAAGATTTTTTCATTAAAAGTAATGGATTAATGTGGGACTAAATCTATTTAATACAAATTCTCATAGGATCATATGTCCAATATTTTTTAATGAGTAGTACTAAATATACTAAAAAAAAAAAGGACAAAAAAAAAACGTGAAACCAAATCCGTTAAGTAAAAATTCTCATAGAATCAAACGTGCTGTTTACCCGAGTATTATTGGAGAAGAATTTAGGAAAATCACTCCATATGGAAACTAGCTTTTGTAACTGGGATAGGGGGTATGAAATTATGTATTAATTACCAATGAAATAAAAGATACTCGATTTTATTACTTTCTTTGTCAATTAAATTTTATTGTCATTTTTTTTGGGTTATTTACTTTTTTTAGAAATAAAATACACACAAATAAAAACTTGGATCTCATTTTCACAATATCACTAATTTTTTTACTTTATCTATTTTTAATATATAATATTAATTTTTAGGCTTAGTCTTGTATGCACCAGTTACACCATGCAATTCAAGTTTATTTTTAAAAAGTTACACAAAATACCACTGAAAAATTATACATGTTAATACTGAAATGTGTATCTTTCATAGTGTAATTTTTCATTAATAATTTGTGTTACTTTTCAGTAATAAATAGTGTAATTGTTTAAATTAACATTTGAGTTGCACGGTGTAACTGGTACACAAGAGACTTACTCTAGTTTTTATTATATTTTATACTAAAAAATAAATAATTAAGTTTTGAATGTGTCTTTGATGCACTTGTATGCTTCTCATGCACCCTTAATTAAAATTTAATTTCAAAATTAATTTTAATCAGTTTGTACCTAAAATTAAATCAATTAAAATTAAGCCTAAATTTAAATGCATTTTAAATGTTGTGTTTATGGACGATGAGACAGAATAAAACTTGCTTTCTTATACTTGATATACGGTACTTGTCACAGTCACAGCAGAATATCCGATCTGGATTCCTCCACGCGCCGCGCGTCTGGTGAAATCACTCCGACGTCGTCGCGAAAAATTCCAAAAACAGGATCGCACGACGTCGTAATGGGAAAAATCATTTTAATTTTTGCTCCCATTTGGAAAAAAGAAAAGAAGAGGAATACAAATTCAATTCACCTTTTCTTTTCTCCATTTTCGCCTATAAATTAACGCCGGGCTTTAGCTTTGGATCACTGAACACTCTCTCTCTCTCTCTCTCTACTCTGATCCCCTTCTTCAAGAATCTGAGTGACCAGATTGAGGTACACAATCGCAAGAACTCACAATCAACTTTCAATTTATGGGATCCACAAAAAATCTGAAAAAATCATGTCTTCATTCTCACGCTGCATTACATTCCCACGTGGATTGCATAGTGGGCTTGCATGAAAGAAAATCTGCTTTCCATTTCCTAGCTTTTTATACTAGTGAAATATTCGGTTTTGGGTCGTTTTCAGTTTTTTTTTGTTTTTTTTTTTGTGATGATTTGTTCATAAATCGTGAAATTGATTTTCTCAGGGCGTTGTCCCATTTCTGGGATTGTGATTAGGGAGAAATGGCTGCAAGAAATATAGAGAAGATGGCGTCAATTGATGCCCAGTTGAGGCTTCTGGCGCCTGGGAAAGTTTCTGATGATGATAAACTGGTGGAGTATGATGCCCTGCTTTTGGATCGGTTTCTTGATATTCTTCAGGATTTGCACGGTGAAGATCTCAGGGAAACTGTGAGTTTTTTTTTTTTTTGCTAATTGGGGATTTAGGGATTTGATTTTTGTGACTAATTTTACTTGGATTGAGTGTTAATTTGATTATGTTGTGTTGAAGTTTTGATCTTGATGCTTCAACTTGGGTGTTTGATCTTGATTTGGGGGGCAATTAATCCTGATTTTAGTGCAAGAACCAGAGTCCAATCATGTTTATGATGGGGTTTGTTTTGGAAGTAAAGATTGGATTTTTATGTTACTTTTGAAGAGTGAGCTTGTTATTAGCTTTAGTTATTTATGTAAAAAGTGCTTTTAGTTCAGTATTCTTGACATTTTTCACTTCAATATATTGTCATCTAGTCTCAAGATTCTGTCTTTTTCCCCTGCTTCTGGTTGATTAATTGGGATTTGGAGATTTAGTGTGTGTTTTATGTTAGTAGATCATGATGTTCATCACTAATAATAGACACTATTTTCTTGAAATTCGGAGACACTCATTCCCTTTTCGATTCAACTATTTGATTGTTGAAGCAGTGGATTGGATCTTATAAGAAGTGGTGTGATTTGTAGGTGCAAGAGTGCTACGAGCTCTCAGCTGAGTACGAGAGCAAACACGACCCGAAAAAGTTGGAAGAGCTCGGAAATGTGTTGACGAGTTTGGATCCCGGGGATTCAATTGTTGTTGCGAAAGCTTTCTCTAACATGCTTAACTTGGCCAACTTGGCCGAGGAGGTTCAGATTGCTTATCGTAGGAGGAACAAGAAGAAAAAGGGAGATTATACCGATGAGAGCAATGCAACTACTGAATCCGACATAGAGGAGACTCTGAAGAGGCTCGTCGGTGATTTGAAGAAGTCTCCTCAAGAGGTTTTCGATGCATTGAAGAATCAGACGGTCGATCTAGTCCTTACTGCACATCCTACACAATCAGTACGAAGATCGTTGCTTCAAAAGCACGGAAGGTTTGTTTTCTAGCACTGGACCACATTTTTGTATACAAGGGTGTGATATGCTTGGTCCTTATTATATATGCTCGTAAAAGACAAAAACTTCTGTGAATTTGGTTCACTGAAGTTTTATGGTGAACTCAGTAATAGCATGCAAAGTATCACGATTAATTAACTTTTTATAAAAGGCGACTGAATCACAGGAGACCTGCTCTTTTTTAATTTTGAACACGAGTTTTCCCATGTGTTTGTAATACTTTTGAAATTTCAGCACCACAAAACTCTGAAAAGTATCACGTCTCATATACAAGTTTTTCTGTTTTTAATACTCTAATGTATTACGGGTGATCAGGATTCGGAATTGCATAGCTCAGTTATACGCCAAAGACATAACGCCTGATGATAAACAGGAGCTTGATGAGGCTTTGCAGAGGGAGGTAATTATCATTTTAATAGCTTAATGCATATTATATTAGATTTCAGATAGTTAATTTATTTTCGACTCGTGTAGATTCAAGCTGCTTTTCGAACTGATGAAATCCGTAGGACTGCACCTGCTCCTCAAGATGAAATGAGAGCAGGGATGAGTTATTTTCATGAAACAATCTGGAAAGGTGTCCCGAAGTTTCTGCGTCGTGTTGATACAGCACTTAAACATATTGGGATCAACGAACGCATTCCGTATAATGCTCCTCTAATCCAGTTTTCTTCTTGGATGGGTGGAGATCGTGATGGTATATTATATAAGTACATACTTTTCGATTTTATAATTTTCGATAATGTAAGAAAAATTGTTTTATTGGATCATAATATGTAAACCTATTGTGCAGGCAACCCAAGGGTAACTCCTGAGGTGACTAGAGATGTGTGCTTATTGGCCAGAATGATGG
The DNA here is from genome assembly GCA_026898435.1 of Prunella vulgaris. NCBI lineage: Eukaryota > Viridiplantae > Streptophyta > Magnoliopsida > Lamiales > Lamiaceae > Prunella > Prunella vulgaris. The sequence continues at coordinate 2,501,400 of JAPKLY010000007.1, read as the reverse complement.
CTGCAAACTTGTACTATTCCCAAATAGAGGATCTCATGTTTGAGGTATTATTAAGTTAGTTCTTTTCTAGTGCTACGTTTTTCGACGCAATACCGTTGCTTCTCTACTAATGCTCGACTTTTCCAGTTGTCCATGTGGCGTTGCAACGACGAGCTCCGTGTACGAGCGGAGGAGCTCCACAAGTCCTCCAGGAGAGATGCAAAGCATTTCATAGGTAACCTTGTAATTACATAATCTGCAAACTTCTTTCAACTCTTTCCTTTTATCCACTCAATGCCCTCTTTCTCTTAACATGGTCTGTCCTTGCATGCAGAATTTTGGAAAATAATCCCGGCAAACGAGCCCTATCGTGTAATTCTTGGTGATGTGAGGGATAAGCTCTACTTGACACGTGAGCGCACTCGCCATTTATTATCTTCGGGAACGTCCGAAATCCCGGAAGAGGCGACATTCACCAACGTCGAGCAGGTTCTTGTCTTCATTTATATTTCACAATTTGGAATATGTGTTCAAAGGAAATGATATTGAAACTTTTCTCCTTTCATTTCCCTCTTTTTTCCTGTTGTCTTTTAATTTTCTTATTAATGTTACTGAAACTGTTTTAATCTGTACACAGTTCCTGGAACCTCTTGAGCTCTGTTACAGATCTCTCTGTGCTTCTGGAGACCGGTCGATAGCAGACGGTACCCTTCTCGATTTCCTTAGACAAACTTCCACCTTTGGGCTGTCACTCGTGCGACTCGACATAAGGCAAGAGTCAGAGAGGCACACCGACGTCCTAGATGCCATCACGAAACACTTGGACATTGGCTCTTACAGAGACTGGTCCGAAGAGCGCCGCCAAGAGTGGCTCCTATCTGAACTCGGCAGCAAACGGCCACTCTTTGGTCCTGACCTCCCCAAAACCGAAGAAATCGCCGATGTTTTGGACACTTTCCATGTTTTAGCAGAACTCCCTTCCGACTGTTTCGGTGCGTACATCATTTCAATGGCCACAGCACCGTCCGACGTGCTAGCTGTTGAGCTTCTACAACGCGAGTGCCACGTGAAGAAGCCCTTAAGAGTCGTCCCACTTTTTGAGAAATTAGCTGATCTCGAGGCTGCTCCAGCTGCCGTTGCTCGTCTTTTCACGATTGAATGGTACAAAAACCGGATCAACGGGAAGCAGGAAGTCATGATCGGGTACTCCGATTCTGGTAAAGATGCCGGACGCCTGGCAGCAGCCTGGCAGCTATACAAGGCCCAGGAGGAGCTAATCAACGTTGCGAAAAAGTATGGTGTGAAACTGACAATGTTCCACGGTCGAGGTGGGACCGTGGGACGAGGCGGGGGCCCCACCCATTTAGCTATCTTGTCTCAACCTCCGGATACGGTGCATGGATCTCTCCGCGTCACGGTTCAGGGGGAAGTCATCGAGCAGTCGTTTGGGGAGGAGCACTTGTGCTTCAGAACGCTCCAGCGTTATACTTCTGCTACGCTCGAACATGGCATGCATCCCCCTGTTTCTCCAAAGCCCGAGTGGCGTGCGCTCTTGGATGAGATTGCTGCCGTTTCGACTGAGGAGTACCGTTCAATTGTCTTCCAAGAGCCCCGTTTCGTCGAGTATTTCCGCCATGTAAGTCACTTGAAAATATCATCAATGTTCTTCATAACATGCATCATTATAGGGAAGGAGCTAAACTAATTTCATTGGAGGGGTTAGTGATAAAACTTATACTTATTCCCAATATTTGATGAACATAATGAATCTAGCAATCTTTCATCATAGCTTATATTCTTTTAATCTTTCAATAATTCAATCTGATAAATGGGTATCTTATAAATTTTGGAAACTTGATTAGCATATGATTAATACTCACCTATTGTGAATATTAGGCCACCCCTGAATTAGAGTATGGACGTATGAACATTGGGAGTCGTCCATCGAAACGAAAACCAAGCGGCGGCATCGAATCCCTGAGAGCCATTCCGTGGATATTCGCCTGGACGCAAACGAGGTTCCATCTCCCAGTCTGGCTAGGCGTGGGGGCCGCGTTCAAATACGCCATACAGAAGGACTCTAAAAACCTCAAGATGCTTCAAGATATGTATAACCAATGGCCTTTCTTCAGAGTCACAATCGACTTAGTTGAAATGGTGTTCGCCAAGGGTGACCCCGGCATTGCTGCACTGTACGATAAGCTCCTCGTCGAGCAAAGCTTGTGGTCCTTCGGACAACGATTGAGGTCCAACTATGAGCAAACCAAGACTCTTATCCTCCAGGTACGTAAAATTGTCCCCAAAAAGCTTGATGTCTTTACTTTTCCATGCATTGGAACGAAAGTTGGTGTAGCCCTAATCAACGAGACAATCAAAAAAGCGTACGTTTCTTGACCAAGCGCGATGACATGATACGATTCCAAGACGACTTTAAACAAGTGGATTTGAGCTGAACGCTCAATTGTTCAAGCTTTTTCGAAATGTTATCAAGATTCAAAACTTATATATGAGCTTGTTTAGTAATTAATCGAGCCAAACACAAGTAGTTTTCTCGAATGAGCTTTTTTTGAGTAATTTGGTTCGATTGCCAGCCCAATTTCCATACACCTGAAATTACCTTTTTCTTCCTGTATGTAGATTGCTGGTCACAGAGAAATTCTTGAAGGCGATCCATACCTGAAGCAACGACTAAAACTGCGTGATTCGTACATCACAACGTTGAACGTGTGCCAAGCGTATACTCTGAAACGAGTGCGTGACCCCAACTACCATGTAGAGCTGAGGCCCCACATTTCAAAGGAGTATACAGAATCCAAATCAGCTGCTACTACTGAGCTCGTGAAGTTGAACCCGACGAGCGATTACGCCCCTGGATTGGAGGACACCCTCATCTTGACCATGAAGGGTATTGCTGCTGGGATGCAGAACACCGGTTAACTGTATCGTGTCGTGTTTTTCTCGTTTTCTGTTTAACTCGGTGCGGTGAGTGAGACTTTGGCTGTTCATCGTGTTCCGGGTGATCAATCGTTGAATCGGTGCTGGGGAAAGCTCCCCGTTTTTCTTTCTTTGTCGAATAATTTTGCATCGTGAATGTGTTTGATCAGCATTGTATGTTTTGGAACTGAGTTGATCGAATGTTTATGCTTTCTCATGATGTAATAAAATGTTTATGTTGTTGTCCTGGAGCTGAATCACCTATTAGACTTTATAAATTCTTCTGAGTATGCTTGAGTTCCCTGAATTTGATTTTTATTATTTCTAATTTTTTACACATAACCACTCTTGTTGTATACATGTAGAGATGTTATACGAGCCGAGCGAGCCCGAGTAGTGCCAGGCTCGGCTCGTTAAGCTTATCGAGTCGAGCCGAGCCTAGCTCGTTAAGCAAACGAGTATTTTTTTGAGCTCGGCTCGGCTCGTTTAACACTTCGAGTCGAGTCGAGCCCTTAACAAGCCGAGTCGAGCCGAGCTCACGAGCAGCTCGTTTATTTTAACAACAATAAAGCTAAAACTATCACCAATTCACCAGTATGAGTGATTTGAGAATATGAATTGTATTATTATGTAAAATATTAATATTTTATACCCTAAATTATATAATATTTATAAAATAACCTCTATTTTTCGAGCCTACCGAGCAGCTCGCGAGCCTACCTAGTCGAGCCGAGCAGAGCTCGTTAAGCAAACGAGTATTTTTTTAGGCTCGGCTCGGCTCGTTTAACATATCTAGCCGAGTCGAGTCGAGCCTTAACGAGCCGAGTCGAGCCGAGCTCACGAGCGGCTCGTTTATTTTAACAGCTCTAATACATGTGCTTAATTACTGGTTAAATGTTGAGCATTTTTAGATAGAATTGTTGATATACATAAGTCATAACAATGATATGGGATGAAAAAAGAAAGAATCCACACATATATATATATGTACATAAATATAACTATCAGCAAATGTAAATTTAGTTTGAAGATTAATTCTTATACATACTATTCTAAAATTTTTGCACTCGATTAATACGGTCAATTAGGCTCCATTTGGATGGATGGATTTGAAAATGAATGGATTTAATAAAAATACATGTAAAAAAACATACATTTTAAGTTAAAATTTGTAAAGAGATGGGAGAGAAGTGAAAAAATAAGGAAAATGAGATATGAAAAGGGATAGAGGGGAGGGATTTCAAATGTCATAGGTTTGGAGAGGATTTAGAATTCCTCCATTTTAAACATAAAAGTGAAATTTAAGTATTTATAAATTCATGGAGACGGTGATTATTTGTGTGTGAAATCCATGGATTTCAAATCGACACATCCAAATGGAGCCTATGAATTATAATAAAATGTGATACTAATTTTAATTGAAATGTGCTAGCTAATATTTTCAAATAGTATAATCACAAAGTAAGTATTGTTGTTGTTTTTTTTTTTCACTTGAACAATAAGAAAAAAAATACATCTTTTTATCCTTTAATTTTTTTTTATAATTTTGATTTACATCCTGTTAATTTTTAAATTTTGAAAATCATCCTATAATTTATACAATTAAAAGTTTGATCCTATTATCGGATATATCAGATTATTCATCAGGTCATACGCTGACGTGACACTCATTTACCTGTGCCAATTAGCATATGACCGTGTGAATAATCTGAAATAGCATGTAAGAGGACTAAAATGTCAAATTTCTACAAATTAAAGGACGATTTTCAAAATTTAAAAGTAGCCGGATAAAAAGGGTTAATTCTATTACATCATCTTTTACTCAACTTTCAATTTAATCATGAGCTTCACGATTATTGTAAAAAATCTCAATCTTTTAAAAAGTTTCAATTAGATACACTTTTTTTTCTTGCCAGCAACTGATGACGTGTCTCGCCGGAGCGCGTGAAATGTTGCCACGCTGACGTACACGTGTGAAATATTTTTTTGGTTAATTCTATATAAATACATCACTTTTTACTCAACTTTCAATTTAATCATGAGTTCACAATTATTATAAAAAATCCCCAATCTTTTAGAGAGTTTCAATTCGATACAATTTTTTTTTCTGGCCAGCAACTGATGACGTGTCTCGCCGGAGCGCATGAAATGTTGTCACGCTGGCGTACACGTATGAAATTACTTTTTTATATTTTATTTTTTTCCACATCATATATTATATATATAAAAAATAACAAAATTTTATATTAAAAAATATTTTTTGAATGAGAATGGAAAAAAAACGTTTTCCACCATATTCAAGAGAAATTTGAAAAAATTGTGTTAATGGTACCGAATATCAAAACCATAAAAGGTGGTGTATTTATATAGAAATAAGTGGTGATATTCGGTACCATTAACACAGTTTTTCAAGTCTCTCTTTAATATGGTGGAAAACGTTTATTTTCATAGTATTTTTCATTCAAAAAATATTTTTTAATATAAAATTTTGTTATTTTTTATATATATAATATATGATGTGGAAAAAAATAAAATATAAAAAGTAATTTCACACGTGTACGCCAGCGTGACAACATTTCACGCGCTCCAGCGAGACACGTCATCAGTTGCTGGTTGAAAAAAAAAAGTGTATCGAATTGAAACTCTTTAAAAGATTATGATTTTTTATAATAATCGTGAACTCATGATTAAATTGAAAGTTGAGTAAAAGGTGGTGTATTTATATAGAATTAACCAAAATAGTATTTCACACGTGTACGCCAACGTGTCAACATTTCACGCGCTCCGGCGAGACACGTCATCAGTTGCTTGCCGGAAAAAAAAAGTGTATCGAATTGAAACATTTTAAAAAGTTGGGATTTTTTACAATAATCGTGAAGCTCATGATTGAATTGAAATTTGAGCAAAAAGTGGTGTATTTATATAGAATTAACCCGGATAAAAATTAAAATTGAAAAAAATTAAAGAATAAAAAGTGTATTTTCTCTAATAAAAATGTATAATGAAATGTGGCATTAGCATACATTAAAAGTGTTAACTAATGTAACCAAATAATATTGAGGTTACCCTTTTTCAAAAGGATTGCTCTTATATACTGTTATATTGGTAATTAGTAATTAGTATACAAGAGACTCACTCTGAAATTTTATTATAATTCTGATGTGTTTGAAAAAGAAATTAATAGAGGTGTTTACTTGAGCTTAAAATTGAGAATTTAATTAGCTCTACCTTGACAATGTGATTTCAATGTTTGCAAATTAGTTTTTTCCTCTTAAGTTAATCACCTATAATCCAATTAATAAGTTGAAATTGTATGCTTATAGCTGATTTTTTTTTCTCTAATATTAATATTTTTTTATCACACTAATTCTATAAGCGGGCAATGATCACTGCTTATGGACCCAAAATTGGAATCTATCCAAGATTAAGATGAAGTTTGGGTGAAACTAAGTGTAGGTCCGAGACGTCCGGTATTGAAGAATCAATGGATGAATTGTGGCTAGAGGTTAAATGTCACTCGAACCCGGAGCTAGCTGGTTCTCCTTGAAATGCATTAAGGCGCTGCAATTGATTTGATATCTAGGGATAAAGAATTTTTCAATGTGGGCTACAAGAGCGTACTCTAAATACTAGATATGAATATATGATCAAGTCAACCAGTGAGACGATGGGGGATAAGCTTCATCGTCGAGAGGGAAACAACCTGGATCACCAGCTAAGGGCTTTTTCCAATAAATGTTGATTATATTTCTTTATATTATTTGAACTAGTAACCAACTGATGGATGAGTGCTCTTGAAGTAGTCGATTTAGCCCTGAATTTATGTGTCTATAATTTCATTTCTTAGAAAATTTGTGTTTGTTTTTTTGTCAATAGAACAAAAAAAAAAGGGAAACTCAATAATTCTTTTTCTATTACTAGACTATCATATAAAATAACACCACATATAACATATCATAGTAAATAAATTAACATTACACGTCGAAATATATACTATTATGTGGGAGGAATTTGATAATTAAATTTAATTATGTGGCTAATTAAGACTAAGAATCCCTCCAAACAATAATCAAGATTATATTATGAGTTACTTGAATATGAAAATAAGAGAGAAGTGAGAGAGAGAATATAAAGAAGGATGCTTTTGTATTTCAAAGTGGAAATCCCTTTACAAATGGTTACATTTGCCTATTTATAGGCTTGCATGGATGATGTGACATTTAATTAAGCTAATTGGCTTAATCTTATGACAAGTGTCCTAACACTTGTCATTTTATTACATCTTAATACATTTAACAATCTCATAATGACTAAAATGTTCTTCTGCTCGCCTCTTTCTCTGGTACGTTGTGGGTCTTTGGGCGAGCAGCTAGAATTTGGGGTGATGTCATTTACTTGAGCGCCTCAATTCTGGGACGATCAACTCTTTGGTTGGGAGTACTCTTGTGGTGCTCGCCTTTCTCCTAAGTGATTTGGCGAGCAACTTTGCTTGACCTTTCTTCCATGATTTAGTTGGCTGCTTTGTCAGTGTTGCTCATGGTGTGGGGTGAGCAGTAAGACGAACAACCTTGACTTGTATTTTTTTTCCCTCATGAAGGTAGGTGAGCAAGTGGATCAACTTATTGACTTCACATCTTTAGGACATGTGGTGAACAACTTTGACTTGACCAAATAAACTAGCTGATTCAGCCTTCTTTTGTTTTCCCTTAATCTTATTGTTGTTAAAGGCATTTATTAATACTGACTAAATATTATTAGCTCGCTCATAATTAAAAGCGTAATTCTCTTTATCAATATATTACAAAAAATAAATTATTATCATGCATAAAAAAATATTATCATGAGTACTATATGGTTTATAAATTAATTACAAATTGATTTATGCAGAAAAAAATATTCTTTTGTGCAGAAAAAATATATGCTTCTGTGCAAATATTGTGAATCAATTTGTAAATATAGTGACTTTTTTAAACCAATATATATATCACCCATAAAAAAAAGGGTGACTTACATATTGATTCAAATAAGTAGTTATATTTACAAATTGATTCACAATTCTGCACAAAGTATAATTTTTTCCTGCACAATAACACATTTTTTTCTGCACAAAAACCTATTTATAATATGTCTCAATTTTGTGAATCATTTTGTAATTAAAAAATAATAATAATAACGCTAGTGCAAACCCGAACCGTACTAAAACTGGTAAATAAAATTTAAACTGCCCCAACGGAGACCTGAGATTTCCGCACACACAAGCAAAAGCCTCGACACTGAAAATTCTTAACTCTTAAGAGAGAGAGAGAGAGAGAAATTTCTCAAGAGAAAAAGGCAAATGGCTCTAACGACGAGGCAGCGGCGCTCGTCGCCGATGGATCTCCACACGACGTCCACTGATTCTTCGTACTCAAAGCTGGACAAGCCGGAAAAATCGACCGCCGACGGTGACCGGGGGCTGGGTTGGTTCCTGCCGTTAGTGTCGCTTGGAATGTTTCGATACATGAGCGCATCATCGAACATAATTCACGACTGTGATGAGGTCTTCAATTACTGGGAGCCACTCCATTTTCTACTATACAAAACCGGTTTTCAGACTTGGGAATACAGGTGAATGCGAAAGCATCTTTAGGTGCTGTTATGTGTAAATTGTTGTCTGCTTATTTGATTGATTAGGTTTTAGTTTCCATTTATTTAAATTGAGTGTTTTACTGATGTTTGTATACGGAGGAAGGTGTGTATGGTTGAATTTTAGTTTCTGGAGGTGAATTTTTTTAATTTCTAATGTTTATTAATTGTGATTGAAGTGTTTTAGCACCATGGAGATCGAGGATGCAAACCATTGAGAATTGAATATTGAGTGTGATGCGTTGGCACTATTTCTTCCATATTTGCAATATATGTATATGTTTCTTGTTTTAAGTTCAGTTGTAATATAGGATGTCATCGCATATAAGTATTGCTATCTTTGAAAAGTGTGATGCGAAAGAGCTATCACGTTTTCTTCTGCATCCTACTGAGGTTGGTTTTGAGCTCGTATGTGTAACTGGCTTACTCATATCTTAATTTTTACATTCGTCATTAGATTGTTGAAATTATGTACTTATATTTACCAAATAGCAATTAATAATTTCTTCATTAAGGGCACTAGGTAAGGTAGATATTATTCTTATTTTATCCTCCTGATGTAATTTGTGGTCGATGTTTCATTTACATATTGATTAGATATAAACAATACTCCTATTATGTAAATATATCTAAGGGATTGCATGGTTTTGATTATAATATATTTGATCATCCTTTATGCATCTCGCAGTTCTGAATTTGCACTGCGGTCATACTTGTATATTATTTTCCACAACTTGGTTGGTTGGCCGGCGTCCTGGTGGTTCGGTGAGGAAAAAGTAAGATTTCTTTCCCCATTTATTGATTTTGTATTCACCTTACTTGAATGAACACCAGTTAGTCATATCTAAATACTTAATGCTATATAAATTTCAGGTGAGAGTCTTTTATGCCGTGAGAATTTTCCTTGGTATAATATCTGTCATTGCCGACGCTGCTCTCATTGTGGCACTTTCCAGGAAGTACGGAAAACGTCTTGCTACATACACACTCGCAATGCTATGCTTGGCCAGTGGTTGTTACTTCGCTAGCACCAGTATGTATGCCATTTGAAAGTATTTTTCTTTTGTTTGTTACACTTCATCATATTCTTGTTTTGAGTTATATGGCTTTGTCTTATAATTTGATGCTCTTCATCTGAGGAGTTTAAAGTAAATAATTAGACATTTTAGCCCTAAAGTCGATTTGGACTAGTGGCCTCCATTCTCATTGTGTTCTTACTTTTTATCATTATTACTGTTTCACACACAGGTTTCTTGCCAAGTTCATTTTCCATGTATGCTATGTCTCTGTCATCTGCACTCTTTCTTTTCGAGAAGCCTGCAGCTGCTGTTGCAATCGCTGCGACTGGTGTTATTCTTGGATGGCCATTCTCAGTCCTGGCTTTTCTTCCAGTTACAATTTTGTCGCTTGCTAGAAGGTTTAAACATGCATTTCTGTCTGGTGTTGTTGTTTCTCTGACTGTTGTGGTAAGTTAAGTTTACCAACGATTATATTGTATGCAACTTTTATTTGAATCATTTAAATACCTTTTGGAACCATGGTAATCCAATTTTTGTGAAATTTTCTTGTGTTCATCGATGAATTAATATTGCCTTATACATGTTCCTTTATTGTTCCAGGCCCTATCGGTTTATGTTGACCACATCTACTACGGAAAGTGGACATCATCTGTCCTCAATCTATTGATATATAACGTATTAGGTGGTGGAGAGAGCCATTTGTATGGTACCGAGGGGCCATTGTTTTACCTGAAGAATGGGTTCAACAACTTCAACTTTTGTTTTATCCTTGCTCTTCTTTTTATTGCAATCCTTCCCTTTGCAAAGAAAAAGTATGCTCCAGATTTGTTGGTCATCATTTCACCCATGTATATATGGCTAGCTTTTATGTCTTTGCAGCCGCACAAAGAGGAGAGGTAAAAGTTATCTTTTCTTCTCCCTCTGAGCTGAGCTTTTACTCATTTTTTTTTTTTCTCCAGATACCCTTCTTTTGTTTAACTTCTGCAGTAATATTGTCCTTGTTCCTTGGTTATCATTTCCAAAAGTATTGCAAAAGTAAATGTAATGTATCAAGCTATAAAAACAAAATGTTATCTTGTTGATCACACGACCTTTCCAACCTTTCTAAATTGGAAGACACCATAGTTTGCCACAACGCCTGCTGTCGTGTTGCCTTTTCCTTGAAAGGCAGATGGGTAAGCATTAAGTACGCACACCCATGATTTTTCAAGTTGAATAAGCAAAGAGTTTGTCATGATTAAGGATATTATGTTTTAGACCTAGGATTAGAACATGATTGAATTAATGTATCTGGTTGGCTTTCTTCCTTCTATATTATTTTTTTGATTTATCCAGAGAAGATATTGTTTGTATCTTGTTGCAAAGTGAATGTAGATGGAAGTGGTTTATAATGAGTGTTATTATTCATTATTTTGTAGGTTCCTATATCCAATATATCCACTTATTTGTGTTGCTGCCTCAGCTGTGATTGAAAGTTTACCTGATTTATTTCGGGATAAGTACAATCCTAACCATCCATCTCTTCTTGTTTCGGTAAATCTTCCATATACATAAAGCATTATCTTCTTGGCCCAATGAAATCTGCTTAGCACTTATATTTGGCGTGTTTGCACAGATAGCAAAAGGTCTGCGACCTCTGGTTCTTGGGCTCATTCTGTGTGCCTCCCATTCTAGGACGTTTTCTTTAATCAACGGTTATTCTGCTCCTCTGGAGATTTACAAGCACTTGGAACACCATGATGACGCTGGGGAAGGTGAAATATTCCTATAATTTTAACTCTTAAATGAAATATCCCTTGGCCAACCTGTTTTTTTTTTTCACATCAACCCTGTCTAACCCTACCCAGGGCAAATAGTCATTAGGCAACGATTGACATTTGGCAGTACAACAAGGGAATGAGAATTTTACCCATTTTATGCTATAAAGACCCCTGAAAAATCTGAAGTGTTGGTAGAACGATGTTTTCTACGTGAATCCTGCCATTGGTTATGAAAAGAACCACAAATTTAATTGAAATACGAAAGCTGGGGGACTTACAAGAATAAAAAGGGACATATTGGAATCTGTTGGGACTCTAGTATACAGAATGATTACTGTTGTAGTATATATAGAAAAGAGTCACCGAAACTTGAGTTCTCTTATCAATGCTCTATTGTATAGGTTTTGGTGTATGTATATTGAAATGTATAGTTATATAAAATAGTTCTTATACTTGCTGTAGGTTCTGTCCTATGTGTTGGGAGTGAATGGCACCGATTCCCGTCATCATTTCTTGTTCCTGACTACGTGACAGACGTTAGATGGATAGATGATGGGTTCAGAGGCCTTCTCCCCTTCCCGTTCAACTCTACACTGGGTGGAACATCCGCTGCTCCATCTTATTTCAACAATAAGAACCAGGCATCCGATCAACAATATGTAATCTTTTTAATTAACCATGATTTTCTTACTCTATGAGAGAATCAATTTTATTCATTTTTACCTCAACCTAATATTTCCCCCATTTTTTTTGATAATAATGCTGCAGTTACAAGATATTCAGAAATGCACTTTCCTTGTAGAATTGCATCTGCAAAGACCGTACCTTCCTCGAGGGACCGACTTAGAAACATGGGAGGTAAAATCCCTCTCTCTCTCTCTCTGTACCTTTCTCTCTCTACCAACACTACATTTCAATCTTATGCAATACTATCCACAGGTAGTGGCAGCATTACCTTACTTAGATCGGGAAATGTCACCTCCCAAATACCGGTCGTTCTTTATCCCGTACCTTTGGCAGCAGAAGAATGTGTTTGGTTTATACAAACTGCTCAAGAGAATACCAAAATCATAGCCAGTCGTACAACAAAACCTGCAAACTTGTTGCAAAAAGCATAGAACTCTGATGAGCATCTAGTCATTGATCCAAGCTAATTTCCCGGGACTCTTTTACCAATATCATCCCTAAACTCCAGGTAAACAGACCTCTCTATCTATGTGCTAATTCGAGGAATTAATCGAGAGACTCCCATCAGTTATGTAAATGTAGAGTCTTTGTCTTATGTTTCTCTCTTTAGCTGTGTCTGATGAATATGACTAATTTTTATTGCGAATGTGGAGCTTTGTTTTGATTCCACTCCATATATACATTGATTTAGCTTATACACTATTTTTATATTAGGTGATATATTTAGCTTAATTATAAGGAAAAGGGATAATCTTCTTGGCCCCATCAAAAATTTCATGCCAACTATCATAAGTTTCGTTTTCAGGTTAAATTTTGTTTCCTGCGAATTGTCTTGGTAGTTATTTTTCTTCCTTTCCCCCCCAAATTTTCTCCCACCTAAAAGGTTTCTTGTTTTGTAATTAAGAATATTTTTTGTTCTTTATTTCACACTTTTAATAATCGAATTATATATGTGTCAATTACTCTTCTTTTACACATTTAAGATTGATCAAGGGTAAATATGTCTAATTTGTATTTGTTAATTTGATTATAATTTTGTTCAACACATTTAATATCAAACTGAAGGAGTATATTAGAAGACTAAAAATAACGAAAATAAGTTTTGGATTATCATGATCTCCATGCTAAAATTTAGTTATAAATATTTTACTCAATTATTGAACATTCGTATCAAACTTGTTCTTCACATTATTGAAGTATTAGTAACTGAATTTGTTGAGAAGAGCTCATGCAAAATTGATTTTATGGAAATTTTTATATAAATAATAATTAGATACAACTCATATCAGTTTATTATAAGTGGAAGTATATTGAAAATAAAATCATTATCGAGAAAATAAAGTGAAATTTGATAAAAGGGGCATACGAAAACACAATAAATGTTAGAAGACTTCTTAACCTCTGAAAATTTACAGTGCCAAAATTTTTATCTTTCATTTTTTTTTTTAGAAAATTAACAAAATGGTTTACAAAATTGACATTAATTACAAATTGATTTTGTACAGAAAAAAAATACTCCCTCCGTCCCACTAAAAATGGCTCATTTTGTCATTTTTGTCTGTCCCACTATATGTTGCTCATTTGTTATTTTATTCTTTTAGGAATTTACTATTGTTTTCAATATTTTTTCATTATTCTCATCATTTTTTCACTTTTTTTCATCATATTACATGTACTATATCAGTATTTTATACCTTTTTTAATATAAATGCTAAAAAATTATGAGCAACTTATAAGGGAATGAAAGGAGTATGCTTCTATGCAATAACAGTTTATACTTATATGCAAATATTGTGAACCAATATGTAAATATAATTATCTTTTTGAATAATGCCTCTTTATTTTTCATTATAAATTTGATTTTGAGATGACTATTAATAGCTTTTTATGTTCTCCTTTTCTTTTTCATTTATTTTTATTTACTCTCCTCTACCATGTGAGATATTTCATGACATTCTGTTTGATAAACTATTAAAAGTATATGGCAACCATCAATTTCTGAGAATGCCCTTAAACTATTGCACAATTATCGTTTCACCATCATCTTCCATGTTTTTTCCCCTATAAATTGCCCCTTACACACACCCTTCAATTTCATGCACACAACACAACTAGAGAAGGGAAAACAACAGTATTTCTTTGTTGAAAAAATAAATACCAAAAAAAAAATGGCAAAAGCTGTTGGTTTCATCTTTACCCTTTGCATCGTCGTCGCCGTCGTCGTCAATGCCCATGAGAAACCTGCTATCAAAGTCGAAGGTGATGTTTACTGCGACCCTTGTCGCGTTCAGTTTGTTACTCAACTCTCCCGCAAACTCACTGGTACCTAACTTTCTTAAATCATTTGAGTTTATATGTAAATGTATTTCGGATAGGCAAATTAATCCCTCGTTATTATATGCTAGCTATATATATGGGTATACTGTTTCCTTAGGACGCCATGTGATATGTAAAATTAGTACATTTATCTTTTAAGTTGGACAAATTTAGATCAAATTCACGTGAAAGCTCGCTCACATCGATTTTGATTTTCAATGTGAAATTTGGTCTACATTATCTAAATTAAAAGTAAATTTGGTCTAATTTTACTACACCATAAATATAGATTTCTAGTTTTGCAAGCCCGTAAAGATAACATAGTGTCTTCTTGATTTTATAACAAATTATAATATTCCATAATTATGCATAGGGGCGACGGTGCAATTAGAATGCAGAAACCTTGAAACCGAAGCAGTGACATACTCCATCGAGGGATTGACCGGCGCCGACGGCCACTACAGCCTCGATGTGATTGGAGATCACCAGAAGGACAAATGTGAAGTCTCAGTTGTCAAAAGTCCTAAAGAAGATTGCAGCGAGCCAATGGGAGGTTTCGATAGGTCCTTGGTCGTATGCACTGACAACACTGGAATACACGCTCCCATCCGTTACGCTAACCCCATCGGATTCATGACCAGAGCCGCCCTGCCGGAATGTGCGCCGGTCCTCTTCGATTTGGGTATTCTCACTCAATAAATTAATATAAAATATTTTAAATAGAAACGACTAACTAAAATGCATTTTAAAAGGTGAAATTAGAACAAGGATTGACTTCTCTTGTAATGTGTATGCATTGTTACCGTAGGCAGCAAATTTATTTTTTGCTACAAAAGTGGTTGTACTTTGTAGCCATCTTCACGGTTGTAATTTGTTGTTGTTGGTACATCCAATAAAGAAAAAAATAATAATTAACAATTATGAATATATTGCGCTTGATTAAATTTGTTTCGAATTTTATTAAGATATTGAAAATCATCCAAGTATGTATTATAGAAAATTTATTTATGATGAACTAAATTTGCAAGTACTTTTAGAAGTAATACGTATATTTTAGTAAAATAATGTATACTTTTGAAGATATCAACTCACATCTTTTAATAAAAATAATTGACATTCTCTAGAATTTGCATACTTTAGTGAAAATAATTCATACTTGGCGTACAAATTAAAAAATTGATAGTTGGAGAATTTGAACTGCATGTGTAAGCATAAGGACCGGTAAAGCTTAACACGAAAGAAATGAACATCTTGATACTATGTTACTAAGTGACATACAAAGTTCATTTAATGTTTAAAATTCAACAATCCTTTATGTATATCTTGAATGTATGTGCCATTTTAATAAGAATTGATAATATTTTTATTAAAAATAATTTATCATTTTTCCTTAAAATATTATCACATTTATTATAATTTCATCACTTTTTTTATTTGATCGATTTTTATATTATGAGAATGTGTTACATAAATCTTTATAAAAAAAAAAATATATATTATGTAGCATTGGATGAGCACATAGGCAGTGGACACAAATATAGTGTGCACCGGTGGGCATAGCATCTATATCATTTCTCCCATTTTAATATTAGCTAAAATAAATTATTTTGTAAAATATAGATAGCTCAAGTGGTTAGAGCTTTATAAAATAGGATTTTGTGGTCTTGAGTTTGAGCCACAGAAAGAAAAAAATTATTCCATCTGTCCATCAAATTATTTTTCACTTTCTATTTTTTTTTGTCCACATAACTTTTTTTCTCATTTCCTTATTTAGAAATAACCTACACTCATAATAAAATTTTGGGCCCCACAATACTCTTAGAAGCCGTTTGGTATAATTGTAAGGAATGGAAAGAGTATGGAATGCAAGTCATAGTTCTCATATAGCTGAACTATGGTGATTCCTTAGTTTTTGGCAATCAAAGTCATAGTAGAGTCATTCCAAACACACACTATGACTTTGATTATCATTATTCACCTACAAAAGTCTCCAAACAAATATCCTCTTATTTTTTTCTTACTTTATCTATCATTTTAATATAATATTATTTTTTATTAAATTCTGTGCCCATAAAAAAATGAAATTTTTTTTTAGACTGAGGAATATTCACTTTTATGGAAATTGCAGTTTCAACTCCAATGCGATTTTCAACTACATGAGCTTCAAGTAATCTTCTTTTAATTGAATGCATACAAGAATACTCAAAAATTATTTAAGTTAATGATATATTTGTCTTTAAACCAAAATCTCTTTACATAATGAATATCATTAAATTTTAGTATATCATTTTACACGTCTTCTTTAAATGAGTTTTATTAAAGGGCCCACTACATATATCGAAATATTTACTCAATATATTAAGTAGTTATTTTTAATAAAAACATCATTACTTTTAAAAAAAATCGATGATAGATTTATAATAAAAAGTAGTAATAATATTTTTTTTAAAATATAATCATTTTTAATAAAAATATTATTTTTTAAAAAGTATATTATTTTTTAAAAATAATAATTTTTGTAATTAATAAATAACACATTTTATATTGATATCATGTCGTGACACGTTCTTGTACAAGACTTATTTAATAATATAATATTAATCCTTATCAAATATTAATTTAACATCTAGTTATTAAATAAAATATTAATTTAATATAAAAATAAAATTTCACCCTTCTAAAATCATAAAATAAATGCATATTTTTACTATTTATTAAATAATTTTATATTAATAATACAGAATGCAGGAATTCAAAGCTTTTCGATAGACTAGCACTAATTATTATATTTGTTGAAAAATATAAATACAAATATTTCTGTGGAGGAAATATTCGTAATTCGTAAGCATTCTCTCTCAAAAGAACCATTCTCCGTTTTCTAGTGAGAGAAAAACCCTTTTGTTAGCGTGAACTCTCCGACTGCAAGTGGCCAGAGAGAGGAAGAAAGGTCGAGTGTAATCAAATGGCAAACAGCAATCTACCTCGTAGAATTATCAAGGTATGATTCCGATCTTTGCATTATACAAGAGATCCCCTCCTTTACTTCAACTTCGAGCCCTAGATTTTATGTTTTTGGGTTTGAGTTGGTTGTTTTGGCTTGCTGTGGCTCAGATTGTATTGATTGGATGGTTTTTTGTTTATGTTTAACAGGAGACGCAGCGTCTTCTAAGCGAACCAGGTAAGCCTTTTGATTCCGCGCATGGGTGACTTAAAAGTGAAACTGAGATTGAAGGGATGAGTTGAAAGTAATGAAAGCTAAACGTTTTGATTGTTCTATGGTTGTGTAATGTTCCTCGAAGATGCAATTTCTTGTTGGCCTTTTCGTGAAATAGAAAGAAATAGTGATGATTTTTGTCGATTGTTCTTAGAGTTTAGCATTGAACGTGATTGATATGTTGATGCAGCACCAGGAATAAGTGCATCTCCATCAGAAGACAATATGCGTTATTTCAATGTTATGATTCTTGGTCCAACACAGTCTCCTTACGAAGGTAACTGAATCCTGCGGATTCTGATTAGTAATGAGTATTTATGCAATAATGATATATTTGATTTGTGGTGCTTTCTCCTTTGAGTACTGGTTGCTGTGATATTCTTCATCGTATATCTAATTGTTAACACCCGTACACTCCTCTGCAAACTGTATAATCCAATTATTTCTGTGTGACTGTTTTTTTTTTTCCATGTGATATAATCTTTGTCGGTATTGCTCTTGGGCCAGAATTTCACATCATATATATGTGGAAATGGATTTTGATACTTTTTTTGAAACTTAATATATTGTTCTGGCCCCAAAAGTTTTTCCTTCTAAATCACTATATTGCAGTTTGTTTGGCTGCTAGTTACAAGTATGTCGTGTTGGTCTAGTTGAGCCTTGGCAAACTGTCTTACGTGCTACCATTATCATTTTTTGTGCATGTATCAGGTCATATAATTTCTATTATCGATGTTTCATTGCTGGTGGACTAGTTGTTTGACTACAGCTTCTGGTGAACCATTTAATGGACATTTTGAGGTCTATATCTTTGACCATTGCTCATTAGCAATAATCATTTAGTAATTATGATTTGACAGTCATTTAGTTCTCACATTCTTGTTTCTGTATTTGATGGATTTCTGTAGCGGTGATACATAAAGTGTGTAATGTTAACCCAAGTTGATTGCATACTGTGAATTGTATAGGCGGTCCATTTTTTTATTTGCAGTTATTATACCAAATATGATTTTATCTGATTTATGCCATGTTTCATCTTTGTTTTTATAGGAGGTGTTTTTAAGCTGGAGTTATTTTTACCTGAGGAATACCCGATGGCTGCCCCTAAGGTTCTAAAATTTTACAATAGCAGTGGTGGTGTATACTAATTTTTATCTTTTAGCGATAATTTAATTCCACTGGAAAGATATCCAAATGTAACATTATATTTAACCTACTCCAATGCTTCTGTCATGTCATCATTTTGTGTTTCTATTTAACCTACTCCACAGCCTCTCAAAAAATATTCCATATAGGCTGTTTCTTTGCTTTTCCCTTCTAAAAATTTTGGCTCTAATTAAAGGAACCAGGACCAAATTGTTATCGAACTATTTTCTGCTCGCCTATCCGAACTATTACAAGTTAGCTGTCTTGAATCATTATATTTCAACTGGTAGTTTCCCATGCTGTAAACCCAGACTAGATTGAACAATAGGACTGCCAGAACCTTCTCTAGTCTGATTCCTGTAAAAGTCCGTTAATGTGTTACATGATTAAATCCATGTATTTTTACTGATGTCTTTTAGGGAGGGCCATTTCCCCTGGCTATTAAAATCGTTGGGTCAAGTACCTTTAGGTTTTGCTTGTTTAGTTCATTATTTATTCCTTGACAAACAATGCCCTTGATGTGCCACTGAGCTCATTGATCTTGATCTTCAGACATTATTTGCTATATAGGGAGTTATTTACTAAATTCAACTTGAAGTAATTACTACTGCTAGATAATTTTTTTATTATTTGTACTTGTGCATCTTATGCCAATGGAAATAACATTGTCTGAAACAAGACTGTTCTTTGTTTCAAGTATTTCAAAACTTTTCTCTGAAATGATATTGTGTTTCTGTGGAGCAAAAGATATATGCCTGACTATTTTCATGATGTACCCAAACAGGTTCGCTTCCTCACTAAAATTTACCACCCTAACATTGATAAGGTTTGTTTTACGAGTTCTGATTCTCTTTGTTTGAGGCTTCTTTGTCCACCATGCTCGTATTTTAATGAAATGTTGGTGCAGCTTGGAAGGATATGCCTAGATATTCTCAAGGACAAATGGAGTCCTGCCCTTCAGATTAGAACCGTACTTTTGAGGTAATGAAACTCGTAATACTAGCTAATTAGATGCTCTCTTTCTCTCTCTCTCTCTCACACACACACACACACACATTACCTGTGTCCGTGGGAAATAAGATTGTGACAAATTAAAAAAGAATATTTGGTTTTTCTTCATTCAGTTTTAAATATATACAGATTCAATGAATGGCTAAGTGAGACTCTTTATCTGATTATATAAAGATGTTAGTTAAGTAATTCATTCTTTTGCTTGCTTCAGCATTCAAGCACTTTTGAGTGCTCCAAATCCTGATGACCCACTCTCTGAAAATATTGCCAAGCATTGGAAAACAAATGAGGTTGAAGCTGTCGAAACAGGTATGCTTTGACATCTATTTCTAAATGCATAACACGAAACTTGATGAAACTGCTCCTTGGATGCGATCTTGAACTGATCTACTGTCATGGTTGTTAATTGCTCTGCAGCTAAAGAGTGGACTCGTTTGTATGCAACTGGTGCGTAAATTATATGGAACCTGAGTTGCCTTCAATAACTAAAATGTATTCTACTGCACATCAAATTAACATGGAAAACTTGGAAGAATGATGAATCCAGAATACCACTGGAACTTACTAGTGGTATCATCTTGTATTACTGCTATTTAAAACGTCGCCTCAAAATGTGCAATTATTAAGGCTCTTTGTTATTATGTGTTGTGATTTGGAAGTCCTTGAATCGGGGATTCTACTTGCGTAGAGGATTGTTATTTGTGTTCATTTGTTTCTGAACTTTGCAAAATGCCTGATCAATCTTTGATCTGAGCTCTCAATTGGAAATATTTGTTTAGGCGTATCATACTGGTGCTAATAAGATAATTTAAACCAATTAAGTCAGTAGGTTAGTTATCACTTATCAGTAATCGAAGACAAGGACCTTGCGTTCCTACGAGCTGATAACTTTTGAGCGAAATTTCGATATCTGAAAAGCTTTGTTGTATAGTGCGAAATTTCGATATCTGAAAAGCTTTGTTGTATAGTGGTAACTGATAGCATATGTTTGTTAATCATGAGTGATGTTGAATCAATCTTTATAGTACTATAATGTGAGATTATTGGAGGATGGTGTTGGGAAATGAAAATAACATATGAGCAGGTAGATTTTTTTTGGCCATTTTGAGTATGGTAAATGTGTTTTTTCATATAGTATATATATATATGTATGTATTATTGATATTTATTTTAGGTTCTAATTTGTATGTATATGTTATGGAAAGTGTTGACATATTTTGATAATATAAATTATTTGTCATTATTTACAAGAGAATATTGTACAATACAATGACTTTCAAACAGAATATCTATGAATTTGTTAGAATATACCAAATTTACATTATATATTTGAAGATAATATTTGTCATTAGCTAAAATCAATAATTTTTCTATTACTACTTTGGAGAACAGTGCTCTGCTGTGCTTTAATTCGTTGTACCACCGACAAAATCAAATTACTTGTACCTTTTTTTTGAATGGATGCATGGTTTTAAATTTTAATATGGAATCCAGTCATACAAATGTTGGCACCGAAAGGAACCAATCGGACTTGGATCATCACTCTATATATGTACATATATTTTTATAAAATATTATTTTCAATGATAAACTAATACTATATTATTTTAATGATCATATTTAAATTTTAATAACGTCATTCATATTTCAGTAATAACTCTAAATAACTTTATTTGATACATTTTTAAAAATGCGTACCATACTTAGTAGAACATTCTCCAAAAGTTCCATCCTACATTTATTAGAAGATCAAGTGCATTTTAAAAAATTTATATAAAGCACTACTGAAATGTCACACGTGTGATATTTCAGTAATAAATGATGTAACTCTTTAAAAATACGCTTAAATGATGTAGCTCTTTAAAATACGCTTAAGTTGTACAGTACATTTAATACATACATGACTAAGATTTATTAGAGTACTTCCTAAATAGAAACAAAGCAAATTAACCACTTTTAAGGTTATTTTTATTTAAATATTTCAAAATTACACATTATATCATTATTTTTCCCTTAGAAATGATATCATCCTTTTAAAACTGTTTCATTTTTTATAAAATAAAGTTGAGAAAATTATTTAACCTCTTAAATGTACATTTGTCTTATATAATTTTAATAAATAAATTACAAATTAAAATCTGCTGATTATTAAATTTTCCAATATTTGGAGTGGGACAAATGGAGTAATATCATGTGCAATCTGGAAAAATAAAATTAAAAGTATCTTATAAATATATTTTTATAAGGTCAATGATTTAATTCGGCAATTTCTATCCCATTACCAAATAAATTATCACAGGCCCCCCAAAATCAAACGATAAAGCCCATGATAGGCTCATGATAAGCCCAACATCAACATTGTCCTAATAAACACTAAAATGGGAGATCTGAAATCCTAATTAAAATGGGGTAGCATCATGTATATACACACTCATACATATATTATTCAATTGCTGTTTATTTATTTTATATGAATAGATATCACACATAATGTGAATCCATAATCATGTTCATACAGCCGTGCAAATAAGACACCACTAAAATTGAGCCACATTTACGTATTGTTAAAAAAATGATTATGTTTATAAATTGGTTCACAATATTTGCACAAATTAAATTAGTCCTAAAAAATAATCTCACTTCGTTGGGAGAAAAAATAATTTCACATGGTAGGGTGTAATATGTAGATATATAAAAACAAAAGTTATCATCCAAATCATACAAAAATTATAAGATGGGGAAGGTGAGATAATTTATTACATTGTGAATAGTGAAAAGAGTGTAATATGACCACTTTCTTTTATAGGGTCGGCTGTATAAAAACCGGTTCAGTATAACCCCCTACCAGCCAAGATTATAAAAATTCGTATTATATCCTCTACCAAACACCTTCTTAATGTCAAATTTGTGAATTATTTCGTAATTTTTCCTGTACAAATTAATTTTTTTTTTAAGAATACAGCCCGAAACATACAAATGCAAAAGTACAATAATTAAAATCCAAGAGCCAAAAACCGCCCGATTGAAACAATGCAATTAATCAACACAGCTTAATTAATTAACCTTGATTAATTCACCCTAATTAATTAATTATCACACAAAACCAAAATATTTTTGACGTATAAATACCCCCTAACATGCATGCATGTAAATATACATACATAACCTCAAAAAAAAAAATGTCGGAAAAGGAAGGAGGAATTGTGAAAACGGGCCACGAAGACGGGCTGAAGATGGCGGTGGCCCTTCTGGAGGAGTTCGGGCTTCCGCTCGGGCTTCTGCCGCTGGAAAAGGTGGTGGAGGTGGGGTTCGTTCGTGCCACGGGCTACATGTGGATTGTGCAGCAAAAGAAAGTGGAACACGACTTTAAAAAGATAAGCAAAGTCGTTAGTTACAACAGCGACATCACGGGGTACGTGGAGAAGAGGAGGATAAAGAAGCTGAAAGGGGTGAAGGCGAAGGAACTGATGCTGTGGCCCCCGGTGAGCGAGATCAGGGTCGACGATCCGCCCACCGGAAACATACACTTCAAGAGCCTCGCCGGAATCACCAAGACTTTTCCGGTGGACGCATTCGCCTTGGGCCAGTGATTAACTTTATTTAATCACTTTAATTTAATTATTATGATGATGATAATGAAAATGATGATAATAATAAATAATAGTATTATTGTTATTTGGAATAAATGTTTGTTTGTGCTTGCATTAATTTATTAATGTGAGAGGTGGTTTTAATTTGGAGTGGTTTGTCAATTTTATCATGTGAAATGAGCTTGGTTTATTTTGATCTAAAAATGTTTTGTATAACAATCACTTGAATTAAATGGCCGAGTAGCTCTCTTGTGAACTCAAATTCACATGAACTCGTATCACTGTTATGTGTAATTACTATCACTTTATTCATATATACTATCATTGTTATAAAAATATACTTAACTTTTTAACAGTGACAGTATATGTGTATTATAGTGATAGTGTATACACATGACAGTGATAATTGAAAAATCGAATTCAGCATAAACTCGGGTTCATACAAATTTTTGTCTAAATGGTCTTGTTACTTTTTTAAAGAACTTTTATGACTTAGAAAATCACAAGAACTTGAGAGAATCGTTTAGGTTAGTTCGAACGCTCCATACAATAATGAGAATATAAAAAAGAAATCATAATATCCTATCAAACCTATTATAGGCTAGCCAAAATAATTGTTGAACTAATTCATCTCTATTATTTTTATGTAAATCTCATACATAAACAATTGTAGAAATGAATATTTTAGTTGAACTTATTTATTACTATATATACATTTAAACTTAGAGAACTTCGTTTAGGGAGTTTTTTTCAAAATCGCCCTCTAAAGATGTTAAAAAAGTCAAACGAAAAAAATAAAACTAGGACAGAGGGAGTAATGGTTTATGTCTAGATGGAAGATTCTGAACTGTAAATTTTAAATTTATAATCTAAATCTACTTTATTTGTTGGGACAACATATATATTCAAATTGATATATTTTAAATATTTAGTTTTGATTCTAATTCAAATTAGAGAAAATTTAAATACTTAGTAAAATCATATCATTTAAATTTATAGATATTAAAATCTATTATCATATATTTAAATCTTGTGTATTTCTAATGATTCTTTCCAAACACAACCTTGAGAAAATGAGTCCTCCACGCCGCCCTAAATTATACTTCCTTTTTTACTTATCTCATTTAAAAGTTTGGTAAAGTATTATATAAATTATTTTTATGATATAAACCACTTTGTGATACAAAGTTTATATTTATGAATTTATCTTTTTTGTCTTGTTGAAAAAGTGGTTCATGATATGAACCACTTTTACACAATGCTTACTCTAAAAGTTTATATCTTTGTTAGTAAAATCATTGATTAGAACCGCAATTAACCACTCAACAAGAACTGTGCGGCAATAATAAACAGATTAAGATAGAAAATCGAACAAGAAAGAGGACATGCAGATTTATGTGGTTCAATTGTAAATGATCTACATCCATGGAGGATCTGAGCATACTTTCACTATCAATATTGGAGAAGATAATTACATAATATAATTCACTCAATACTTAAGAACTCTAAGTTATACTCTTCTTAGGCTACTCGTTGTAATTCAATTGAAGATACAAAAAAAAAAAAAGCTCTAAATTGTGTTATGAACTCGTATGGAGAATAAAGCTAAGATGCAATCCAAGCCCAGAGGTTGAATTAGCTTCCAAATGTCGTTATTCAGTTCCAGCAAGATTTCATTATGCACTTGGTTATTGTAGTAGTTGTAACAGTTTCATAACTAAATTTTGCAACCGATTCAAGCTCATCTATCTCCGGTTTATTTGAAATAGACCGCCCCAGAGCATTTATTCGAACTTGACAAAGTCGCTTGATAAAGATTAACACTAAAATTTTGACCAGGTCATATGGTCTTCCTAAGCTGACCTGATCAAATCTCGCCCGAACCACCTAAGCTAAACGTCAACTTTGCTTACTAATCTTACCATCAGATGACTTAAGACAAACCCACATGTTCTAACCTCGGTTAACTTAATCAAGAACATCAGCTGCATGACCTCATTTGATCATACATCAGGTAACCTGATTTTATTTTTCTGAATCAATTGTCCTGAACTCAGCTAATCCTGAACCGACTCATCTGATCTATACAAAGTCTTCTGATCAGCAGATTTACTCACTCAGCTGACATTTGCATATTGCATTGCACTTCACAATCTCTTTATTTGGTAATTGTGGTCTTTTATTTTATTTTATTTTTCTTACCTTTTACCTATTAAATACTATTATTCTTAAATCGATCCAGTGAAAAAAATATGTAAAGAAATTAGATGGGGATGAAGTGGTTATATATTTAGTAAGTATGCACAATTTGTAAGTTATGGTAGAAGAAGGCTCATCCACCTTCTATCTTGGTCGAAATTATCTCTGGACATGGATCAACACGTACTTAATTGCCATTATTATTAGACTCGGAGAGCGATTTTTATTGTTTTTGTCTTGATAATTTTTTTATATATTTTTTGAGATGATTTGTTTAAAGGGTGACTTACGTATTGATTCAAAAAAGTGACTATATTTATAAATTGGTTCACAATATCTACACAGAAATGTAATTTTTTTCTGTACAGAAGTGTTTTTTTTTTTTACAAAACCAATTTATAATTTATATCAATTTTGTGAACTATTTTGTGATTTTCCCTTATCTGAACTCGAATCGACCTGCTTTCTGAGAACAAAAGTGTCAACTCTTTTCACTTTAATATATATATATATACTCCTTCAGTCCATGCTCACTTTATGTCAACCAAAAGTGTATAGTTCATTTTATATCAACAATCGTTTAATTTTTTTTATCCTCGTAAACAATTATTTTATTCATATTTTGTCTTTAAAAAAATCCGTACTCAAATAAATAAGCACAATTTTTGCAATTCTATGAATAAATAATAAAATAATGAGTAAGTCTCCTGTGCATCAGTTATACGGTGCAATTCAAGTTCATTTTTAAAAAGTTACACAATTTATTATTGAAAAGTTGCATAAATTATTACTGAAAAGTTACACCATAAAAGATACATTTTTCAATAATAACATGTGTAACTTTTCAATAGCATTTTATGTAACTTTTAAAAAATAAACTTGAGTTGCACAGTGTAATTGGTGTATACAAAACTAATCCTAAAATAATAGTTGTGCCGTCCGGCGATGTGCATGAAAGTTGAAAGTAACAAAGTATCATTTTGAGGACACCCATGCATGGGTTGTTTTGTAAGGTCGCAATCTCTGAGCACTCCAACGGCTATATATATATATATATATATATATATAAATTATATTATATTTATATATCATTTTTCAAAAAAAAATTATATATCTCTTTATGTTATACTCTCTATTAAAAAAAAATTAGTATTAACGTTTTCCTTATATATTTCACCCTTCCCCCACTCAAGTACGCTTCTCTTGTAAATTAGATAGGATAAGACACGATTTTAAAGAAGACAGCGTTTTTATGATATTATTATTTTGAAATATAGAGTGGAATGGGTTTATATATGAACTTATTTAAAGTATGTACTTGTATTATTTTATTAAAATATAAATATTATTTTATTAAAGAATATTAATAATTTTATTAAAAGATATTAATTTTAAAAGGTACAAATATATTTTATGGCAAACACTCAAATAGAAATTTCTACGGGTCAAAGATCCGTAGAAATATCCATTTTCGAAAATTCGCGGGTCTAAACCAGGTCTGGCCGAATTTTAGTATTTTTTTCCAAAATTCGCGCAGATAGTGATTTTCGCTCCCAGGTATGTTACAGTCGGGGTAAATGCATGTTACTTTAAGGCAAAACGTGTGTTACAACCAGATTAAATGTTGTTTTCTACACATATTCATTTATTTTTATAGAAGTAGATATTTTTCATGCAATGTAAAACATGTATATGTTACATTGTATGTGTAACACATATTTATTCTTAATAAAAGTACATTTTATCCTATAGTAACACATATATGCTCATATAATAACACAAATTGAGGAACAAATATATGTTACAATTAGAGTAAATATGTATTACTGTAAATTTATGTTACAATTGGAGTAAATTTGTGTTACTGCAAATGTGTGTTACATCTAGAGTAAATGTGTGTTACAATTAGAGTAAATGTGTGTTACTGCAAATGTATGTTACAATTAGAGTAAATGTGTGTTACTGCAAATGTGTGTTACAATTAGAGTAAATGTGTGTTATTGCAAGATCAAATGTGTGTTACTGTATGCACAAACATTTATTTATCCTTATAAAAATATATATTATATATTATATAACATATATAAGGTATTAAATGATGTATTAAGTACATTAATAACATATTATTAACATAAATCAACAAAGAGAATAAAAAATAAATTAAGTAACACATATTTATACTTGCAGAAATACATATTTTCTTTATAGGTACTTGAAAAGTACAAAAAATTAATTTTTTAAGAACTTGTAACACAGATTTTGCCTAATTGTAACACGTTTTTGCCCAAATTATAACATACATGGGAGCAAAAAAAAAATATTATTAACATAAATCAACAAAGAAAATAAAAAATAAATTAAGTAATACATATTTATACTTGCAGAAATACATATTTTCTTTATAGTTACTGGAAAAGTACAAAAAATTTATTTTTTAAAAACTTGTAACACAGATTTTGCCTAATTGTAACACGTCTTTGCCCAAATTGTAACATACCTGGGAGCGAAAAAACCTGGAACTCCAAGTTGCGCGAATTTTGGAAAAAAATGTCCAAATCTGACCCGACCCGGTTTAGATCCGCGAATTTTTCAAAAATTGATATTTCTACGGTAGAAATTTCTACACAAGTGTTGCTCATATTTTATTGAGTATGAGTTGCTAATTTTCATTAAGGGTATGTGGTGCTGTACTAAAAAAGCAGAACAATTTCACACTATAAATGCTCTGGATATCTATCTGATTTTCCCAAACTTTATTTGATTGTTGTATTTCAGCAATTACGTTCTTTTGTTTTAATTTCGTGTTTCATTTTGAGTTATGAAATTTCCTTCATTTCTGTAATTTTTTTTTAAGGGTAAGTCTCTTATGGATCAGTTATACCGTGCAACTCAAGTGTATTTTTAAACAGTTACACTATTGATTACTGAAAAGTTATACAAATTATTACTGAAAAGTTACACTATTAAAGATACACTTTTTAGTAATAACATGTGTAACTTTTCAGTAATATTTTGTGTAATTTTTTAAAAATGAACTTGAGTTGCACGGTATAACTGATACATACAAGACTAAGCCTTTTTTTAATTCAAAAATTTAAGAGAGAAAGATGCATGAATAAAAATTTGTGGGAGTAAGTCTATTGTGAACCAGGTGCATCGTGCAACTCAAGTGTATTTTTAAACAGTTACATCATTTATTATTAAAAAGTTACACAAATTATTACTGAAAAAGTTACACCATTAAAAATGCACTTTTCAGTAATAACATGTGCGACTTTTTAGTAATATTTTATTTAACTTTTAAAAAATAAATTTGAGTTGCACGGTGCACCTGATGCATACAAGACTAAGGCAATTTATGGTTTTTTTTTTTCATTATTTTAGCATGCGTTTCTTTCTCTCAAAAGTAAAAATTTACGCAAAGAAAATGAATATGAATATTTTTCTTCATTTTTGTATTATTATAATTAATTTATACATGATGCATCATGATTGTTGGCTGGTGATGATTATACGTGGTGCCCACTTTTGGGATTTATTATTTAAAAAAAAAAAAGTGTCGTGAACTATAATGTTATATATATTTTAATACTCTCTCCGTCCATAAAAATTAGACTACCTTGACAATTCACGGTTATTAAGAAGAGTTGATGTTGATGTGTAAAAGTGAGTGTATTAGTATAAAAAAAGTATTTAATTATTAAAAAAGTACTTGATGTGATGTGTAAAAGTGAGTATATGTGTATAAAAAATGAAAATAATAATTATAAGTTTTCTATTTTAGGTAAGTAGACCATTTATTGTGGACGATCATTTAAAGCAACATGGATCATTTATCGTGGGCGGAGGAGGGAGTATATGATTTGGTGCAAATGTTCTAATGCTTACATGTGATAATCTACCTGTCAACTCTGTTGTACAAAAGCTCACGATTGAGATTTTCCCCCCTTAAGAAATTATTTGTGTTTCTGGGAAATTAATTTTATCATGAAATTTAAATATATTTTTAGACAGTATTAGTCTTTTTTTTTTTCTTTCACCAAATTAAGTTTCAATCAAGTTGATCACAAGTCAACTCTGAAAAAGCTCATCTTTTTATTTCATTTTTTCACATTCAAATTGAATTTTGAAGGCTTATAAGAAGATACAATTCTGTGTGTAGTCAAAAGTCAAAACTAATTCTTATATATTTATTCCTGGACTTGAGTTCATAATTTTTTTTAAAAAAATTAATGATTAAATTGTGTAAATGAGAAAAACGAAAAGAAAGCATAATAATAATATTAATATGAGTTGGATAAACACAAGCATATTGTGCAATTCATTTAATTTTATTAATGTCAATAGTTTTCACTGAAAATGATGGATGCTTTTATTTGCATTTATTGAGCAAAACAACTCTCTTTTAAGTAAAAAAAGAAAAAAATTATAAATATTACTCCCTCTATCCACCAATTATATACACATTTCTTTGCACTTGGTTTAATGCAATATGCCGAAAGATATGTGAGGGCATTATGAGATCCGTTTATAAATAAAATGAATATTTTTAGAAAGTTCATCATATGCACCTTCCAGACCGAAAAGCACTTAAAAATCATCAATTCTTATTCTCTTTCATTTCATGTTTAATATATATACATGTTTTACAAATAACATTACAAATCATAATTAATAATACATTAAAATTAATAGAATAAGCCAAAATAGAATGCACACAAGCACATTATATTCAAACTATTTTGACCTTTAAAATATTGCGATATTTTCAATGACATAATATTTATAAAGGAAAAAAAAGAATGTTTAAAATAAGACTTTAAAGTTGGAAGTTTTAAAAAATATTTTTATTTTAAAGTAAATTTTTGTAGAATAAATTAAACAAAATATATGTATAAAAGGTCTATAAAGATAAAATAAGCAACAAAAAAAAAATGAAGAGAATAGATTGAAAAAGTAGTAATAAAAAAGACAAGGACAGAACATGGACAGACAGCCCGTACTCCAATCACATGACACTTTACATTTCATTCATTCATTCTAATGCCCATCGAAATGATTATGACATCATAATAATCGCGTTGCATCCAAGTAAGAGACAAAACACGACATTAAAAAACGATACGGGTCCATAATAGCACACACCACTGAATGTATCTCAACCACCCCAAAACAATTGCAACACAAAATTTATGAGGCCAACCCCATCAACAAAATAATTCCATGTATATAGCCACACAAATTGCATTCCATTGAAATATCAAGAAACAATGTGAATCCAATAAATTTAAAGAAAATAGAGTGTCACACACAAAAGTGTGTGTAAATAATTGACAAGATTCAAGGATGAGGAAATATATATTGATTTAATGAATTCAGAAAAAGACCTCCACGTTTAACGAGGCACCACGTTCGTCGATCTTCCTTCACAACCAAATACGTACATACCGTTCCCACCAGACATCCATTTCCTTACATGGTTTTTCCAATGTTGTATGTATGTATCACTGTATACGCATGTACAATTCCTCGTCTCAAGCCACCAGCTTCCAATACCCCTTCTCACTATGATTCAGAACAATTGCACATTCTAAAGGGTAGTAAATTCCAAAAGAGTTCAAATGGTGAGGAGAAACGAGTGAAGGAAGGCTGTACCAGACGAATGAATGAATGAATGAAACGAGCAAAAGGGAACTATGATATTTGTTCAAATCTCTTTAATGCTACTACTGAGATTATTAGGCAACAGCTCTAGATATGTCATTTATAACTACTAACCAACATTGGGTGATGGAAGGAAAGACGGTTTAACAGTATGCTGGTGGTTCAGAATGAGAGGGTACGTATACAAATGGAGTAGCCTAAATGCTGTAATGTCTCACCGATGACTCTAAAACCTCTGGACTCGGACAGATCATTTCCTTCACTCGGTTGCCCTTTCTGTATATCTTGAATGTAGGTACCATTTTAATGTTATCTGCCTGAGCAATTGCTGGGCTCTCTTCCACATCCACCTGAAATATTAGAGATGGACATACAAAGTAAAGGATGAATCGTCTTTTGGGTGGGCAAAGGGGGTGTTGTTCGGCTAATATATTATGAAAGATTATGTCCCCTTAAACCACCAGGTACACTGTGCAATCGCTATAATTTTGAATAACAAATTTCAACTAAACAGTTCTCTTAATATTTTTTTCTGAATAAAAAAAAAGGTCCTGTGATTAAATACATTAGCTTATATTTAAAAAAAAAATCAGTTGTATATTGAAAATGTGTTGTTAAGCTTAATACTTTATTTTGTATACGTACTACAAATATTTTTCTTCATATGAACTAATACTTCTCATTATACATTTCACTTTTTTCTGAATGAATAAACTTTTTATCAAAATAGTAATTGACAAGTTTACTTGCCTGGAGGAAATTAATGGATGGATACCGGCTGCATAATGCGTCTACGAATGGAGATATCTGCTTGCATTGTATATTGGACCCGATTTTGAAATGGACAACGGATGCACCTACATTTCCAATTTCAAATAATTAAAACATTTTACGAGACCATTAATGCATTAACGGGAAGAATACACTTACCAGGCGATGAAATAGCAGCTCGGAACTGCTCAAGATCAGTAACAGACTCCACTTCTCCACCAAATTTCATGTTATACACCTCTTCTCCACGTGATTTTTTGAGAGCAACTTGCGCGTGGAATAAAGACTCAGCAACCTCGTTGTCATCCGGGAGTTCCCTTCGCAACACCTCATAATCTCTCACAGCTTCGCTCCAGCGTTCAAGCTATAATCAACATGTCACGTTGAATTTAAACCATAAATTTGAATAAATTTAAGCAGCAGCTAAATTGTAAAATTGGTCTCGTATCTATTGGATGTTGATGATTTAGTCTCGCACATAACAATGTTCTCAATTAAGTCTCATGAATTTTAAAATGATGCAATATTTGTCCAATGTTGACAAGATTGCAGGGTTTTTGCAAGTCTATCACCTGAGCTGTCAGAATTCAATGTAGCAACCGGATTAATGACTTGGAGTCACTTATGTGGCATAATGATATCCCATCATATTAGTTTCAATTTAAAACATTAAAAGATGCAAATTAATTGTCAACCCAAAAGCAAAAAAATGTCAATCGGACTAGCCTTGAGGGGTTCTAAAAAATTATGTGACTTCATTTTGAAAAATTATTCGTGCGGGGTTAAAATTGCAGACGCCCTATAAATATGGGACTGACAAACTTGATAATTTACTCATAAGAAGCAAGAAATGAAAGAAGCCGCACCTTGCTGTTTGAGGAAGCCCTTCGGAGAAGGGCTTTAAGATAATTGGGCTGGATACGGAGGGCTTGGTTGCAATCATCCACTGATCGTTCCCACTGGCCCAGCTTAAACCAACAAGCTGCTCTATTGCAGTATAGAACAGAATTAGAAGGGTCGAATCTTAGACCCTCTCCGTATGCAGAGCATGCCTCGGTGAACCTTTCCGACTTGAATAAATCATTACCACGAGCACGAGCTCTATACACGAGTCTCACTTTGTTGATTAGATTCAAGATTTCAGCATTTTGAGCATCTATTTGTCCAGCTTTCTCAATGGCTGTAAGAGCTCCATCAAACCTGAAAATCATTCATCAAACATGTCATACTTTACACTATCGGTGCTCTTATCTTAGGACACAACATTGTTGGCCTGAGCTCACCTTCCTTTAGCTAACTCAATTTGGGCTTTAACAAAGAGTAAATATGCTTCGAAAAGAATACCAAAAATCTTGATTTGGGAACTGGGACTAGTAGATGTCTCAGACAACGGGAGATTTGACAGAGCTGACGAAGCTTCGTCTAGTTGATGAAGCTTCAACAGAGCTTCTGCCCTGCACGCACACAGCTGCAAAACGACAAAAACTTACATGAACCTGGTTAACAGGCCTGAAATGTCAATATACAAAGTTCTATTAGACCCATTTTATAAATGGGTCAAAAATGTAACGGAGTTCATGTAAACTAAGTTCACACAAGTGATACTCATGCATAACTATCTTCCATTAGTTTGGTATTTAGAATGAGTATTATTTTCAACTGTAGAGATGAGTAGGAAAATCAAACCTGAGGTGAAGCATCAGCTCCAGAAACAATGGCAGCATCAGCTTCCCTCAATGCACTTCTCCAATCACCAACTCTACGGGCTTCACTACATTTGTTAATATGCTTCTCCACCAATTGCAACTTCTGCATCTCTACAGGGTCCGGCTGATGCCCTGATACACAAATGTATTTTCTCGCATTTTCAACCTGCCCTAAACTGTAAAATCCTTAGAGGAGTTAGAAACATGGGACTCCAGAAACCTAAGCCGGAGGCGGGAAAAGGCAAAACTACTTCACGACAGATAGAAGACCACTTCACGTTAGAATTCATTCACAGTCTGAAGCAATACACAAACCATTCGCAGAAATAAATCAAGAATGTAACAGAACTGGAGTAAGATATAAAAAGATCATTCACATCAACGTGGATCCAGCTTCCACAATTTTAAACCAACCCAATCAATCTCACTATACAATTGGATAATTCTAAATAAAGAACTCTAAATCAAACTCATCTTATAATCAAATTGTTGCCAGTAAAGAACTAAAATCTAACCTACAAAATCAGTTTCATCATATTAGATCTTCATGATTAAATACATCTACGTTACAGCTGAACTAAATTTAATACAAATCATGAGAGATGAAATAAATAGCATCAGTTATTGCATAATCGCAATAAAGATTTAAACTGCCTTGACAAACTTACTCACCTAAGAAGCAAAGATCCCAATCTATGGTGTGCCCTCACATATGACGGATCCAATCTAATTGCCTCCTCACATTCCCTCACTGCTTCAAACAACCTCTTCAACCCCCTCAACGCGGCGGCGCGATTGAAATGGTAGGTGGCATTAGACGGCGACATGGCAATTGCCTTCTCATATAGAGTCAAAGCCTCGGAGAAATTCCTGTTCCTATAGCATTCATTCCCCATTCTCTTCAATTCCTCTGGATCACTACTAGTGCGCAATCCCATCTTCTTCACCGATTCTCCCCCCATCATTAATCCCCTTGAGTAATTTGCAGTCCCACTGTCGGAAACGGGTTTAGATGCAGCGCCTGCCCGCATTATGCTGCCATGGCCGTAGTTCACCGACCCGGATCCCAGAACATCGGGTTTCGTCGACCGGGTCGTCATTCCGGTTTTCAGAACCCGGCCGGAGGGACAAATGTTTCCGGTGGGAACTACATTTGCCGGCGGAGAGTTGACGGAGCCCGACCCGGAGAAAATTAGGTGGTGGGAACCGCACGAATGGGAGCGAGCGTGCCCTCTTTTAGAGCTTCGGATTGTTGAAGGGGAATTTTCGGCGGATAGCTCACCGGAGTGGTTAGAATCAGACTTTCTCGTGGTATACAGGTTAGATGCGGCGGATGTTCGGCCGGAGACCGACCCGGATGAACTGGAGCTGCTGCTAGTGGTGGTGGCAGCGGGCCCGCTGCCCATTCGGGTTCGGAGCGGCGAAACGGGAGAGCCCAAATCGAGTTCCCGGAAATCTGGCTTGTTCACATCAATGCCACTGTTCACTTCGTCGTAAACGGAAGTGTTTCTCAGTCGATCGGAGAGCATTTCCACCCCTACTTCCGATGAAGTTTTCGCCATTTTTCTCAAAAAAAAAAAAAAAACTCAAACTCTATAACTATAACCTGTATTTGAATCTTCAGCAATTTGAACTACGCAGATAAAACGAGAGAGATGTTTCTGAGGAAAACATGAAGAGGGGAAAGAGGAGGATATGGGGATCTCGTGATTTTAAAGGGGCGAAGCAAAGAATGAATGTGAATGTTAGAGAGAGAGAGAGAGAGACAAGTTTCTTCTTGGTTATATATTTAGAGAGAGGAAGGAATGGGTTAACAGTATACACTCCGCAGGGAGAGAGAGAGAGGGGGAGTATTTGTTTTGGTTTGCCTCTTCGATAACACAGCATCAGTGCTTCACGAGAACAATTATTGATTTTTATTAATTTTTATTTCCATTTGTGATTTTGATAATATTTTGGGATTCACACCCCATTGATGGAGTTTGTGATGAAGCATTGTTTTCAACTAAATTATTTTTAATTATTCTTAGGGTTATAAAACTGCTCTATTTTTTAAACAAAAAAAAATATTATCGTTACTAATTAATGAATCGATTATTTTGAAATGTATACATATGGAAATTATGCTATTTTGTGTCAAACGTTATCTATAATTTTCCAAATTTTGGAAATACTATCACGGAGTTTGTAAAATAATCTAGAACATTTTTTACTGTGTGAAATTTCCCTTATTTAATCGATTTTTAATTAGGGATTAGTCTTGTATGCAACAGGTACACGGTACAACTTAAGTTCATTTTTAAAAAATTAAACAATTTATAACTGAAAAGTTGAACAGTTTATTACTGAAAAGTTAAACTATGAAAGATACATTTTTCAGTAATAAACTGTTTAACTTTTCAGTTCTAAACTGTTTAACTTTTTAAAAATGAACTAGAGTTGCACCGTGTAACTGGTGCACAGGAGACTTACTCTTTAATTAGAGTATGTGATTATATATATATATATATATATATATATATATATATATATTTTTTTTAAAGGGTGTTAGATGAAATTTTGAGGCGAGAGTTACATCGTGCAACTCAAATTTATTTTTAAAAAGTTACACAAATACTACTGAAAAATTACATAAATTATTATTGAAAAGTGTATTTTTAATAGTTTAACTTTTCAATAGTATTTTGTGTAACTTTTTAAAAATGAACTTGAGTTGGACGATATAACTGGTGCACAAGAGACTTACTCATTATTTAACTAATGAATTAAAGAATATATGTTCAATTTTGGACTAAATATATATATATGGATATGAATTTTCTACTATACAATAAAATCAACAAATGATATTGGGTATTGAAACGGTGGCTTATATACACGTTTACCCATAAATATGTGAGATGATGTCAAGAAAAATCACCTCTATCCATTTTATTTGACAAAATCCATTTTCAAATTCGATTCTTAAGGTCAATGGTCAAAAACTTCTTTTTGTTCAAGAGAGTTAATAAAAGCATGTCCCATAATTATAGTTTTATATTAAGTGAATCTTAGATGCAATTCAATGTTTAAAAATCGAATGGTACATTTGGAGAAGAAAAAAGACTTTCAAAATCTATAGAATAGAGAAAAATTCCATTCGAAAACAAAAATTACGATAAAGTTGTATGAGAATTAAATTAAGGGGTGTATTTGTTTAGAATTTCATATTATTTTAATTTTTTTAGTAAAATTTGTTGGTATACAATCAAGAATTTAAACCACTTAAAAATAAAAACAGATATTTAATATGGATTTTCAAGATTTTTTATTTAAATTTTTTTGTATTCGTTTGAGATTTTTACTATTTAAAAATAATTCATCAGTATTGAAAAATATAAAGATATTAAAAGATTGTTGTGTTAGATGAATTTTAAAGGATTTCTTTTTAAATATGGATTTTCAAGATTTTTTATTTAATCTTTTTGTATTCGTTTGAGATTTTTTACTATTTAAAAATAATTCATCAGTATTAAAAAGTATAAAGATATTAAAAGATTGTTGTGTTAGATGAATTTTAAAGATTTTTTTTTAAATACCAACAATCTCATCTAAACTCATAAAATTTTTAGAGTACTTTTTAAATTAGTGGTTTTATTTATTTCCAAATTTATTTATATATGACTATATATTTTTAAGGCCTGAAATATTTCAAATCTTACAATTTCATCCTTACATTTTTATTTAATTTGATGGTTACTCTTATAGTCCTCACTTAGTAATTTCACCATGTGGTGTACTAATTAAACATAAATAACATCAAAGATAAAGTGACGATAGTGACGAGAGCTAACATGATACTACTATATAAATATATATACAGACACACATATATATAAGAATAAATAAAAATAATTATTATAATTAGTTCATTACAAAATGTATTGGCCGCTTGTAATTTTGATTTGAAGTTCATGTATATTTTTAATAGGTAGAAGGGCTCGGCTCATGATTCAAAACTACTAAATGATGCAATAACAAGGAGGAATGGACTTAAGGCGTATTGACAGGCGAGCAAGATGATGTAATACGTGACCAAAATCTCTAATTAGCGAACAAGATTAACAGTCACCCTAAAGCTAATTGTGGAACAAGTATGAGATGCTTGGTAGGAGAAAGTTAATAGCCAACAACTAAAGTGCGGTAGCACCAAGAGTTGCTCGTCTCCCCGCCACAACAAATTGACAATCCACCAATAGTTGCTCGTCACCACACCACACATACAAATCATCCAATAAAACTGTTCACGACCACTAGCAGGTAAAGAACAATCTGATGAAGATCAAGATAAAGTTGATCGCCTATACATGTGTTAGTATAAATAACTTTGTAACACATGTATTAAGGAGAAAGAGACAAGTGTAAGAACACTTGTTATCTAATTAAGCATATAAGCTTAGATTAAGACAATTCATCACTTTGTAAACCTATAAATAGATTAAAGTTGCACTAATAAAAGGATTTTTAGCTTTTAATATACAAAAATTATCACAAATTCTCTCTATTGTTTTCTTTATCTCAATTATATTTAAGTCTGTTGATAGAATTTTCTAATCTATGTTTGTTTATGTGGCTTTACAACACATTAATCCTATCAAACAATAATCTTTGAATTAATGTTCTTGGGGAGGGAGAATAGAGAGTTTAGAGAGAGGAATATTGCAAGAGTAGTAGTATTAATTTTCAGAATTTGTGTGCATTCCCTCTTGAATAGTACAAGAGAGGTCTTATTTATAGGTGTGTGAGTGTGAGACAGCACCTTACGAGCCTATATGGCTTCCGGTGTTGACGAGGGTCCGTAACCCTCGTCCTGGTCCCTTACACTGCTACCTATGTTGTGCCTCGTCCTACTACTATGCCTTAGACTAGATGGGCCTCATTAAAAACCTCGTCGTAAACCACCCTTGTGGATAAACCGGACGGAGGGAAAAAGAGTACAACCATCAGGATCTAGTAGGCTAACTGGCGAGCTCATGGGCGAGCTCGGAGATGAGTTTCAGTGGCTCGGCGAGCTCCAGGGCGAGCTTCAATGTCTAGCATGGCTTACGAATGCTACATGGTGGTGGAACTCGGTGAGGCCCACAGGGGGGACATGGGGCGAGCTCCGGGTGAGCTCCGGTAATGACAGAGGTTAGCTCTTTTGGGCGAGCTACGTAGCTAAGTCGTCCCTGCATGGGCGAGCTCCACACTTCAACGGATCTGGATGGGCCTTGGCGACCTGCTAAGCCTTGCGTAATTGCCCCATGTCGATAGTATTAGTTCGCCATATCAACATTTGCCCCCCAGCTCGCATGCATTATGACCTTGTCAAATGTGCAAGCGAGCTGGAAAACTTAAAACTCGGCGAACTACCTATGCGTGATGATTGGGTTGACAGGCGAGCTCGATCCAAGCGGTTGCTTCTGGCAGACGTGATGCGGGAATCCAGGGGTCATGCACGCCTTTTGAGACCTCGGTTCCCGCCTATAATAATGTTATCTTTTAAAATTTTTGCAGATAGGCCCTTGTGTTTCGTGAATATTGCACCTCGCCCCAACGTCTATAAATAGGGTGAGGTAGATTCATTTCTTCACTTTCTGCATTTCAAATTCCAGAGCTTTCCCGGCGACCGATTTTTTCTCGTGTTCGACGGATTTTCGAAGGTTCTCCAAGGTAGGATTCGATTTTTTTTTCCTTTTTCTTCCCTCTTTTGCTTGATTTTTCTGTTGTTTCTTCGGGATTATGGGATTTTTGGACCGTGGATTGTACCGAGGTACTCTTACATTTCCCTGACCCTTGGATTACCGGACTTTGAGACTTTTGAACTCTTCTGAGACCATGTCGACGCGCTCTTCGAGTAGAACTCTGTCGGACCGGAATCCTGATAAACTGCCCATAATTGAGGATGAGCCACCTCGGGTTTTGTACGTGGAGATTGGCTCCAGCTCTGAGGCGACCTCGGTAGCTCGCCAGGTCCCCAGCGAGCCACTTGGCGAGCTGCCTGGCGAGCTACGTCCCGACCCGGAGGAAGGAGCCTCCAGTTCCGTGTACCGTGAGGTATGGGAGGAAGGTGGCGAGGTCGCCCAGGAGGAAAGAGTTGCCAGAGGCAACGAGGGACCCCGAGGAGGTTGATGAGGGTAACGCCGAGGTCGGCGAGGAGGGTGGCGATCTGGAGGAAATTACACTTGAATGGTTCCGTCGTATTGGCTTCCCGGAACCCCAGCTGGTAGAGTACCAGGTCCCCACCCAGGTGGTTCACCCGTTCGACTGGAATGAATATATTGTCGAGTACGCGGCGAGCTTCCCTTGTCTAAATCGGGTATCTCGCGCTGACCCCACCGACCTGGAAGAAGTTGCCCCTTCTGAGTATAAGGCTGGCGAGGTGGAGAGCCTTATCGATGAATGCGACCTGCCTATTATACGCAGGGAGTATCGCATCCCACTGGATATTTTTATGTATGCCCCGATGAAGGATGAGCGGGCTGACGCACCTCCTGAGGGGATGACTGTCTTGAACGTTGATGTCCTGAGGGCCGGGCTTACTTTGCCGCTGCACCCGATCCTCGGTCAATACCTTGCTGACAATAATTTGGCCATCACCCAGCTCACTCCAAATGCATGGAGCAACCTCCTCGCCGCCCTGTCTGTTTTTGGGTTGGAGGGTTATGAGAACGCGACAACCTAGGCGGACCTGGGCGAGCTCTTCGCCGTGACCAAGCGGGCGCAGGACGGCGAGGGGTATTATTACTTGAAGGCTCGTCCAGGGGAGAAATTTCTTGGGGAACTACCCAATAAAGTCCGTGAATGGAAGAAGCAGTTTTTCTTCATCGGTGGAGATTGGCGAGCCTCCAACACGTATCACGGACGGGGTGACCGTATTCCCACCCCAGGGGGATATGGAGAAGCCAGCAGTAGGTCGCTTATTTCGGTGTGCGTGAGTTGAATTAGATATACTAATTCTAATTTCCTTTCCTTTTGCAGTTCCGAAGCGACACAAATCCAGCCGGGGCAGGCCTAAAGTGTCGGAGCAGTTCGACGTGGTGCGCGCCATTTGCTGTTTGAGAAGCGAGAAGGACAGACAAGTCGCCCACCTGTGCGCACACCATTGTCTGCGGCTCGCCGGGCTCCTCACACTACCGCACCACCTTGACATCCAAGGTCCGAGCTCCCAGGTCTAACTCTTTGCAGCTCGCCTATGGGGGGTAGCTCGTCCATCATGCTGACATTTGTATTTTTTGTGTAGGTGGTAGCTTTGTTGCCATCCCAATCGCCGAGGTCCCCGAGGCCTATCAACTCGTGAAAGAGCGATTTGAGATGGGCCCACCTCGCCCCAACAGACTCGCCCCTCCGTCTGTGCTCGCGCTGGAGGCGAGCAAGAAGGCGGAGCTCGCCTCCAAAAGGGGCGAGGCAGGTGGGTCGGGAGCCCAGAAGGAGAAAGCTAAGGCCCCCGAAAAGTCCAAGGCATCGGAGGTCGCCCGAGCCGGGCGAGGTGGAGGAAGAGCTACCACCCCCTCCGAGCGAGGCCGAGGAAAGAGGGGGACCCAAGGTGGTGGTGGCTCCCGAGCTGGCGAGGATGATCCCCCGGCTCGCAAAAGAACAAGATTCACCGGCCTGGTTGACGAAGAGTCTGACCGGGCCGAGAGGACCTCGGCGAGGTCGGGACAGGGGGGTTCTGCTCAATCTGCCGCCCCGCTAGCGGCCACGCCCATCCGGAGCTCGCCCCCTTCGCCATCTCCGTTCGGGGTTCAAACTACCGATGACACCCTGCTGGGTTGGGATCCCGAGCGAATTCAGTAAGTAGTTCGCCCAACTGACCTTCTTTGCCCATCATTATTTTATTTTTCTAACATTTTCCATCTGTTTTGATTCCGCAGTTATGCCCCCATCACCTTCCCGAACCGCCACGAGGCTCTGCATGCCTTTGAGCGATCTCGCTCTCTCACTTCGATGCGGAATCTCCCTCCGGGCATAGCCCGGGACGCTGTGAGCGAGATGCCTAGGCATTGGACGACCCCGTTGGTGGCGGGTATTAATAGTCAGGACCTGAGGAAGAACCTGCTTCTCTCGGGCCATTATGCGAGTAGATTGGTGCTGGCCAATCAAAAAGCCCTCGAGCAGGTTGCCGAGTTGGAGGCGGGCCGCTCCGATAGGAATAAGCGGATGCTGGCGTTGGCGGACTCCGCTGACAAAGCAAAGAAACAGGCTCAACTCGCCGAGGAACGAGCTGAGGCATCGCTGGCCGCCGAGCAAAGTGCCCTCCAGCAGCTCGA
Organism: Prunella vulgaris; assembly: GCA_026898435.1. Taxonomy (NCBI): domain Eukaryota; kingdom Viridiplantae; phylum Streptophyta; class Magnoliopsida; order Lamiales; family Lamiaceae; genus Prunella; species Prunella vulgaris. The sequence goes on along the minus strand of JAPKLY010000007.1, from coordinate 2,459,491 downwards.
GACCGTCCAACGCCGGCTCGCTCGGCTCGAGCAGGAGACCGAGGCGAGGGTAAGGGACAAGGAAGAAGAGTTCGCCGCCCAGCTCACCCAGGAGGTCGGCGATCATGGAATCACGAAGAAAGACCTCGCACTGCAGCGGGGTCTAGTGAAGAGCTCAAACGCCGACTGCGAGAGGCTGAGGGGCGAGTTGGAGGCGAAAGCTAATGAGATCGCCGAGTTGCGCAATGCTGCCTTCTCCTCGCCGGACCTAGCGGCCGTGAAGGCCGAGGCCTCTGACAAAGGATGCGTCCAATGTTACGCTGAAGTTCTACGGACTCTCTGGTGGGCGCGAGCTCACAAGGATGATGAGGTGGAGGCAGTGGTGGGCGATTTCAAGGCCTGCTTGGACCGGGTTCCCTTTCCCGATGGTGCCGAGCTAGATATCGGCGACCTACCTGAGCTCGGCATTCCTCTCGACTTTGTACCGGACCGCTTTAGAGTTATCAAAACAGTCGAGGTGCAGGAGTTGGACATTGCTGAGGGGGAGGTCGCCGGCGAGGAGGAGCATGTCCCTCTCACTATCGAGCAACTGGAGGAGGCCTGTGGGGATGCCGTGCTTAACTTGGGCGAGTTCGACGCCAGCGCACTGACTGGTAATATCACTTCAGAGGCCGAACTCGCCCTTCCCAGTGCCCAGGTCGCTCATGTTCCCGCTGAGGTTGCCGCTGCCCCGATTGAGGTCGCCACCACTCCTACTGACGCCCCCGGGATTTAGGCTTTTTCCTGCTTTCTTAGATTAACTTTTATTTTCCAAGTTGTAGCAGGTCGTCGGGTTGCGGAGCTCGCCCAGAAGGAGCTCCATTTTTGTAGTCTTTACTTTTTCGTTCAAGTAGTTTTAGCTCGCCGGGCACGTGCAGCTCGCCCAGAAGGAGCTTTTTATAATTCAAAGACGGCTAGCTGGTCGGCCTTTGTGGCCAGCACCACTACTCATACTTAGGATTTTTTCAAGTATATTTTTGGCTTGAAAATCTCTTAAGTATCCTTTTGAATATAAGTCGAGCATTTTTTGTCCAACTTTTTTCATTTATGTTTTTGCGCTTTTTCGTTATAATTTCTTAAAATAGCTCGTTCTTGTTTATTTTCCTGGTACATAATTGTTCGTCTTATTCTACTTTGAGAAGCGAATCGTTCATTTTACGTCACTTTCGACTACGAATTGTACCTCTGTTTTGAGAGTGCGTATTCTTCGTCTTACGCCACTTAAGGCCGCGAATCGTCCGTCTTAGACCACTTAGGGCAGCGAACTGCACTTCGATTAATTCACGTTGGGCCATTGGGTTTCATGAACCTTGCCTTAGACGTTTTTTGTCTTTTTCGCGAATTTTTCTAACTTGTGGCAGTAGGTGCTTAGCAACCCTTTAAGAAGGGTACCTTCGCGAACTTGGGCACTTTGGCCTTTGCCTTCGAGCTATTCAATTACAACGCTTGGGACCTTGGTCCTTGCGCACCGCGGATTTTTTAGCACATGGGCGAGCTGGGTTTGGCGAGCTGGGCCTGGTGTAGTGGGCGACCTGGCTTAGCTCGTCTGGTTAGAGAGCTGCACAGGCCTAAACACTTGGGAATTTTTCTGAATTTTCTGAATTTCTCTGACTTTTTATAGCTACGTAATTTACATCGGTTGCCATCTACATTTTTGATGCCAACCTCCGACTAGTCTATTACAGAATTCTAGTCTATTGGTAGAACTTTTTTAGATGTGCCGAGCTCCAGGTGTACGACGAAGCTTTGCCTTCTGCGTCTTCTAGATCATAGGTATCGTTCGGCCAGGCTGCAGTGACCCAGAATGGTCCTTCCCAATTTGAACCAAATACACCTGGTGGGGCCATCAATTTCTTTTTCAACACCAGGTCCCCGACCTTGAACTTTCGGTCTCGGACCTGAGAGTTGTAATATTTTTCTGCTTTGCGCTTGTAGGTGGCGTTTTTCATTTCTGATGAAGCTCTGGTCTCTTCGATCAGATCTTTTTCTACTGCCAAGGCTTCATCATTCTTTTCTTCATCATATCCCACCACCTTCCAAGTCTTGTTCTGGACTTCTACCGGGACTACGGCTTCAGTCCCGAAGGCTAGGGAAAATGGTGTCTCTCCGGTACTTGCCCTATAGGAAGTTCTGTAAGACCATAGGACCTCCGGGAGTTCGTCCGCCCAGCTTCCTTTCTTTTCCTCGAGGCGGAGCTTTAATATGTGTTTCAAGATCTTGTTTACCGCCTCGACCTGGCCGTTCGACTGGGGGTGGTACGGAGTTGAGTAGTGTTTCTTGATGTTCCATGAACTGCAGAAGTCCCTCAACTTCTGTCCGTCGAACTGCCTTCCGTTATCAGTGATGACCAACTGCTGGAGTCCAAACCTGCAGATCAGGTTTTTCCAAATGAAGCCGATCATCCTTTCTTGGGTTATGGTTGTGAGAGCTTCGGCCTCAGCCCATTTAATGTAGTAGTCTACTGCTACGACAACAAACTTTACACCGCCTCTACCCGGTGGAAATGGGCCGATCGGGTCGATTCCCCATTTCGCAAAAGGCCATGGGCTGAACACCGACTTCAGCTGGTTGGCTGGGGAGTGGATGTTAGGTGCGAAAAGTTGTCACTTTCGGCACCTTCGAGCGAAGCTGATGGCATCTTTGCGAAGAGTGGGCCAGTAGTAGCCCTGCCTGATCGTCTTGTATGCCAATGCTTGCCCCCCAGCGTGACTCCCACAAATCCCTTCGTGAATTTCTTCTAACACTTCGGACCCCTGCTTCCTAGTTAGGCATTTGAGTAAGGGTAGAGAGAATCCACGTTTATAGAGCTGGCCATCCAGCAGCGTATATCTGGCAGCTTGCTTTACTAACCGGCTAGCTTCCCAGGCATCTACGGGGGTTGTTCCGTCTGTTAGGTATTTTTGGATTGGAGTGCACCAATCTTCACTATCCTCCTGCCCCCCACTCGAGGTCTGATTTATCTCGTAATCAAACGTCGAGGGGTTTTTCAGTGTGGTGATCACAACTTCCGTGAATTCGGCTTCGTCGTTGCTAGTAGCTAGCCGGGCTAGAGCATCTGCCTGTGTGTTTTCTAGCCGCGGTATTTGATTGATGTAAACCTGTGTAAACATCGAGATCAGATGCGCGGCTATCTTCTGGTAGGTCATCATCTGCTGGTCTTTTGCTTCAAATTCCCCCCGGACTTGGGATATTATTAGCTGGGAATCTCCGAAAACTTGAAAATTAATACTACTACTCTTGCAATATTCCTCTCTCTAAACTCTCTATTCTCCCTCCCCAAGAACATTAATTCAAAGATTATTGTTTGATAGGATTAATGTGTTGTAAAGCCACATAAACAAACATAGATTAGAAAATTCTATCAACAATTTGGCGCTAGAAGGAGGGTCCGTGCCCAAACGAATCTGAAAAATTTCAAGAACAAAAAGTTAGGGTTTAGTTGAAGGTTTGAAGATTTGAAGGTGTTCTTGGTAAAACTCAAGAACACTTAAAGATACACATACATTTTCATCCCTTGGACGAAGAACCCAGATTTCTGGACAAGAACCTGAATTTTTGAATTTCACAAAATCGGTCCTGAACAAGTTTTCAAACGCGCGCGTGCACACGAATAAACCGAACTTCGGATAATTCATCACACGCGAGGCTAGACGAAAACCTGCACAGCTCCGCCTAAGCTGGACGATAACCATTCAGGCGACCTCCATCACCCCAGCGACCTCCCTCCACTTCGACGCCCTTCAGCGAGTTACCCCCTCCGAAACCCAAAAATGGCTAACACTCGAGCCGCCAAGGGACAGACCTCCGCAGTTGCGGGAAGGTCTAGAGGGGGCAATCAAAACCAGGCCGAGGTGGAGACCTCACACCAGGTGGTGGAGACATCACAAGCGCCTCCCCAGAAGAGCACCGCAGCTCCGCGACCTCAGCGAACTGCGGCGACCCAGGAAGACTTAGCCCCCGCTCTGAGGGACCTGGTCAGCAATCCTGACGAGCTCCAACGCACCATCGCGACCCTACAAAGGTTGCAGCAGCGACAGCAGGACGAGCTCGCCCTAGTACCTAGGCGAGCTCCAGCCGCCGAAATCAGGAAGCAGACCAGGCCCACCCAGGGCACCCAAACCAGGGGAGACTACAGTGTACTCCCCACCGAGCAGGAGGCGAGCTCAACACATGCTCGCCAGCGCAGGGAGAGGACAGGTAAAGCCAAAATGGGGGAGGAGGGTCCCGCTCCTTACACGGGAAGGGAGTCGGCCTACACCGGGGCGTCTGGCACCCACCAATCTCAAAGGAGGAAAGTCCTCCAAGGCCGCCTGGGCCCGAGATACGAGGAGAATGAGCGTACGGCGGCCCCAGCCGCGTCCCATGGGGACTCCGACCAACAGCCACGCAGATCAGCCCACGAAAGGCTGAGGAGGCCCGCCGCTGACCGGTTAGGCCCCCACGGCGGACGCCAGTTCCAGCCCGCCACTGAGAGGTCACCCCAGAGTGAGGCACCTCGGGGACGTGCATCCGCGAGACGCACGACCTTTGAGCACCCTCCGCCGGAGGTGACCCGAGATGACGAGCTGGCCTCACTGAAAAAGACCGTTGAAATGCTACAAGCACAGGTAGCAGCCAAGTCTGGCGGACCTGACGCCACGACTCTCCCCACCTCTCCATTGGCACCTGCCATCCTCCGCACACCGGTCCAGAAGAAAATTCAATTCCCGGTGATGTCCGCATACGAAGGCGAGTCGGACCCAAAAGTCCACCTGGCCAAGTACGCGGATTTCATGATTTCGGTCGGTGCCACCGACCCCACCCAGTGCCGGAACTTTCCATTGACCCTAGGGGACCGAGCTCACCACTGGTTCTCTTCACTCGCACCGGGGTCAATCTGCTCATTTGGCCAACTCTCACGGGAGTTCCTGGCCCACTTCTCTAGGTTCGGGTCCTACCTCACCCAGAAGCACCGGCTCGCCAACATCCATCAAGGCGAGGGCGAGACCGACCAGCAGTACCTGGAAAGGTTCGACAAAATTCTACTGGAAGGCGAGCCGGTAAGTGAAGATACCAAGGTCGTCGCAGCGATGGCCGGGCTCAAGAGGGGCACCGACCTCTGGAAGGAAATGCACCTCGCATGTCCCAACACTTATAGCGAATTCCGCCACAAGGCGGGGGTGTTTGTGGCTATGCAGGTGGCACTGCTGAAAGAAGTTGGTGCCCACGAGGAAAAGAAGCCCTACGGGAAGAAGTCCGGGGGCACCTACAAAGCTCCCCGGAACTTAAAGGCCTTTGGCGAGGGAGACGAGCTCAAAGAAAAGCTCAACCAGGTCCTCACTGTCTCCGTCGACCATGTCTTCACTGTCGTCCAAGGCAAGGCCATGCTGGAGGAGCCAAGGCGGATCCGCCAGGACCGCACGAAGCTCAACCCCAGCAAATTCTGTGCCTACCATCAGGCCATCGGCCACTTCACCAGCGAGTGCCGAGACCTCCTCAAGCAACTCTGGAAATTTTACGAGGATGGGAAATTGGCCGAGTTCGTGAAGAAGGCCCCAGCTAAGAGATCGAGGTTCGAGAGGAGGGCTACCTCCGATGACGAAAAGGAGGAAGCAGACCAACCTGGTCCCCATCACAAACGGAGGGCACCTCCCCAACCTCAGCAAAATATGGAGCCGACTCGGGAACTCTTGGTTCTTGAGGAGGAAATCGGAGCTGCAGGAGGTCTCCAGGACGGGGGATCCTCCATATCCAGGAGAAAGAGGAAGGCCGAAATCCGGGCCATAAATCAAGTCCAGGAAGGCAGCTCCGGCCCCAGGTCCGTCTCACAGCTCGCTGACGAGCTGACATTTTCTTCAGCGGACCTGGAGGGGGTACTGATGCCCCACAACGACTCATTGGTGATAACCGCCGACATCATGAACGTCCGAGTTCACAGGCTACTTGTGGACACCGGCGCATTCACCAACATTCTCTTCAAATCCACATTGGATGCCTTAGGTGATTTTGAGTCGTACCTGGAACCTAGCAATGCTAGGATAGTGGGTTTCGGAGAGGCTGTAACCGTCCCCCTAGGTAGTGTTAGGTTGAGCTTGTATCAGCTGAGGACCCCGAAAGGAGACTGACTAGGCTCATAGATTTCCTAGTTGTCGACCAACAGTCCTCCTACAACGGGTTCCTTGACCGCCCTTTTATTAATGAATTCAAAGCGGCGTGTTCGACCTACTACTACTGTTTGAAATTCCCGACTCCAAAGGGTGCCGGAACTATAAAAGGTGACCAGAAAAAGGCCCAAGAGTGTTTACTCCAAATCAAAGATGGCCGGGTCAGGAAGTCCGTTACACAAGTCCACATCCTCGAAGAGGACGTACAGATCCCTGCAGACGAGCCAAACATCCTAGACGTCATCTCGGTCGAAACTGAGATGATGGAGGTAGGCGATCTGGCAGAAATCAACCAAGGCGGTGGACCTGTGCGAGACACACAACCGACACCAATGGAGGGCGTAGAAGAAACCCAAGTGTTGAGACCTGCGCAGGGGTCGGTAACTGCGCAGGCTCAAGGTGGACGACCTGCGGGAGGTCAAGAACCAACACCCATGGACGTTGACCCAACTCCCCAAGTCACCGCACCGTCCCAAGCTGACGGACCACCGGAGGTGTTCACAACCGACAAGCTCACCCAAGCTGAAAGCCATCCCGATGACCTTGAGCCGCGCATAGGCCACGAGCCTGCGCAGATGTCACAAGGGGAGTGGGACGAGCTCATCAACGACCCGAGGTGGAAATGTCAGAAGAGAAAAGCAACCCCCACGGAGGAGTTGACGGCACTCCCGGTGGACCCGGAAAGGGACTTAGAACTTTTCATCGGTTCTGAGTTACCTGAACCGTACCGGTCGAGGATGGAGCTGTTCTTGATGTCCAACCTGGACATATTTGCCTGGTCCCACGAAGACATGACGGGGATCCCGTTGGAACATGCTTGCCACAGACTTAACATAGATCCGACGAGGAAACCCGTACGCCAAAAGCGAAGAAAGTATGGACCAGACAAGTACGCAGCTCTAACAGTTGAGGTGGAGAAGTTGTTAGACAACAAGCTCATCAAGGAGGCTTTGTGTCCGCAGTGGGTCGCAAACCCCGTCCTGGTGAAGAAACACAACGGGACGTGGAGACTCTGCATTGACTTCACGGACCTGAACAAAGCATGCCCGAAGGACAACTTCCCACTACCTCACATTGACCAGCTGGTAGACAGCACTGCAGGCCATGAGATGATGACATTCATGGATGCTTTTGCAGGCTATCATCAGATAGCTCTGCACCCGGAAGACCAGGAACACACGGCGTTCTACACCAACAAGAACATGTACTGTTGGGAAAGGATGTCGCTCGGACTCATCAACGCCGGAGCTACGTACCAGAGATTGGTGAACAAGATGTTAGACCAACACATCGGCGAATCCATGGAGGTGTACGTGGACGACATAGTTGTCAAGAGTTTGAGAAAGGAGGACCACCTGGACCACCTGAAACAGACCTTCGACATACTGCGGCACTACAACATGAAGTTGAACCCCAAAAAGACCAGCTTCGGCGTACACTCTGGGAAGTTTCTGGGGCACCTAGTTAGCCAGCGGGGAATTGAGGTCAACCCGACACAGGTTCAATGCATAATCGAGATGGGGATACCCGACTCCATCCAAAAAATTCAAAGACTAACTGGGTGCATGGCAGCCCTGAACAGATTCATCTCCAGGTCCGGCGACAGAAATCGTCCATTTTTCAAGGCAATTAAAGCAAACACACGGAGGTACAAAGAGGCGGCCAAGGCCAACAAGCTCCACCTCAAAAACCACTTCGTCTGGACAAATGAATGCCAACGAGCCTTCGAAGATATCAAAACATACCTGGCGGATACACAGGTTCTGTCAAAGCCAATACCTGGAGAGAAGATGTATCTGTACCTAGCCGCGTCAGAGGTGGCTATCAGCTCCGTCCTGGTCCGAGAAGAGGCGAAAACACACCTCCCAGTGTACTACGTGAGCCAAGTCTTACATGAAGCTGAGCTGCGGTACACCCCAACAGAGAAGCTGGCTTATGCACTGGTGATGAGTGTCAGAAAATTGAGGCCTTACTTCTTTGACCATCCAGTAGAGGTGCTGACAACGTTCCCACTGCGTCAAATACTACAGCGCCCATACACTGCCAGACGCCTGCTGAAATGGTCACTGGAGATCAGCCAATACGGTATAACCTACGCACCCCGAACAGCGATCAAGGGACAAGCACTGACCGACTTCATCGTCGAGCTAACTTTCCCACAAGATCCGACGAGGGGGCGTATAGCTCCGTGGCATCTCTACGTGGACGGATCATCAACTAGCATGGCAGCAGGCGCCGGCGTGGTCCTGATCAGCCCCGATAGACAAGTCTTCACCTCCGCAATTCGGTTCGACTTTCAAGCAACCAACAATGAAGCGGAGTATGAAGCGTTGATAGCAGGACTTAGGCTATCATTAGCTGTGGGGGCAACCAATCTTCAAGTTTTCGGAGATTCCCAGCTAATAATATCCCAAGTCCGGGGGGAATGCACACAAATTCTGAAAATTAATACTACTACTCTTGCAATATTCCTCTCTCTAAACTCTCTATTCTCCCTCCCCAAGAACATTAATTCAAAGATTATTGTTTGATAGGATTAATGTGTTGTAAAGCCACATAAACAAACATAGATTAGAAAATTCTATCAACAAAGTCAATTCCAGCAAATTATTTAGTGGCCTAAATTAGTCATAATAGCCACATTTTATGCTTGTCATCAAAGATCATTAGCAAAGTGGCACAAGATAAATATTAATTTTTATACTCCCTCTATCACTCAAATTTATTCCTATTTGTGTGGGCACGAGTTTTAAGAAAAATGAGATAAAGTAAATAAAGTAAGGATATTATGGAATAATTGTGGGGCCCACTAGAGAATAAAATGATTGTATGTGAGTATGATAATAAAATAATAGTTTCTAAAATATGAATGATAATAAATTTGGGGGACGGACGAAAATGGAAAGTGGGAATAAATTGGGAGACGTAGGGAGTATTATTATTATAATAATATTATATATTGAATGTAAAATTAGGTAAATATCTTTTAGTGGATTGTTGACTGACACCAATTTTTAGCTCCATTTCGATGTGTAAAATATCATATACAAGGTTTTGCAAGTCAGGATAATGAGACTGAAAATGAGAAAGAATTGTTCAATATTCGTCATGCGTATTTAAGAAATGTGATCGAGAGAATATTTAATATTTTTAAATCAAGGTTCACAATTTTTAAGTCCACCTCCATTTTTATTTAACTCATAAGCATAACTTGTATTAGCATGTGCAACTTTATGTAGCTTTCATTGTAAAGAAATATTATCCAGATGAACTTTCAATTGAACCGGTGGACGAAATTTCATCTTCAACATTACCGGTTAATGAAGACCATAACCTTAAACCTATTATTCAAACCCAAGGGCAAGAGTGACAAGATGTTAATCTTTGGAGGACTATTATAGCTATGGATATGTGAATGAATGTTATTTAGAAGGACGTGACATTACAGAGAATTTATTTTTGTCTTTGACTCTTTTTAAATTCGAATATATGAAGAAAAAAAATGAACTCTTATCGTATACCATAAATCCATTAAATTCTACAAAATTCACAAAGTCCTATAGAATTTATTAAAATTCAAATTTAAAAAGTCTTACAATTCCTGCAAAATTCTTAAAAGTCATAAAAATTCTACAAAGTCTTTTATATCCACATGACTTTTCCTGAGTAAAAAAATCTTTTAAAATCCAATTCAATACATTCCCTAGGAGTTAACTATTTTTTATATTAAAATAATATCTATTGCATTAATGTACACACATGACCTCTTTTTATATTCTATTAATAAGTAAGAAGATTGTTCTTTAATTTAATAAATGAGTAGTTTTTCTATGAACCTGATTTCACATAAAATTAGTTTTTTTTTTCAAGTATCCATATTATATATAAGCCATAGTTTTATATACATTAAGTGTACTATACAATTCAAGTATACTTTTGAAAGATCAACCCTATTTTTACTAAAAAGATACATTGATTCTATTTAATGAGTGAATTATCAGTATAAATAAGAATAATTTTATCAGTGATAACAAGAGACACTTTCAAAATATGCAAATAAATAGCAAGATTCGTTTAATGCACAAGAGAATTACTCTATGTATAATTGTATAGACACTATCAGTGTCATTCATATCCTAATCCAACAACATGTTCTCCAATTTCACTATGGGTACATAGGTCCTTTTAACTTAAAATAACACTGTATTTTCTAAATTAACTCCTTATGAGAAAAAGTGTGATATTAATCTATGTCGTGATACTATTTTATTCTTGTAGTAACTTTTTTTTTTCATGTTGTAACATATTAATTATTGAATTAGATATTTTCTTTTAAGAGAAAATCACACCTTAGGCCCATTTTATAGTTAAAAACTCAAATAAGGACTCCACTTTTTATTGATGTCAATGAGGGCCACTTTTCTACTTTATCATTCTTACGTGTACAGTTCTTTTTCCTGTCAATATTGTAGACATCAAATCAATTCTGTAGACGTCCCATCACTGACTCTCTCTCTATCACTCTCTCATTTCCTCACTGACTCTCTCAATTCATTCAAAATTCAAACACAAACGGTGAGCTTCAATCCGGGCGGTGCAGGAGAGTGTGTGACGGCGGTCGACGATGAGCTTCGATCTGGAGAGGGTGCGACGGCGGCCGATGGCAAGCCCCAAACTGTGACGACTGCACGAACAGCGAAAAAGAAAAAGAAGGGGGAGACGGGCTTCTGTCGACTTCAAACGGCGATGGGTCCGAACAGTGAAAAAGAAAGAGATGAAAGAAAGAGAAAAGAGAGAGTAGAAACCGAAGGGGGAGGAGGTGGGCGGACGGGACGGCAGACGGAGGAGGTGGGCGGACGGCAATTTCGTTGTCTTCTCCGGCGATTTCATTGTCTTCTCCGGTGATTGTAGCTTTTAAGACCGCTGTGCACGGTGGCGTCCATGGATTCGAACAAGGCATAGTGGAGCTCCATTGAATCCGGCGATTCGCGGCTGTGGTGTGGGTGTACAATTGCATTATGTGGATAATGTGAAGCCACGTCTTCCCTCTTTAAGGCATATGTGGATAATGTGAAGCCACGTCTTCCCTCTTCTTTCCTAAAATTCTCAGTTAAAAAAATGGAAATGGTCAATGCTTCTTTTCAAATTAAAGATGTACAGTTGCATTTCTTAATAAAGAAATTAATTGGGCCTCAATTCTTTCAATTAAAATCGCATGGAACAGATCTTTGCGGGCGACTGTTTCTGGCAAAAAACTCCTATTGGCGTTGATTACGATGCAATTCCGGTGATAATGTTGAGGAACGGTATTTTGTGCGAACAGGTGGTGTGGATTCGCCCGATATCGTGCGGTGGCCGGAAATTATTTTTCCACTATTTTTTGTGAGTTTATATTATCGATTTTCGTCGGGAAATTATGTGAATGTGTTGCCGGAAAAGGGACGCAATAGTACAATAAGCAATATTGTAGTACAATACGATTCACTGTGGTGCACAATCAATAGTACACTAATTTGTTCAATGGTACATACGCATGAAGTAAGGTACACGTCACCGGAATTATGATCGGCAAACTTCGTTGATGACCAAAGGTAATAATGAAATGTGACCGACACAGTACACAATGTGACGTGAATAGTGACACACGTCACATCAATCGCAGTTTTTGTCAGTGCAATAATTGCTCAAATAGTACCCGAGGTACACTTAAATGAATTATAGTACACTTGTTCAGTCACAAGTACACATATAATTTGATATCTGATGTGGAAAGATAGTTTTTGGCCCTCTTTGAATTGAATAAAGTTGGGCGGCCTGATATGTTATATTAGTAGTGTAAATGCCTCTGTACGTAAGTAGCCCTTCTTTTAATTAGGGGTGGCAATTTCGTATACGACACGATAACACGACACGAAAATGATACGAAAATTGCGGGTTAGTGTTTAGGCTTATCGTGTTCGTGTCCTTATCGTGTCGACCTGATAAGGACACGAATATTTCGTGTCGTGTTCGTGTTCGTGTCGTGTCAACCCGTTAAACACGATAAAATTAACAGATGACCCATTAACCCGTTAACAACCTGTTAATCTGTTAGTGATCTGATATACATTACTAATATGTATCTGATAGTAGCACGTTAATAAATTTTAAATACAAAATATTAAATATATTAATATTAAAATTGATAATAAATATAAAATTTATTAATTTTCGTGTCCTTATCGTGTTCTTATCGTGTCGTTTCGTGTTTTTATTTAATTATTAATTTTTTAAAATTGATAAATAAACTTTCGTGTCATTATCGTGTCGTGTCGTGTTGACACGAAAATTTTCGTGTTCGTGTTCGTGTTTACCTATGTCTTATCGTGTCGTGTTCGTGTTTCACCTTATCGTGTCGTGTCGTGTCGTTATCGTGTCGACACGATAAACGACACGATTACACGATTTGCCACCCCTACTTTTAATTGTTCAAATTCTTCAATTTTCATGTAAGTAATACATGAATTACTGAATTGAAAATTGTGATATTATGATTATTTTAATAATTTTCAGATTCTTTTAGTTTTCTTATATATGGTCTTTTTTACCTATACTTTAAAAAAAATCTTCCTCATGAGTCATGATTTCTATTGTCCATGTTCTTCAGTTTTCATTACTAAAAAATAAACCATTAATTCATCCCAGTAGAATTCTCACCTCTATGATTTCACGTGGTTTAAGTAAAAAATGTTTTTTAATTTAATGATATAGGAATAAATATGGAGTAAGTCTCATGTGCACCAGTTACACGGTACAACTCTAGTTTATTTTTTAAAAATTAAACAATTTATAACTGAAAAGTTAAACAGTTTATTACTGAAAAGTGTATCTTTTATAGTTTAACTTTTCAGTTATAAATTGTTTAACTTTTTAAAAATGAACTTGAGTAGCACCGTGTAACTGATGCATACAAGACTAATCCATAAATATGTGTATAATTTTGTAAGTTAGCATGTAAATCAATATTTCATTTTTAGAAGTCTGTAAATTGGTATAGAATGTCAAAATAAAAAAAAATGTGCAAATTTTTATGAAGAGACTAACTTCTTTTTTTTATATATATTGTTATTTATTCATGTTTTTTTTTTCCAATACAGATCTGAGAGTGATTTTTTTTTTTTTTTTTTGCAATTGCCTTAAAAATATTTGTTTGACCCGTTATAAGTTATAACTCACGAATAATACATATTTTTTTAAATATATTTATATTATATGTGTAATATTGCATAAGTAATCATCTCAAGAAAAAAAAAAAAAAGATACTTACATAACATTCCCACGTATATGACCACGTAAGTAGTTGACATAGAGACATAGTATTCATTGGTTGGCTCTATGTTATTCTCCAATAATATCATTGATACATGGGCCAATTACAGATTCGTACAAAAATAATTATTATTTTTAAATATGTATAATATGCAAAAAAATAACTCTATTATTCAACTTTAGTTTACACTATTATGCAAAAAAATTGTACCTATTTAAAAATAGTGCATTACTTTTGTATCAATCCGTGATTATTTCTTGATATATATATATATTTTCTTGTTACTCGATCTATCATATATTAAAATTTAGAAGAATATTAGTTGAAAAATAATTAATTAAAAGTATTCAGACGGTAGGTTATCGAACACAATGAGTAACTTATGTTGATGAATAGTGATAATTCAAGGGCCTAAAATATCATTATGTATGATGAGGTTATTAATTTGAATTATTATTTCAAAAGCTTTATTTAGATTGTGTTTGTACCAAGTGACTTAGCCTATGTATTTAAATACACAACTTAAATTCAATTTACTAATTATTTGGAGTAAGGTATTTAAATGGATAAACTTCAAATACTTTGTTTTGATCCTAATTCAAATTATATAAATACTTCGCAATTATTTGTCCAAATACATGATATGCACTCTAATTTTTAAAATCAATTGACAAAAAAAAATACAGTTCAATCTGTATAATGTGTTTTGAATCAGTAATAACTCAAGTAGTACAAATACTCACTTTACTTATTTGGGGTAAGATATTACATTTAAATGGATGAACTTTAATCACTCCTCTTTAATTCTAGTTCAAATTGAAAAAAATTCAAATACTTAGCAATTGTGTATATGACATGCATTTAAATTTAAAATTGATTGTAAAAAGATCACAATTCTGTGTTTACAATGTACTTTAAATCAGTAATACCCTAAATAGTAATCAATATTATCCGAAACCATAATCAACAATACCCTTGGATCGTTTGTTAAGGGGGGAAAGGTGGAAAATTATTATATATCCCTTCTTTTCCAATGTTTGTTTTGATAGATATAATTTAAATTGGACCTAGTTAAAAAGCACAACCCATATTATTAATTTCTAATTTTGTGTGATATGAAATATCACCCACATGTGGTATTATAAATAACACCAATTATTTTTCACTATCCTTCATTTCTCATATATTTCTCATAGTTTTATATCATTGTAAATTTAACCAATCATAAAAAAAGACACCTAAGTGGTAATCAACGATATCTCAATTCTCATATAGTAATTAATAATATCTCAAACAGTAATCAACAACATTCAACGTTTTTATTATGAGTGATTCTTGGGTGCACCCAAATTAATTTCAGTTAGCAACTCTTCAAATATTTCAAGATTTCTTCAAATTGAGGCGACAAGAGACGAGCTGGTTGGGTGGCTTGCGAATTCTGGCAGCTTTCAAACTGTGGTGGGCAATGGCGATTCAGTGGGCTTCGAATTGCAACGGCTTCTTCGCCTTCTCCGATGGCTTCAAATTTTCGGTGCAAAGGAATTTCAGACGGAGGAGGAATGAACTTCTTTCTTCAGCGGCTGTTGTTTCTTCTTTGCGAGTTTTGGGTGAATTAATTTGAGGGTGGTGGATTGCGGAATTGCAGATTTCTCTGCGTGAGTTTCTGTAACATATGTTGAAGAACCTCATTGTAGATGTTGAACAAGTCAACATGAATTAATTGTGGTGCAGTGGCTTGTTCACGTGAATTGCAAAACATGTACAACACAACTTCTTAATTCAATTAATTGGGATATAATGCTCCAAGAACAATTCACAATAACCCAAGAACTACTCTCAATGCCTCAAGAGCAAGTTTAAGTAAATACAAAAAAAAAAAAACAATTCATAATACCCTAAGAACAACTCACAATACCCAAGAACAAGTCAAAGTAAATATTCAAGAACAACTCATCAATACCCCAAGAACAACTCACAATATTCCAAGAATAAGTAACAATACCCGAAAAACAAATCATTAATAACTCAATTACAAAAAAAAAAAAAATACATAGTGCGATGTGTAGTGTATGTTTTCAAAAATATAAAATTAAAATTAAAATTTCAAGTGCATGATATACGCTTGGGTGTACCCTAAAATTTGTGTTTTATTATATATTTCTAATTGAGAAAATGTAAAAATTTAGCTCACAATTAAAGTGCATGTGAAAATGCAACAAGAATTTGTGTTCATTCATTAGTTTTCAGTTCCATTATTCTTAATCTTTAAACTTCAAAGTACTGCAGGGTCATTAAAATCAATTATCGGTTGTACTTAATAATTTTAAAGTACGATGTTAAATTCCAAAATGAAGGACTTTCCCTCTTATGGATGACTTTGAATTTAATTTAAAATTTTAGTACCATGTTAAATTCCAAAATAAATAGATGGAGTCCTGAACTGAAGTAGATTATTTGTTCAAACGACAATTGGACACGGTTATGAATAATGTGTCCACTAATGTAGCAATGTCTATCTAAAATAAAAAGCAGTACTACATTTTATATTATTAATTTTAGGCTTAATTGCAAAATAAATCATCACTCTTTATCAAATTACAATTTAATCTAAACTTTTTGAATTTTGGCAAAATAAATCACCACCTTTCATGTTTTTGCAATTTAAACTTCGGGCACTTTGACCCTTCCCAAATAATGACGTGGACAAATAAATTCACATTCATCATCCCTATAAGCATCCACATAGTTAAATATCTAAAAATATAAATAAAATTATTAATATTATAAATATAAAAAAACATATAACATTAAAAAAATTAGAGTTTTTTTTAAAATTTAAAAGTTTGAATATATTTCAAAAATAAATTAAAATTAGAAATAATAAATTAAACATTATATTGTATAAAAAATAAATAAATGTTTTTTTATATTTAAATATATATATATATATATATATATATATATTAACAATATAAAAATAAAAAGATTTAAAATAAAATTTAAAATAAAATATTCAAAGTAAAATAAAAATATTCAAACTTATTTAAAATAAATCTAAATTTAAATATTATATTTTAAGGAAAATAATAACAATATATAATTTTAATTTTTAAACATATTTTTAGAATCATGAGTTTTGTGTGAGCTTTTATAAATTTAAGAAATATATATAACTTTCAAAATAAGCAATTAATTAAATAAATACTATAAAAAATTCTAAAAACATGTTCATTATAATTTGTAAATGAAAATATATTAATATATCTTACTTAAAAATTAATTATATTTGGTTAAGGATTAATTATATTTCAAAATTTTATTTTTAAATTTTAAGTAAAATAGATTAATATATTTTCATTTACAAATTATAATGAATATGTATTTAGAATTTTTATAGTATTTATTTAATTAATTGCTTATTTTAAAAGTTATATATATTTCTTAAATTTATTAAAGCTCACACAAAATTCATGATTCTAAAAATATATTTAAAAATTAAAATTATATATGTTATTATTTTCCTTAAAATATAATATTTAAATTTAGAGTTATTTTAAATAAGTTTGAATATTTTTATTTTACTTTGAATATTTTATTTTAAATTTTTATTTAAATCTTTTTATTTTTATATTGTTAATATATATATATATATATGTATATTTCACTTATGTATTTAAACATAACAAAATTATTTATTTATTTTTTATACAATATAATGTTTAATTTATTATTTCTAATTTTAATTTATTTTTGAAATATATTCAAACTTTTAAATTTAAAAAAAAACTCTATTTTTTAAAATTATATGTTTTTTTTATATTTATAATATTAATAGTTTTATTTATATTTTTAGATATTTAACTATGTGGATGCTTATTGGGATGATTATTGTGCATTTATTTGTCCACGTCATCATTTGGGCAAATGACAAAGTGCTCAAAGTTTAAATTGCAAAAAATATGAAAGGTGGTGATTTATTTTGCCAAAATTCCAAAGTTTAGACTAAATTGCAATTTGCGAAAAGTTGGTGATGTATTTTGCAATTAAGCCTTAATTTTATGGTTTGTTACTATTTTTTTATATCATTTACCAAATGTATGATATTTTAAATTTTTCTTTAAAATTATTATACCTTAAACTTAATATACTATACTCCTTCCGTCTACTAAATTTGTGCATCAATAATTGAGTACGAATTTAAAAAAAAAATAGATAAAATAAAAGTAGTGTGAGTATATTGTGGGGTCTACTATTAATAAAATAATTAATTATGAGAGTGCTATTAAAGGTAATGGTTTCTATAAAAGAAAAATGTATATTTTTTTATGGATAGACGAAAGAGGAAATAGTTCATAAGTTCAATGGATGGAGGGAATATGCAATTTTTATGTTTTTTTTTTTATTATTGTGTTTTCAATTTGTGTTTATGGAATTAGGGTAAAAAGGAAAAAAAAAATATTTTAAAACCCAATCATGAACTGGAATCACGTCTGACATACCAGATGTGATCATGTGAACTCCAGTCACGCTTGTTTAAATTCTGGCGAAGGCGACAGATGTCCAATAGTGGTAAAGGCCATTCCCTCTAAGCATAAGTTGCATTCACGTTTAGTTTCTTGATTTCTGCTCTCGCAATATTCATTCTTCAATTGGCTGACAGGTCCACTTGAATTGGGCCCCAGCCGTGAGTAGGGTCCAAAATTAACTAGAGTCCACGTCTAGCATGTCAAACGTGACTCCAGATCACATTTGCATTTAAATGCATAAAATATCTCACATTCACCATAATTATATAAATGAAAATGAAAAGAGCAATATTTTAAAAAATATTTTTCATATTATATATGAAACTAAAATTATGAATAAATATAATTATTTATTTATATTTAATAATAATATAATATCACTGATCTAATTTCATTTCTTTCATGCTTGCGATGAGATTTTAAACTTTTTTAACAAATATCTAAAATGTAAAAATCTAACTAATTAATCAGAGATTCAGAATTCTAAAGGTTCATCGATGGAAAAGTGATTCTTTTTTCTTTATTAATTAATCGGAATTCTAAAATTCTAAAACTTTCATTGTAATTCTTTTTTCACATATCCGTGCAGATTTTTATTTTGCCTTCTGGTTCCAAGTTTTATCAATGGAATGTTTGAAAGATAATATAACTATCAAATTAAAACGAGTCATTTACATATTATTTCAAAAGAGTGATTATATTTATAAATTAATTTAAAATATTTACACAAATAATATATATATATATATATGTATGTGCGCGCACAAGTTGATCACACAATGCATAGAAAAATAAAATCACAAATTGATCATACAAACCATAGCAAAAAAATTCAGTATTTTGTCAATTCTATTAGTAAAAAGATAAAGTCCATAACACATCCATATCTAGTTGGTTGCACTCACTTGAGTGTCAAATACTTGTACTACATGTGATGTGATGGAGAAAAGTAAAAAATTAATAGAAAAAATATAAAAAGTATTAAAAATAATAATAAATAAGTGAATAGTAGTTTTTTTTTTAAAAGAAAAATAATAAATGAACAATATATAGTAAGAGTGTAGAACAGATAAAAATAATAAAATAAATAATTTATAATAAAATAAATGGAATAGTATTTTATATAAATATTGTAAGGGTGAATTTTAAAAATAAAAATTGAATAAAGTGTGCTTTGTGTATGAGGGATGAGTATTACATTTTGGGCCAAACTTATATGAGAGTAAGTCAAATCCTCGAAAGCGGGCAGACATGATGGGATGATGGGATGATGAGATGGGTCCCACTCCGACCTTTAAATCGGGATTCCTCTATTGGTCAATTTTTTGTGTCACAAGTAAAGGCATAAAGCACAGGATCATTCCCTCCTTAATAATTACTACCTCCCATTTTTTGTCCGTGAGTATTTCTTTAAAATTTAAAATAATTTTTTTATGATAATTACTCCCTACGTCCCATAATTGTTTTCACACTTTTTTTTTTCGTCCGTCCTACAATTGTTTTCACACCCTATAAATGAAAACTATTACTTTAACTTTATCCTCACAATTCAACTAATATCATTATTTTAATAATATAACTTTACATAACACTCCACTTTTCTTAAAATTTGTATCATCTCAAATGTGAAAACACCTTTGGGACGGAGGGAGTATATTTTAGTACTCCCTCTGTCCACTAAACTATTTCTCACTTTTCTTTTTTGTTTGTCCACAAAATTTTTTCCCATTTCCTTATTTGGAAACAACCTACACTCACAATAAATTTTGAGGCCCCACAATACTCTTATTTTTTTCTTATTTTATCTATCATTTCAATATAATACTACTTTTCATTAAATCTCGTGCCCACAAAAAAATGGGAAAAAAATTCATGGACGGATGGAGTATTATCTTAACCCCAGGAGGCAATATATCACAAGATCATCCCATCCTATTTGTTATAATTTTATAATTATTATAAACTTATAATTTACTGTTGAGATATAATGTCAAATAATTTTATTTTTTTTTGAAGAGGGACAAAAAAGAAAAAAAACAGAGTTATTAACAATAATTTTGGTTTGGCCAAAAACTTTCTATGTTTTTTGGCTTGTAAAAATTGATAAAGTTAGGTTCATTTTAGTTAATGAAAAAGAAATAGAGGGATTAATTTGATTATTTAGGTCATATTGAGGTAGTGTAGGATTTATTTTTGGGTAACTTACATATTAGTTTAAAAAAGTAACTATATTTATAAATTGGTTCATAATATCTGCACAAAAGTATAATTTTTTCATGCGTCTGTATATCTTTTTTCTGCACAAAATTAATTTATAATTTTTATCAATTTTGTGAACTAAATCTCCTTTAATTTAATCTAGGGTTAAAATTAAATATTTAAAATTAATTATTTTGAATATTTTATTTAAAGGCCTCTCAAAAACTATTGGTCCAATAACCACTTTATAAATAAGTAATTTCCACACAAATATTCATGTATACAACAGATACAAATAAGAAAAATGTGTAGAATCTGATTTTGAGCGGTGGTGATGCTATTGGTAGAAATGTTATTTTAACAAGAAAATATTACAACAAATTTGTCTAAAGTATATATATATATATATATATATATAAAAGGTTCATCTGTTAAGAATATTTGACTTATTAATTGAATCCTTCATATTTTTCTTTCAAATTTAATTTTTCCCCTCCATCATTTGATTATTTTCACATTATTTTTATTTTGATCCATTCCAATTCTATTTTTACAGCCTAATTTTTTTTAATATAATATTTATATTATACCCACTTTCATACGTATAATTAGAGATATTAATA
This sequence comes from Prunella vulgaris, assembly GCA_026898435.1. Classification (NCBI taxonomy): domain Eukaryota; kingdom Viridiplantae; phylum Streptophyta; class Magnoliopsida; order Lamiales; family Lamiaceae; genus Prunella; species Prunella vulgaris. The sequence goes on along the minus strand of JAPKLY010000007.1, from coordinate 2,438,673 downwards.
GACTTGACAATAAGGCGGAGAATCTCCAATCCCCGTGGGGATCCGCCTCCGAATGGACGGGAAATCCCCGAAAAAATGGGGACGTGGATTGTATCCCCCCCATTTCCACGGGGCTTCGCCTATTTTTACTTAGATATAAATATATATCTTAATATTATATAAAGACGAAGTTATGAAATCAACCAGAATGTCCGATTTCAAAATTCCTCAATTCTCATTAATTCTGGCATTAAGAATTAATCTCGACCTTATAATTTAAATATTTTAATCTTGACCATACATTTTAATATTTTATAAATATATATATCTTATATAAAATTTATAAATATATTCATAATATCAAATCTTATATCTAATTTTTTTAATCTCAACCGTTCATTTTAATTTCTATACTTCTATAAATTTCAACTCCACAAACATTATTATTCTCATCTTTTAACCTTATTTCTTCGCGCGTCTCTTGCTTTGTCTTATTTCTCTTCTAAGGTTCTTATTTATCGTATTATGATATTAGAATTGTGTATTTATCTTTTTATATTTGAATTTTTTTTGCAGGTTCATATTTTACACCTAATAATTTGGTAAAATAATATTTTTCTCTATTGCTACACAATTTTCATTATTTTATTTTGGATGTAATATTTAATTGCTATAATTGCATATCTATTTAATTTAAAATTTTGTTGTTTGAATTGTTTATTGGTCTTCTTAATGTTCTCATTTTCCATGTTTTTAATATTTTGATATTGTTTATTTTTTATGTTTAATTTTAATTACAGGTTGGCATTAAAATTATTGTGTCTGCGTCATATATACCGTAAGTTATTTATAATTCTAGAGTATAATATTGTGTATGCGCTCATGTGTATATTTTTTTTATTATTTAATTTATTTACCACAATATTGTGTGTGCGTTGTGCATTTGAAAATCAATTATATATATATAAATCATTAATATATGTATATGTAAATTCAAGAAATCGTAACAAAATAAATCTTATAAACATTTATATTATAGAATATTATGTTCTTGATTTTTTTTAATAGTATATTTTGATACGTTCTTGATTTTCTTTTAACATATTTATATAATAATAAAATTTTATAATTTAAATCTTACATACTTACGTAAATATTAGCACATTCATATTTTAAATATTGTGTAGATAAGATAACCTCAAATTATTTATATATTTATTTATTTATTATCGAATAAATCTATAAATCATTGATACATATATATATGAGCAACACTTGTGTACAAATTTCTACTGTAGAAATATCCATTTTTAAAAAATTCGCGGATCTAAACCGGGTCGGGTCAGATTTGAACATTTTTTTCCAAAATTCGCGCAACTTGTAGTTTCAGGTTTTTTCGCTCCCAGGTATGTTACAATTTGGGCAAATGTGTGTTATAATTAGGCAAAATATGTGTTACTAATTCTTAAAAAATTAATTTTTTTTACTTTTCAAGTAACTATAAAGAAAATATGTATTTCTGCAAGTATAAATATGTGTTACTTAATTTATTTTTTATTCTCTTTGTTGATTTATGTTAATAATATATTTTTTTCGCTCTCAGGTATGTTACAATTTGGGCGAAGGCGTGTTACAATTAGACAAAATCTGTGTTACCAATTCTTAAAAAATTAATTTTTTATACTTTTCAAGTAACTATAAAGAAAATATGTATTTCTGCAAGTATAAATATGTGTTACTTAATTTATTTTTTTATTTTCTTTGTTGATTTATGTTAATAATATGTTATTCATGTACTTAATACAACATTTAATACCTTATATATGTTATATAAAATATAATATATATATTTTTATAAGGATAAATAAATGTTTGTGCATACAGTAACACACATTTGATGTTGCAGTAACACACATTTACTCTAATTGTAACACACATGTGCAGTAACACACATTTACTCTAATTGTAACATACATTTGCAGTAACACACATTTACTCTAATTGTAACACACATTTACTCTAGATGTAACACACATTTGCAGTAATACAAATTTACTCCAAGTGTAACATAAATTTGCAGTAATACATATTTACTCTAATTGTAACACATATTTGTTTCTCAATTTGTGTTATTATATGAGCATATATGTGTTACTATAAGATAAAATGTATTTTTATTAAGAATAAATATGTGTTACACATACAATATAACATATACATGTGTTACATTGCATGAAAAATATTTACTTCTACAAAAATAAATGAATATGTGTAGAAAACAACATTTAATCTAGTTGTAACACACGTTTTGCCTTAAAGTAACATGCATTTGCCCCAATTGTAACATACCTGGGAGCGAAAATCACAAGCTAAGCGAATTTTAGAAAAAAATACTCAAATTCGACCCGACCCGATTTAGACCCGCGAATTTTCAAAAATGGATATTTCTACGGATCTTAGATCCGTAGAAATTTGTATATAAGTGTTTGTCTATATATATATGTGTGTTAAATTCAAGAAATCAAGATTTATTGACTCACAACTTTATATAAATCCTTAACCCTTAAATCAAAACCCACACAACATCACAATTCTCAAATTCGATTCATTACACATTAATTTATTTACTCATTATGTATGCATTGTATTGACTGTAATTGATTTAATTAATTTGTATTGAATCTTAATTTTATTGTTATTCTTATAAATTATTTGTACATCTAATCCTATTTATTATCACTATTATTGTTTATGTATCACATTATTTTTAAGATGTTAAGTCATTCATAGAAGAATATTATATGTGGATCTAATCATTATTTTTTTTATAATTACTAATGTGTTTCTATTATTAAAAAATTTAATAATATTTTATTTTAGAGTAGATTTTGTGCGAAAGTGGTTTATATCATGAATCACTTTTTAATAAACTAAAAAGATAAACCCAAAAAAATAAATCTTATATGGTTTTTTTTTAAATTTTCTTTAATCATAAAAATATAAATCTTATAAAATATTATCTCTTGATTTTATTTATCTAATCCTCTTTTATTTTTATGATATTTTATAATTTTTTAATTATAATAAAATAAGTTTATAAATATTATGTTCTTGATTTTCTTTTAATATACTCATCTAATAATTAAAAATTATAAGGATAACTTACATATTGGTTCAAAAAAGTGACTATATTTTCAAATTGGTTCACAATAACTGCACAGAAGTATAATTTTTTTTTTCTGTACAGAAGTATATTTTTTTCTGCACAGAACCAATTTGTAATTTTTGTCAATTTTGTGAACCATTTTGTAATTTTCTCAAATTATAATTCAATTTTTTTATCTTTAAATATAATATTATAAGTTTGAGATATTTCTTGATTTTGTTCAAATACAACAAGTTAAATCTTATTACAAATTTTTTAATGTTTGATCCTAATTTCAATTCTATAAACATGATAAATCAAAAGTTTTTTGTTACAAAATATATTTCAACTATAAATGATTACTATTTTTAGGAGATAAAGTTTTTTTTACTTATTTAATTAATTTTAAATTTAATCTGTATAATATCTAATCAAATTAATACAAAAAATTAAATAAATTAAACAAAAATTAATTATCTTATAATTCAGTATTATATTTATAAAATATTATTAATCAAATAACAAAAGTATAATTTTTTATACATATAATTTTTATTTTATACCGCGAAATTCGCGGGTATACGTACTAGTATATATATATATATAAAAAATATAAATAAATAAAATAATAAAATAACTAATATTCTAAATTTATATTTTATACATACTTCAAATTTATATTTTATATTTTAAACATACTTTAAATTTATATTTTGTATTTTAAACATGCTTAAATTTTATATTTGAGATTTTTAATGTTTTTCTTAAAGAAAATTAATGCATTTTATATTTGAGTATTTATATTTATTAATAATGATTATTTAAAATTAATTATTATTTTTTTTAAAAGAAACGAAAATTCACGGGGAATGTTGGATCCCCACGGGAACGGGGAGAGGGACAACTTTTTCCCCGCGAAATTTGCAGGGACGGAAATGAAGATTGATCCCCCATCCCCGCCCCGTTTACATCCCTAGATATTAAACAGGTCGTGGCTAATTTAATCTTGAAAATTATAGAGTGAGAGTCGAACATATAGTGATTTATTTAAAATTGGAGTTTTTTTTAGTCCGAACCATCTAAGTACATGAGCTGGCCCATTTAGCTCATTTATATATATACATATAATATATCCAAAAAAATGCACTTTTCTATTTACATAATAAAACTTGTTATTTAGTTTTCACTTTAATACTACAGTTTATTTGTTTAAACTTTATCTATTATATGTTAATATTTGAATCATGCAACATAATTTAAAAAATTAACTTACTCCCATTACTCATTTAGTCATTTTATGTCCAATTTTGGCAAAAGTATGTTAACTTTTTTGCTCATTTTTATCTTAGAACTTCCACATTTTCTCAAATCGTCCCATGTCATGCGCTAAAGAGGGATAACATTTTGCCGAAATATGTTGTAAAATAACCAATGTACAAAATTACAGGACTAAATTGAAAATTTTTACTATCTTTGGGACTAGGGTTGTAAACGAATCGAATATCATAATTTTGTATTTATATAATAATCAAATTGAATCGAATTCGAATCATAAAACTTCGAATACGAATATCATAATTCGAATACGAATACCTAATCGAACCAAAAGTATTTGATTCATTTACAACCCTCGAGTGATCAGAGTTTGAAATATAGGTGTATATGGTATCTAGATTATTATCTAATGAGCTTACATCCTTAAAATAATAGTAATTATAGTAACCATAAATTTATAATGGTCTATAATCTTAAAATAATATTAATAATAGCAATAATTATACTAACTATTATCATTATAATATTTATAAAAAAATATTTAATCGAATATTTACGAATATCGAATCGAATATCATAATTTTGTATTCGTATTTGAATAATAATCGAATCGAATATTTGTAATCGAATTCGAATCATAAAATTTCAAATACGAATACCGAATCGAATCAAAATTATTTGATTCGTTTACAACCCTATTTGGGACGGTGTGTGAAAAAAAGAAAAACCTCACTCTAATCAATGTGACTGATTTTTTCTCCTATTTATTTCAGCACATATTTAACGTACATTAATGAAAAGAAAAACAAGATATGCAAATAATTTCACATGCAAATTAACTAACCAAAATTAAATTTTCACCTAAGTCTTGGGCTGCAATATTAGCATCAAAATTTTGAACTTCTCATGACATGTGGGTGATCAATTTCATGATACGAATCCATCTTTTCTTGAGTATTTTTGAAGCAATGAGAATTTAAACTAAGTTGAATGAAGTATACTACAAGAAAGGGTGGGAAAAAGTTGACAATTCCATCGCCTAAATTTCTAAAAACTCAAGAATTCTGCTGTCAAAAAATATTCATTTAATTCTGATATCAATTATAAGAATGTATTCTTCTCGAGATATGATACAAAGAAACAGCGCCTATATGTACCACACACTACTAAAGTCGGGTGGTCGTATCAAACGAAAAATTGCTCTGAACATGTTTACCTTTCAGAATAACAAGTGTGGAAAGCTAACAGGGCAATTACTCATCTTCATCAGACGGAAGAGTTGAGCTTTTCGAACAAATATCTTTTTCGTGAAGTTCCAACATCCTCTTCTCGGGATTGCAGAGTCCTAAAACAACAAATATGTCAATGATTGATGATGCCTTTTTAAGAGATTTGATGCACTAGCATTCTAGCAAGAGTAACTCTTGCACATCAATTGTATGGTGCAACTCTACACAACAAGTATTTTCCATTGAAAACAATTAACATTAATATTTTTTAGTAAAACAACTAATACAACATTTAAAAATACACTTAAATTACATACTGGTGTATACGAGTTTTTGTCTTGTACCTATGCATTATCAATGCACACTACAATGTTTACCAACTCCAGATCGAATGATAGAACAAAGGTCTTAGAAATAACTTGCTAGTTATATTGGATGAGTGATGTTTAGGAAACCCAATATAAAGGGATTACACGCAACAAGGAATTATCCGTCGAGAAAGTGATTCTTGGCAATTAAACAGGAGATTCAAAAAAACGAGCAATGTCTATCCATGCTTGTCACCTTTACCAATCATATTACCATTTTTATCAACAGGGCTAGTAAATGTGATGCATAATCAGCATAAACTATGCATTAATACCTGAACATTTGGGAATGTCCCAGACAGCAATAGATGAGGCTGTACACTCTGCCTGACATAGTAGCTTACTGTCTTCGTGATTGACATTCATTGCAAGCATCCATGAACCAATGGTAACATCCTCATTACTAAACATTCGGAAACTGTATTTACAAATGAATAGATATATCTGAATCTCAGAGCAATGGAATATGGAAAAGTCACTAAAGAAAATTAATCAAAAGGAATCCCCAGGAAATATCTATAAGAAACAACACAGAAATTTTGCGTATAAACATTACAGTATGAGTGTATGCATGGCCCCTATTAATGAAATGAAAGTCCACCCCCTGACACAACCACCCAAGTCCCTATCTATTCCCATATGCATTACTTAACAGTTAACATAATTTCAACACATATCTTGATGCAGGATACCAAATCCAAAATAATCCAGTCTCACTTAACCCCACTTTGCTCTGGCTAAAATCACTGATGAAGCAAAAGAAGAGGCTAGAGTGGGAGTGGAAACTTTCAGATGTTTCTTCACTAAGCTCTTCTACTACCTGTTTGGACGGCAAAGTGGAAGAGCTATGCATAACTTTCACATATTCTTATTCTCTATGTTCTTAAAAGATACTGCTTATATTCTTAGAGCTGAATTGTGTGTTCATGCAAGGGTTAGTTATGATATCTACTATAGAATCCCAAAGTTTAAGGCTCGTTTTGAGGGTATCTAAAGAAATTTCACTAGTCAGAGTATACTTGTCTAGCTCCTCATTTGGAGTCCCTAGTTTCAGAAAAAGCAGAAGATATTGTATCTCAAGAGGTAGCTATTTAACGATCAAGTCCAGGCCAGTACATATTCCAGATGAGAACAATGGAACGAGTAGCAGCACCATTCTCATTTCAATCATTATCAGACATCGCAGATTATCCAACTCTTTAACAGTTCCAAGCAAGATGTAATTTTCAAAAGTTGACCAGATCCATTATCAACAGCATGAGAGAGACAGACAGACAGACATGGAGGCAGAAGGCTTTTATAGTTAAATTCAGAAGATTTGCTTAAAAAAAACACTACTATTAAAGATTAAGAAAACAATAATATCACAGAAAATATAGGTGCAAATCTGTCTGAGGCATTCATAGAAGTCAAATTGGAAAAGAACTAGCCTGTCGTTTCTTAGTACAACTAAGCTTGCAACGACATCAGCTGAAAGGGCATATATTGGACCATAGGCATGAAGAAAGTACTCCTTCCCAAGCAAATTTGATAGGGGCTCATACCTGTACAAATCAAGGGGATCAACTAATGGAACTGATAGTGGAATATAGACATTTTCTTACAATAATTACAAATGTATACATCATACACAAGGTAGGAGTGGCATCATTAAATGTGTCGATAATGTGCCAATTATATTGTTAAGGAAAAATATAAGACATCAACACAAAGTGGAATAAAACAAAGTTTTCTTACTAGATTCATGTTATATTAAACCTCACATCTGTAATTCATAATCTTTTGACCAAAACCAAAGCAATGGTTTAAAATAAAAAAGATCAGATAAACTACTAATTTCTCAGAGGACTCAATATTTCATTTCAAAATAACGATAATTATTACTTCCTCCGTCCCTTTTTATATTGTTAAAAAGCCCATAAAGGGAAGGTTTTTTTTCCCATGACATAAAATAACAAAAATGAAACTATACCCTCTAAACTAACTCCTTACAAACATCTCTTATTTATACTTCATGCTACTACACTTCCCAATACACCCTCAAACAATACATTAACTTCCCTTTCATAAAGTTGAAAGGCCCAATATACCCTCAACTTTACATCTTTTAATACTAACAACAGCTTTCTCATTAAAACCCGTGCCATTTTCATTTGACCAATCTAATAGGGGAAGAAGGTAGTATAAAATAAAATAAGTAATGATTCATAACTTTTTAAAAAAAAAAAAAAGAACAACCAGATCTTTGACAGAAGGTCCAGACGTTGGGTATGACAATAATAACCTACCCACAGTATTTATAAAACTTGATTGTAGCTGTTAGTCAACTGTTACATAGGTGGGATATGGTATTACTAGCATTCAAACTTTGACTATTCCTCCTTTATGAGGCCAAGTTAAAGTTATCCAGGGTACTAAACCTAGCTCAGCATTATATTAATAAGGAAATACATAAATTAGTGGCAATTTTTTTTATTCAAGAAAATCTGTTATCAGATCAAACAAAGAATTTGGAAAAAGATGAATACATATAATATACAGAATTTTAATTCTGGGACTAACCATTTCAACTTTGGATCAGTAAACACAGGACCTTTTTTCATACACCCAAGGTATGTTTGCGAATGGGGGCGCTCTTTTGCAAGGAGCAAGGAAAGACGATCTACCATGAAAGTAAGGATTATGTAAATTTGTATGAACCTAGTCAAAAGTTGAGCAAACTAAATAAAGGCATCCAAAAAAAGACTGTCCCGACTTCCAAAAACTACTTACCTGGTCTTAAATATATGTCATCATCAGCTTTGACATAGAAATCAGACTCATAAAGTGCATAAGCAGCTTTGAAGAAAGCCAACCTGTAAAAAGGCAAAAGTCAGCAGTCATACAGTGCAGGTTCTTAGGATCCGTTTATAATAAGTCAGAACTAACGTTTTGTATGGGAGCTTACTGTACTCCTCTTCGATATCCAGTAGCACGAAATCATCATACAGGGAAACCTCCTTCTTAAGGGCTGCCATCTTTGATCTATCATTGGTTCTACCAATTATAAATCTGAAAACCAAACCTGTGCTTTCTTCTAACCTACCATTAAATTCCAAGTGAGTAATAAAACATAATTGCATTTCATACATAAATAAAAAAAAATCAACCACTTTTTAACAATGCCAAATGCTGAATACATTTCAAGTAGTTGACTCAAGAACGAAGTCATATTCCTTAAGAAAAATAAACGGGTAGCACAATCACATTGAGGCGTTAACTCAAAGCATCTCTTTTTTCACATTTGCAGTCCTTGTAAAATCTAAGAATTGCACCAACGATATAATGGAACGGAAGATACCCAAAAAATTTCTAATCCCAAACAAATCCAGAGATCAAATGTTAATGGAGAAGACCAATTAAGCTCCTTAGCAAATCATAAACAAGACTAAAGAAGAAAAAAACATGAAAAATGACAGGAAAAGAAACAATTGATTCTATTATCTTCAAACACAAACAAATTCAAACAGCATCATAGGAACGTTCTTGATGAATCCACATACTAAATGCACGCATCTATGGAAGAAAGAAACACCTGAATAGATTAGATAAAAAGGTTATCCACGAATTACACACTAAACGCAGATTACCTAAGAACACAAAATTGTCTAAAGACCCTAAAACTTGCAGAAACAACGATGAGCATTTTAGTACATACCGTTGGAGACCTTGGCGATCAGAGGGAAACCAAGTCCGACGCAAAGACTGGCGGCGGCCGGCGGATCCAAACCCGGTTTGAATACCCACAAATCCCATCACTTTGTGGCGTTTTGGCCCCTCATCTGATGTGACGCCACCGCTACTACTACCGGTAGACGACCTATCCCACGCGACGGACACCGATAGTGGCTTATCGAATTTGCATTTGTTCCCCAGGGCCCGCCGTGAAACCGCAACAAGCCCGAAAATAGTCGAAAGCCCGAGAAGCAAAGAGAGGAATAGGGCCGTCGATCTGCGGCTGTAGGACGGGGGACGAGCGTAGAATGACTTGGGAGACGATGGCATTTTCAGCTATGCTACTGATAGATTATCAAAAAAAAATGGAATGCGGGGAGATTTCGATTTCTTTTTAAATTGGAGAAGATAAATCTTGATTGAGGTTTTGTGGTTTATTCCCCTCCCTTTCCCCCGATCTGTAGAGGAACTAATTTGTGTTTTGATCGTACCTCGGAGATGAAGTCTCAGAACTGGAGTAGTTACATCAGGAAGAAGATTAACGCAGACAGAAGCAATCTTTAGCACAAAATCAAGTGAGAGAGAGAGAGAGAGAGCAGTGGACCTTCCTATAGTAGAATGGTGGTGCGTGTTTGAACTGGAAACGGACATCTGTAGTTGAAAACATAACTAAAATGCGCTTTTAATTTTTGAACAGCGATTTATGGTACATCAATTTTATCCGTTGAAACAATTTAACGAGTGAGATCTTGAAAACCTTATACGCAGTTACTAAAGAAAAAGAATAAATTTGATGTGCACTGGGTGTACCGTATAATTTAAATATATTTTTTTTAAAATTATAGTAGTATTATTTATAAATAAAAAATTATATGTATTATTATTAATAAATTACACTATTAAAAATAAAATTTTCAGTAATAACATATAATTTCTATGTCCCTCTTTAAGTTTTTTTTTTTTAATTTTAAAAAGTATATTTATTTATTATTATATAGTAAGCCACATGTTGACTTTTATATAAAATAATAATGAGGAGCTATCAAAAATTAATAGAGTTGTGGAAAGAGATATTTGTTTAGTAATTTAGTAATAGGGATTGTTATTTTTTTATGCAATGAGAAATTTATTGTATGACATTTTAAAAAAAAGTAAGAAACTTATAATGATACGGAGGAAGTATAATTTTTTAATAGTATTTAGTGTAACTTTTAAAAAATGCACTTAAATTACACCTGCTAAGAACTAAAGAAAATATGTACCAAATATACAATTAGTTGGTTACTACTTATTTGAGAGCAAGTTTTTTATATATCACGGGGATGTACAATTAAAATAGTTATACTGAAAATTATTTTTATTATTATTAAAAAATTACTCTTATTAAATTATAGCATAGGTAATTTTTAGTAAAAATATGATTTCTCAATAATAATAGAATAATATTTCAATTTCAAAACAAATAAATTTTATGTGACACTGTGTAACATGAGACCAATATAAAATATGTTATTATTTAATTAAAAAAATTAACACTTTTAAAAAGTCATAAAATTTTAATAAACTATAATAGTAATATTTTTGTTAAAAGTAATCATCGCTTTTCTACAAAATATTGTTACATTTTATTATAAATCTATAACCGGTCTTTTAATATTTTTGTTAAAAGTTACTATTATTTTTTTAAAATATTATTATATTTTATTACAATCATATCATCGTCTCTTTTTTACCGGTCTAATGTTATGAGATGGTTTTATATAATTTTTTTAAAATATACACTTAAATTATATGATACATCTGATTGACAAGTCTAAACCTTTTATTTTACCCGTCCAAAAATGTTATTTGATAAACTTTACGTGTTATCCTCCGTACAATGCCTTGCATACATCAGACACAATGAATAATTCAAATCCATATTTTAACATATCAATAGAAAAATATAGACCAAAATAATTAATATTTAAATAATTCATTGAGGAAGCTTATGTTTCAAATTCTTCAATAGTAATAAAAATAAAAATAAATTCAATTTACCTTATATTGAATGAGATTTTATTTTTATGGTGATTACATAAATAATATTGTGCTCTAATTTTAAAAAAAATTGAACAAAAGAGAAAATTATCAGTTGTAACATGAGAAAATGATTGAGGCAAGAGAAGAATAATTAAATGTAAGTAATAACTATCTTATTTTAAAAGGACTCACTAATTACTACAATACTACTACTTATGTCTACAAAAGTAGATCCTCCTCAGAAAAGCAGCACGAAATTAAATATAAATTAGTATTATATTAGAATGAGGACTAAAATTGCAGAAAAATAAAGGTATTATAAAATCCAAAATTATATTAGAATGAGGACTAAAGTTGCAGAAAAATGAAGGTATTATAAAATCCAAAATTTTTATCGTGCATGTAGATTATTTCCAAATAAAAAAAAAGAAAAAAAATTATGAACGAACAAAAAAAAGACAAATAATTTCGTGAACGTAATCCCCCTGTCCCTTTAATTGACAGAGACTTCAGTCATCTAATAAAATGAAGATGGGATGCTACATTGGGAATGGTCGGGATAGCTCAGCTGGTAGAGCAGAGGACTGAAAATTCTCGTGTCACCAGTTCAAATTTGGTTCCTGGCACATGGTTAAATTGGATGAGGTCTTTCTTTTATAAATGACTTAATCTGAAGCGAGATACATATTGATTATGAATCTAGATCATAATACACACTTTTAGGTATCTTAGTGAGACATACCCCATCTATTTTATTTTATAGATGGGTGGAGTTTCTTAAATTCTTAAATAAATAAAATGAAATTCGATTTTCTCTTTTTTTTCTTTCGTGCAAAAAGAATGTTAATACTTTATACATATTTCATATTTGAAAGGTTCAATTGGTTGGTTGAAAGAACAAAAAGTCAAAGTTAAAATAGACAAGATTCGGCTCAGATACAAAAAAAATAAAAAATCAAATTGGATACCCTTTCATTTCTTAGTATTTTCATCTCTATTCAATTTCCTAAGTTATCTCGACATGACTTTCTACAACCGGTCTAAGCAATAAGCGCAGTACATCATGACGCAGAACTCGTTTGATTCATCCTATTTGTTCGGCTCATACGAACGAAATAAGTATCTTCCAAATAAATCTAAGAATCCCAACGAATCCGCAATTCACCCTTTTTTGTTAGCCTATCCACAATTCCCTAATACAAAAGAGACCTCAATTATTCTAGTTAATCTGTAACAGAAAGCCAATCCTTGAATCTCTGAAATTTTATAAGTGGAAATGACTTTCTTATCATTCAACGAGCATCTTGTATTTCATAAAAATTGGGGGCAATATAATCCTTACGTAAGGGCCATCCTATCCAACTTTCAGGCATTAAGATACGTTTCAGGCGCGGATGATTATCATAAGAGATTCCCAACATATCATAAGATTCTCATTCTTGAAAATCCACGCTTTTCCAAACCCAGAAAACGGACGGAATTCTAGGATTCCTCCTTGAGGTAAACACTTTTATGCATACCTCTTCTGGTTGATCCACACCATACTCTATTCTGGTAAGATGATACACACTAGCTAACAGTCCGCTGGGTGCTACATCATACGCACATTGAGAGCATAGATAATTGTAACCATATACATATAAAATGACAGCAATGGAGTGCCAATCCTCGGGCTTTATTTGTAAAGTCTCTATTCCTTGATAATCAAAGCCCAAAGATCTATGAATTATCCCATGCTTGACTAACCAAGCAGACAAACGACCCTGCATCTTTTTTATCTCCCACATTTTTATTTAAAATATTTCACATTCTCGATCAAATTGATGAAGATTGACCCGCTGCTTGTTGTTCTGTACAAAGGAGTCCTGCCTAATTCACCAATTCATGAGAAGATACTGAACTTTTATATTCAAAAAACTTTTCCGTAGGGATCTCTGAAGTAGATGGCGGTTGATAGAGGAATCTTTGATCATAATTTCCAGGATTCATACTACGCCCAACATGAAACTTGTGATTAGTAGTGAAACACCGATTTGCTTGTTGAGACCCAATTCTATTTTCATAGATTTCTCGAGATATTTTCTTACGAAGTTTTGTTATAGCATCTATAACCGCTTCCAGTTTATGGGGACAACCTGGCAAATAGACATCCACAGGAATTAGTTTATCGACTCCCCGAACAGTACTATAAGAATCGATACTGAACATCCCTCCTGTAATTGTACACGCTTCCATAGCAATAACATATTTTGGGTCGGGCATTTGCTCATATAATCTCACTAAGGAGGGGGCCATTTTCATTGTTACTGTTCCGGCTGTTAAAATTAGATCCGCTTGTCTAGGACTCGATCTTGGTACTAGTCCATGACGATCAAAGTCAAACCGTGATCCTATTAGTGAAGCAAATTCAATAAAACAACAACTGGTACCATAGAGAAGCGGCCATAAACTAGAGAGTCTTGACCAATTTGAAAGATCATTTAATGTAGTTGAAATAACTGAAATTTCGGTTGTTCGATTAAGTAAAGGACACTCAATGGGATTCATAACTTTTTCAATCTTTTTTCCCCTTTCTTTTTATTGTCTGAATATTCAGGAGCTAAGACCATTTCAATGCCCACTTTCGCCATGCATAAACTAAACCAACAATTAAGATAAGCACGAAAATTAAAGCTTCTATAAATAAGGATACGCCCAATACATCGAAACTCATTGCCCATGGATAAAGAAAAACCATTTCAACATAAAAAACAACAAAAACTAGAGCAAACATATAATAACGGATTCGAAATTGTAACCAAGCATCGCCCATCGGTTCTATACCCGATTCATAACTAGAAAGTTTCTCCGGCCCTTTCCTAATTGGGGCTAAAATCCCAGAAATAAAAAATGCCAAAATAGGAATAAGACTTGATATTATTAGAAATGCCCAAAAAATATCATATTCGTAAAGCAAAAACATAGACGCACTCCTATGAAAGTGGAAATTATGCCGGATTGGTTGATTCGAATTGAATTTCTAAAGTCATCCATAATCTATAACTGGTTGGTCCAAATAAAATGAATTCTTGTCTCCTTTGATTATTGCGGGGCATATCTCATTTCAAGATTTATCGACTGACTTGACCGGCATCCTATTTTCCAGTCTATTTCATTTTTTTATTTCCATTTTCTTTAATTGCTTTAGTTAGTATAACTCTATATGTTACGCTTAGACAAATTTTCTTGTTTTCACCTAGGATTCTTGTTAAAGAAAGCGATTTCAAAATAAAATCGAATTCTTCTTTTGATTTTTTGAAAATTTTTTTTCTAAAAATTCGATTTATAGATTTTGATTTTTTAGGAATAGAATCGGGAGGTCTTTTTGGCGTTTTTTTCTTAGTGATTTATTATAATAGAACGAGTATTCAAATGGAATAAAATGGGTAGGTATTCCCATCTCAGGATTTCAAATATCTTAAATTGAGTGTTGGTATATTCTGTTTATGAAAATAAGGGTGGGGCTTTCTCTTGATTGAATAGAGAAAAAGAGGACCATCCCCTTTTTGTTTTGGTGTGCTTCGCTAGGTCTAGTTTTTAGATATATCAAAAAAGGGAGTTTGGCGAGCTTAACCCCTTGATTATGGACAGGAAAATTCCTATAGACTTTCCCTCCGAAGATTAACGACGAAGGGTTGGTTTGTTTATCCACGATTGGCACGATTGGAACAGGATCGATTCGATCTCTTGAAATATGTTTTTCTTCAGTTTTCTGTTCGGCTTGAAACGATTCCTGTGAGTGAGTTTGAAGGACAAATTTGGTTTGGATGAACCAACCGGCCAGTTACAAGCAACAAACAAGAATGAAGAAATGAAAATTATACAATTTTGTATTTCAAATTTGGATTTCATTCATTTTATTTTATAGGACTCTAGGGCTATACGGACTCGAACCGTAGACCTGCTCCGTAAAACAGATCAAACTTCTTATTATCAAAATGATCTGAACTGTTTCAAAGACCCAACATGCATTTTTTTTTGTATTGGGCTCTTTCATTAACTGATAGAAATATCAGCCAATCCGCCATATTTTTTCTTGACAGAAAAATAAGTTAAGGGGGTGGCTCCACGTGCTCTGATTCATTATTTGGGATTCTGATTCAGAAGCACTACCAAAGTGTTTCATGCTCTTTCATTTCTTAGTATTTTCATCTCTCTTCCATTTATTCTCGTACTCATTACCATTAAAAAAAATTCATACCAAACACCCCTTAAATTACACCATGCAATTAATACACAATTCAAACTTATTGTAGTATTTTAGACAAGCACACATACACATGAATTGAGGCAAACCTATTGTAGTATTTTAGACACACACACATACACACTGGTGTGTGTATAATTTCAAACAAACACACTCCATGATGTGCAGCTTGACAAACGGGAAGAAGTCTTTTTTTTCGAGAAGATACTTTTTCTTGATGAAGAAATGGATGAAAATTAAACTTTAACCCTCTTCTAATGCAATACTCTCTACATAAAAACAGATATTAATGTCTTGTGGTCCAGCATGAAATTTCCCAGGCTTATGCACCACAAATTACATCTAGTTTATCAAGAAAAATGACTGAACGTTGTTTTTCTTTAGATTGCTTAATTTCTGGACTCTCATATCTCGTCTCACTTACAATGTCCATTTCTTCGTACGACCCGTTACAATGCGATGGTTGCGCATGATCCTCTTCGTTGGGCTTCGACAGTTGATTTGGCAAAATATCCTGCACTATCTCCTCCTTAGATCCTATGCCATTATTGTCTTCTTGCGCAGCCACATTGTCAGAAGGTCGTACTGCTGCTGGTTCAAACAAACAAAAAGGGTGGGACGAGGACACGTGTTAGTAAGGAAAATAAAATAAAATAGGCAACTGCAAAATCTGCCACATACCCGTTACGGGTGTTGCGATTTTGGTTTCATACGAATTAATATTCTCGACTAGGTCTCGTAACTTTTAAAACGATTCACTCATTGATAATTTATTGTTGTAGGATGATATTTTGATTTGTGAATTTTTAAAAATAAAATTAATATGTTCAGATCTCATTATGTCAAGTAAGTGACTCCAAGTCACTAATCTGGATGTTACATGGAATTTTGGCAGCTCACGTGATCGTCATGTGAAAAAATCCCACCACCTTATTAGTATAGGACCGAAATTGCACCATTTTAAAAGTTCCGGGACTTAACTGAGAAAATTAATTCCTGTGGGACTAAAATCATCAGCACCCAACAAAGACTGGACTTAATTTGCAATTCAGTCGAACAGAAAATTATTGTAGATGTAATGCTGATCAAAATCAACCAAGAAAGCTCACCACTTATTTCATCCATGGTGGATTTTTCATTCAACGGCTTCTTTAGCCATACAGATCCAGGAAACACCATCAGGTTCGTTTTGCTAAGGCTTCGCCTCTCGTCCTCTTCCAAGGGCTGGAAACCAAACCCGACTGTCCATGTGTCCACTAAACTGGGAATTGCGGATACAACAAGCATCTCAACTTTCAAAGTTTTTAGCATCTAAAAGGCCACAAGTTTTGTAATGTCAGTGGATTTAATAACCAGCCGCAGTTAAAATAAATATTCACAATCTAGAAATTAAAATTTCCACTAAAGTATGGAAAATAAATACTTCTTCCGTCCCCAAAAAGCATGTTGGTTTGGTTTTGATAGGTTCTAAGGAAACATAGAAAAGTAAATAAAATAAAAGTATTTTAGGATATCTTATGGTTCATTTGTAAATTGAGTGGTTGTTTGTAATTGTAATGTCAATGATATGTAAAGTATTTAAGTAATGATTGGATGGTGAAGAAAATAAAAATTGTTTAAAAAAAACTAACCGAACATATTTTTGAGAGACGACGGAAGTATTTACTGTCCTAGAAGTTTGTCTATTTTACAAAAAAGGAAAATCTCATTATGTTTTGAAATTACAGGAACCCCTTGACATTTGTATACCCTCGCCTCTCAACTGCACTTTGTGTGTGTGTGTGTGAGAGAGAGAGGGGGGGGGGGGGGACCAATATCAAAAGTGGTTCTTGTAAGTTCCAAAACAAATCTAGGTTGTTATGTAATTAAGCCTTAGGATATTTTTGTAAACCCTAATAGAAAACAAGAAACCATGTGTAGAACATGTTTCTATAAAAATAAAAGTTATAACCAGAAAGTTACCTCTTCAATGGCATTAATTAGGCGGCGACACATTCCTTGTCGACGATATTTGCTACAAGTGGCAACTAGAGGCAACTCCGCGACGGCCACCCCATGGATTCTGTACCAACATTTCATAATGATAGAGAGATTCTTTATTATGAAGCAAATATCTAATATTATGGCTGCCGAAAGGTCTATAAATATTATAAAGCAGCATGTCAGACAGATATGAAGAAGTGCGTAGACAGCATGCAAAGGATAAATGTTTAACGGCTAGAAACTCCAAAAAAGTCGTCAACATACCAATTTCAGCAAGACCTTTTTCAAGGAATAGGGAAGGTAAAAGGGATGAGAGATCCATATTACAGCCTTACAGTGAGACAGATCACTTAAGAGATTAGCACCAATACCTAACTTTCTATACATGGACACCTATAAACTTCCTATGACCTTTTTCATGCAATCACTTTATAGACACAATACAGCGTGTAACTCATAAAGAGTAAACTGATATATTATCATATGGAACTGACAGCAATAGCTGATTATCCAATTTACTGATCCTTGTTTAAGTTCACATCTACCATGAGAGGGGAAGACGAAAACAGAGAGACCTAGTTATTGCAAATTTTGCTCAGGTCAGCATTAAAATTAGAATTCTATTAAGAAGCAGCAAAAATGCCGAAGTATGGATCACTTGTGGCAATTATTTAGACATAAGCAATCATAGCTGAATTGGCTCTATGGGAAGTCGACACACAGCTTTAATAGCATTGAGGATAGAAAGGTTATTCAAGTTCATTATCATTTTGAAAGCCTTGCAGCAGAAGAAAAAGAAAAAAACCCAGATAAGATGTTTATGGCCACATTAATTTGAAAGGTGTACAACAGAACAAGAAGAAACAACCGAGGATGGATGTTTTTGCCACATGAGTAACCATCAATAACATCTAAATTGCTTGAAGTCCCACAAAATACATGATGTTACACAAGAGATGCAATGTCTCCTAGCTAAAATTTCAGATAGAAAACACCATTTAGGAATTCAAACAATTTTACCTGATGGATGCTACACATAAGACAACATCATCTTTCTCCAAGACCACGGTATAAAAGCCACTAAAGTTCAGACGTGAAAACTGTGATCTGAAAGAAGCAAGAGGCAAAAGATTTCAATAAAATAATGTTATACTGATGGATGTACTTACATTTATAAAGAAAACTGGAGGTAGTACAAGAAATAGTCTTAAGGTCAGATAATTAATTTCAGTAACAACCAAAAAGAAAGTTAGCAGCAGATACGAGCATCACAGCCTGATATGAGTAGTTTAAGCATACAGGTATAACTTTGCTCCCAAAGTTGAGGATAACTTGATAAGATTATTTCATTATGAAAACTTAATTATTTTCCTTCTATTTGATAGAGATTGATTATAAAAACCTAATATTAATAGAACTTGCAGTCTAATACTGCTAAGCTCGTGCTGGTTGTTTGGGTTTTAAATATCAGGTTTTGGATTTACAAATCTAAATCCGGTTTTACATCGGGATTTAGAAACCTGGTTCTAGAAATCATCAACACAACACCTATAAACCTAAAAGATAAGTGCATGCCCATTGATTGTGCTTACCCCCAATTATACATTACTTGAGGTATCATATCTATCCCTGTCTTTATATCGACCATTGGGAGGAAGCATTCCTCCATAATTGTGATTGCAACAGCCAACTTAGAGTTGCATTCTGCCTTCAAAGCAACGGAACGCTGTAAAGAGTTAACCTTTTGATCATTGGAAATGCACCGCAGAAGAGTCCAAGAGTAGCCATCAGGTAGAACATTTTGTGACCCGATGCGTGACAGGAGACCAGTGTACACCTGCATCAAATTAAAATGAAATAAATAAGCTTCAAAACTCGGCATAATTGCCCATGTGAAATTCCAGTAAAAGTCAAGGGTGTATCTTTCTTCTATAATGAATCTCCAAGCAAGAAGCAGGCACAGATCTCAAGCTGATCACATGCCTTTAAGTCTTCACAATCATGAAATAGCATCTTAATTTTTATCCTTACAGACGTCACAGGAAAAGAAAAAAGCATGGGACATTTCAGCAAGCTAATCACAAAAAATCCCGCAACAAAAGCATTATTTTCCAGAAAGCGTTCTCCAAGATTCAGAAACAACAAAAACTTATACTATGTTGGTTCTATTCTCAGTCATTCTGAAGTGATTGTTTTTGGGGAATGTGTTCTGTTAGTGTGATCGAGAAGTTGGAAAAAGAGTTGAGGATGAAAATAGTGTTGGAGAAAAATTATGCAATATATCATATTTTCATATGTTTACGACTTGTTACGTCTCCATGTAAGGCTTACGTATTGAGAAGCATAAAATCTAATTAACCTTTGTGATCAAGTGGCTAAGGTTCACTTAAAAGGTCTCTACTCTCGATCAGATTAGAGGAAGCATACTGATTACCTTGCGACAGCCATCTCCACAAAACCAGGTGTCCATGGCCAATCCAATTTCCATACCCTCCCTCTGCATGCATGTTTCATGATCTGTTTGCAGGCATTAAACTATTACTCTATGAATTTATTTTTAAAAAACACAAACAGAGACCCAATACTTTGGGGATTTATACACGCGCATAAAGAGATCGGGAGCACCCCAAAGGTCGTACAATAAATATGTCGGACACAATTTATTAAAATAAAGAAAATATGGAAAGGTTGAACAGATATCTGCAATCACGCCAACTATTGACCAAATTTCCAACACATAAACCGCTGGATAAGGAATAGCCTGAATTCAAAATGATTATTCCTAAACAGGCTAATCTAATTAAGAAAATACACCGTAAAATCAGAGGAAAAATACATTTATGCTCGCACTGAGAGCATTTCAGATCTCCATGCAGTTGTGAAGATTCCTTGTCATTTGCTGCATCTCCACAAATCTGGCAACGACATTGGGGACAGTACCAGTTTCCTTCAGGCAGATCCTGACAAAAAGCAAAACAATCTGCTCATTCAAGTTTTAATCTACCTTAAAAGGCACAAAAGACAATGAATATAGTAAAACATACAGCTCATAAAAATCTCAAGAAATATGAGCTGTTAATATGCGACATAAAAATTCTTGAGAAATGTGTGCTGTTAAAATGTGTGAGACACATGAATCACCAATTTTACGTGAGGGATTTGCATGCAGCAGGAATCCAAATTGAGTGCGAAAGAATCTCAGAAATAAACGACACTTGGTAAGGAATAAGCTTCATTTTTTTATGAACACTTCAAAAAAATTTAATATTAGAAGTTGTCGTTACTGTGCCATAAAGCTATTAAATTAGAATCTCTTCAATAAGGAAAATTACCACAAGAGATTCTATTAAAATATTATAAAGCAGGTGCAAGATCAATAAGAGAATGGCATAATGACACCTTAAACAAGTTCCTAAAACATGCACGAAATGTAAAGCTCTAGAGCTGCACTTGCGCTTAAGTTAGGTTTAGGTTTGAGTCTATTTAAGTTCCGTTATTTTTGTAGTCTATATCGTCTCCACTGTATTAGCATCACATATCATCACCAGATTGAGAACTTTAATATGCTTTTTCATGCTTCTATTTGCAGGAGAAAGCCAGGTTTGGAGTTGAAAGATGAGATTTTATCATTCCTTTTCAAGTCAAGCACTAACTATTCAAGACAGAGAAGGAAACAAAAAAGATAATTAATAAATATCAAGTTTTGGGACAACGAGAAAGTGCATGCTTAAACATATGACCAAACACTCAACATAAGAATGGTAGGTTATAATTCAGAAAAAAAAAAAAAGAGGAAGAAAACATATCCAAATCAGCAGAATCGTGCCTGAGGCACCAAAGCTAGATCAGGGTATAATTTGAATCAATAACAAGCACTCTTAAGCCTCTTGGGCAAGTAATTGACAACCGCAGAGACAATTAGAAAATTATCACCGAACCTTATGACCAATGTCTTGTCTCAGCTTGAGACTAGACAATGAAATATCACTTACCTAAGAAAAGTTTTAAATTTGTTACATTAAGTTGCCAACGACAGAAGCGTAGAAAAACCTGTTCATATAAGCATGTCTGATGGAATGCAGATGGACAGTTATCACAACATATCAATTCACCAACATCACCACAGCGCCCACAGCTATCATCGTTTTGATCCTCCTCTTCAACTTGCTCAATTTGAGGGGTTACCTTTCTTGCCTTGTATTCAGCTGACCATGCCTCAAGCTGGCATAAGGTGAATGGCTTCCCAGACTCCATGACGAGATTCATGCAAGGACGATTTAACTTGAAACCAGCATGAATTTTGAATTCTGAAATGGAAAGCACCTTACTGCAACACTTGCATATTATCCCATCCCTGGTAATTAAACCATCTTTCATCACAGCATCATCTTTTAGATTCCGGTACTGGATTACTTCATTTACAGAAACAGCATCAGAGTGAATCAACCATGATAATACTGTTCTTGATCCTAAAAGGGACCACTTTCCTTCCACCATATGTTTTGCACCTTTCTTGAGGCTTCTTGGAAGCAACTTGCAGCTGCCTCTCAGAGACCTACGCTTCCTCAAAGGCTTAGACTTCCGGGTGGGCCATTTGTTGGTGGCTCTACATGTTTTAGTTTTCATTATGGCGGAAATCAAGAGATCATCATCATTAAGAGGACATGCCTTTGATTTCTTAGGTCCTCGTCTAGCATAATTTATTTCACTAAATTGAGTTCCAGTCAGTTTTATGTCAGATATTTTCCGGGATTTTTTATGAGCCTTTCTGATGTTACTAAAAACACCTTCTTCCTCGTTATTGATTTGGGCAAAAGTTGGGGAACTTGTACTGCAATCTTGTTGGCAGAAAACAGACTCAGTAGCTTCAAGAGACTGTGGTTCCTCTGAACTGATTGGAACATCAATCAAATGAACATCAATCTGATTAGTTCCATCATCTTCCCAATCTTGTAGAGGCCTTGGGCCAACACGACTTCTTTCTGATCTGGAGATTTTCCGGTATTTGGGTGATGATCCAGCATCTGATGGAACGACAAAACTTCTTCTTGCTTTTACTGCAATTCCTTCTTTCAACGAACGGATTGTCTTGTCAATGAAAACTACATTGGCAAAAGGATCCAAAAGGAACCACAAATGAGCCATATCAGAAGTATTTTCTAAAATGTTGAGTTTATCTTCAATCTCTTTGACTGTTTGCGATAAGTCAGTCCATAACTCAGTCGTATCAGCCCACTGTATACAACCACTTGTCTGCACAAAAGAAACAGAATAGGTCAACAAGCTCTCACCACACATACACCAAGCCCTATTAAATTCACGAAATGGTCTTCCTCCTGGAGACTTATAAACGTATTCTCCAATCCCATTATATTTACTGTTTCTTCTACGCCTACCAATCACCCATCCGGCTGCTGTAAGCAAGCGGTTGATGTGATATCGAAGAAGAGGACGAGGA
The DNA here is from genome assembly GCA_026898435.1 of Prunella vulgaris. Lineage (NCBI taxonomy): Eukaryota > Viridiplantae > Streptophyta > Magnoliopsida > Lamiales > Lamiaceae > Prunella > Prunella vulgaris. The sequence continues at coordinate 2,415,254 of JAPKLY010000007.1, read as the reverse complement.
TCATTTTTTATGTCCTTTGGCATTGCTAATTCTTCTTCGTCTAGCTTCAGAAAGCAGGAATCTTTCCACTTGGGCTTAGTTGGTCGATGACTAACGACCTTGCTTGCTATAGCGGCAGGTGGATCGGTAACTTGGAGCTTGCTTGCATGGCTCTCTTGTGAAACAGGAGAAGTAACAGCTTTATTTGCAACACCCTTCTGGTCACTTTGATCTAAGCTACGAACTTCACATCTTTTACCGAGACGGGGATTTGACCTCAACTGATAGCTACTAGTTGTAACACCTTGGCTAGATGATTCAACTATGTAATATTTTAAAATGTGACAGGACGACGAACCAGAATTTTCTAGAGACAAACCCAAATTAGGTTTCACATCAGGCAGATCTCCAACCGATAACTTCTCATCATGGTTACTTATTACTGAAGATCTGAGATCTTCAGATAAATATTCTATTGGATGTTTCCCAGAAAAATCTACGTTAACATAGTCATCTTGACCAGTTAAGGAAGACTTTCCACTGTTTGAGCATAGGGATGCATCCATTTCCTTTATATAATCATGATGTATAACATCTGCCTCAGGAGCTATAAATCCTTTATTCCTACTACCATCACTTCCAAAGAAAATTTCATTAAAGATTCTCTGCTCATCCATGGATCCCTCAAAACCATCATCATGCAAGTCCTCAAATTGTCTGCCGAATGGCATCTTTGAAGATTCAACCATTATCTTGTCTCCAATGCTATCTTCAATGAATAAAGCCTTGGAGTACAAGAACTATACTTCGCTGCAAAATGAATATAACACCATTACAAGATTACGTCATTTATACATTAAATATACAACTCGACAATAACTGCAGAAGAAATGGAAACTCACACCTTCCATAATCATCATAGTAGCGTAAAAAAAGGTGAAAAATAATAAATACAATGGATGATAAACACGCAAGAGTATTGAATCTTCTTCTTCCCAAGAGCCAGCTGGATTACATCATTCTCAACAGCGGAATCCCTAAGACTAATTTCACAACATGAGAAATGCAGGCATACTTTTTTGGAGTTATGGCATTGGACTTTCTTTTTCTGATTTAAACGTTGATATTTTGGTTCAGAAAATGTACAAATTAGAGTGGATAAATATTTATCAATTGATTACCGCAAACGGTATTTAGTGTTTATTTGACTTTCTATTTAATTAGATGATGCAGATAACAAGAATGTCACATAAATTGTTATTTCAATCATTCTACTCTCTAGATTCAATTTAAAAAACCACTGAATTTTTTGAAAGATAATAAATAGTGGCATTTCAGTAGGAAATCACAAAGAGGATAGCTATCATCTTATCAAAGTCAAAGAGAATAAATTGTTTCTTACGACATAATACTTTGAAAAATTATAGCATGTTATCAAAATACTGTTGTGTTCCATATATTCTAGAGACTTTTAATTAACCACTTCAAATGGCGTACATAAAATCAAAGCTTCTAAGTACAAATAACTAGTTTAACAAATATATAACATGGCTTCTTTTAGACTCTAGCAGTTAAAACCAGATTGCCTAGAGAATGATATTTCTCATCCATGTGGATGTACTAAAAGTGAATTATACCTTAACAATTCAGTGTTTGATTCTGTTAAAAGATAGAGGAGACTTCCATAAATATGATGGAAATATATATTGATGTCTATTGCAGATACAATGAATTCACAAAATGGTAATCTTTGCTACACCACTGTTAGGTGAAGAAGCATTCGAACTTAAGACATCATAACTTGGTAAGCCTTTCATTTTCTATAAGTAGCAAGATTATCAACAATTACAGTAAATCGCAAGAAAAGCAAAGCCATAAAATCAATGTTCAAATGCAAATATAAATGTGTTCCCATTAGTTTATGGCGCACTTTCTTTTATTATTTTGAAGAACAGCGTGAGCAAATGTTTGGTACAGAAGAAATTTGTTTCGAACTTCAATCACTAATCCATCCAAAGTCCAAAAATCCTATGAGCTGTCAAGAATTATCCTAAGAGATTGCAATCCAATTTCAACAAGGGCAATCTGAATTGCCACACCATTTATAATCTGATACTTCTCAAGCTAAATCATGCTTCTATCATCTAAGAGGACAAGAACTCCTCCCATGCATGACCAGTTTGTACATTCACTTACGATGTCAAATTTCATAAACATAAAAAATTTATAAAAAAAACACACACACACACACATTTTAATTTTGGAAACAAATCCATAAACAGCTCAACATTAAAATCCCAATCAAAATTCCAATAATTCAGCAAACCCCACCTCAGCTTCCACACCCGGAATCAAAATTCGACAAATGCAACTCAACAAAAAGATCTCGCACCCACAATTCCAGCTTCACGAGCCACCCAGACAGTCAACACAAATTCAAGACAACACAAAGAGAAAGAACCCACCTCTACATTTGCATCAGCCGCATCAAAATTAGGGTTCATCCGAATCTCAAAATTGGGGGCGCACATTAGGAAAATGGATAAATCCTCACAACAGAAGCAGCTCAAGGAAGGAGAAGGGGTCCATCTCTTCTTCCACCGCGGTTGTTTTGACACGCAAAATCTGTGAAGAAGAAATAGTAATAAGAGAAGATGTTTGGGATGGCCGAATAGTGCTCCAATTCACTACAGTTGTCAAGCAAGAAGCACCCCATACCCACCCACCCAAGCTGCTGAGCTCACTCTCTAACCTCTTTTGTCATTATCCATTTTATTTAATTATAGAAAGTGAGTTTAATTTCTTTTTCCCAATGTATTTAAAAATTCCCTCCATTACTATTTTCCACATTTTCCTAAGCATCATTTTTCTAGAAGTCCTACCGTGTATTATTCCCTCCATCTCAATTCTATTTCCGCGTTTATTTTATCTGGACGTCTCGATTATATCTTCATATATTCAAAAATATAGAGTAGATATTATATGAAAAGATAAATTTATCATAAAATTATTTAAAATATCAAATATTTAGTCAAGTGTATCAATAAATTCTTCAGATGTATCAAAAATCTAAGTCAAGATCGGTAACAATTATAACATAATACTATTGACCCTAATTTTTCATACATCTGATGAAATTTTTTATACACCTAATTACATGTTTGATACTGATTCATGGTAATCATGAACTATTTTTATAGAACATTTTGTCAAATATATAATTTTTTTTACATTTACAAAAATCAATACAATATATTTTCTATTTAATTATTTATAAGAGTAGTTACTTGTCTTTTATTTATTTTATGTAGTCCTAATATTAAGGTGTAAGAAGTATAATTAATTTTAAATTACAACATTTTTTATTTATTTTTGACAAGATGAAATTTTATATTATAAAAAAAAATCTCACTCCATGTACTATTGCATGTCAACATTAATATAATGCAACATGCCCTTATTAAAAAAAAAATAAAAAAATCCGACAATTAATTCTTTCCACGCTCTTTATACTTTCTTTAATAGAAAACAAAATTCATTTAATCCTCCAAAATCATTTATTATAAAGGGAGAAACTCCCCACCTTAAATGTTGGTGCATGTTATTTAATTTGTTGCAACATTTCTTTATAAAAAAATTTGGCAATAAATTTTGTCTCTATATAACACACGCTCTCTTTATTACCCTAATCGAAAATTATTTATTTACCTCTTAAAATCTTATATGTTATAAAAGGAGAAATTTGTCACTCCAAATTTTATCGAATGTCAACCTTAATTTGTTGCAACGTTTCTTTGTAAAAAGAAATTGGCAATAAAATTTTTCCCTTTAATAAAAAATTCATCATTTATCTCTTAAGATTTTATATATATTATAAAAAGATAAACTTGTTATTCCAGGTGTTATTGCATGTCAATCTTAATTTATTGCAACCTGTTCTGTTCTTACAAAAAAATCTGGCAATAAACTTTCCTAAAATTACCACTCTGACTACTTTCCAGTTTCCTCAAAACAAATATATATATATATATATATACACATTTATTCTTGTCCTAAATTCCTCAATATCACTTTACTCCATATATATTATATATTTATATATAATTAATTGTTTCAATAAATGAGGAATGTCCTTATCTTAATTGAAGAAATGTCAAACCTTAACAATTTTTCATAATTATTTTCTCAAAAAAAAAAAATTACTGTTACATATGGGTCATAATCAATTACATACTGATTGGAGAAATTGATTGAATGATTTAAGGTTCAAAAAAATCACTATATTTACAAATAGGTTCAAAATATTTGCACAGAAGCACATTTTTTTCTGCACAGCACCTATTTGTAAATATAGTGGTTTTTTTGAACTTACATGTAAGTCAGTCAAATCGATTTTTTTTCTTTCTTTTGTTTATATTTGAATTTTTTCTCCACTTTGCAATGTCCCTTTTTTCTTTCTTTGTTTTTTGGGGCTTAATTTGCAATAATATGCTAATTTGAATGTCGGATTGTGTTATGCCTTCGTTTTTTTATTGTAGAATTGATAGTAGGTTGAGCCTCCCTTATTTGTGAATGGTCTCTGTTGAGTTTAATGCACCAGATTCAATTAAATAAGAATCAACTGAACAATTCAAGAAAGAATAATATTATGAACAAAAAATAAAATTAACACGAAACAATTTATGTGATTCGATCAATTTGATTTATATTCACGGGAGGATCATGACTTCCACTATTATTTTAGGAGTATTCGACCATTACAATACTCAATCAACTAACAAGCTCTTCACTCAATTATAGAGTAATGTACAAAAACTTGCATAACATAAATGATATACGTAATCACCAGATAATTATCTCTCAAAGTAAAAGCTAAGACGATTGTGATTATTGTGATGATTGATAACTGCTCTAAATGGTATCGCCTCTTTATAAACTTCAATTTTGCCGGTTATTCTGTTGCACACCTATCAACGACATTGAAATTGGCCACGTGCTAGTTTGCACTCCAACTGGAATATAATAGAGCCCGTTTCAGTTAAGAAAGTTAGTTACTAACTGTTCGAAATTAGATCAGGCTAGTTCTTCAGTCCTCTCCTTCATGCTATAGTTACCTTATTTCAGTTTAGACTACTTCATATTTTCAGAATAGTATGAATTCTCATGTTACTTTAAGTCTTTAGGTTATGCAGGGTCTCTTGAATTTAGTAGAACAGTGAACTTATTAACATATTGAACCTAATATTGGTCATCCTGATGTCAATTTTAATGAACCAAATTCTGAAAAGTAATACCAAAGTTGCAGTCTTTTCCACAATTGTTGCAATTATCGAGAGTTGATTTATTTTTTTATTTAAACAAAAAAAAAACTTTGGGATTTCTTAGTCGTGCATGGTTCTTAACTTCTTAATTCTTATGTAAGGAAATAATAGGCAAAAGTTCGTGCTGGTGCAAATATAATTTAACAGTATTTTCTCCAGTTTTATTAAACCTACTTTTTATTTTAGTTTTTATTTTTTTAAATACAATATACTCTATCAACATATAATTCATTTTATTTATACACATAATATACTTACTTTCATAAAATTTGTATAAAAATAAATAAAAAATTCTTTTTTATTTACTAGTTCAAAATATGTAATCAATATGGTCATATGTATTCATTGAAATATACTACTCTTTCCGTCCCATGACTACTTTCGTAGTAATTCTGAACATGCGAATCAAGAAAAAGTGAGTATGTGAGTGTAAAGTTAAATAATAAAATTAAAAAATTGTACTTTATTGACTTTTGTGAGTTTAATAAATTTCCTTTTTATATGTGTGAAAATAGATTTGGAACGTTCAAATAAAAAAAAGTGTGAAAGCAGCTTTGGGACTGAGGGAATATTAGACTTGTAACCTAAAACTACATTATAACATTATATATATGGTATTAGTAAGGGTTAATTCTATATAAATACACCATCTTTTACTCAACTTTCAATTTAATCATCAACTTCACGATTATTATAAAAAATCTCAACCTTTTAAAGAGTTTCAATTCGATACACATTTTTTTTCCGGCCAGCAACTGATGACGTGTCTCGCCGGAGCGCATGAAATGTTGTCACGCTGACGTACATGTGTGAAATTACTTTTTTATATTTTTTTTTTCACATCATATATTATACATATAAAAAATAACAAAATTTTATATTAAAAAAATATTTTTTGAATGAGAAATACAATGAAAAAAAAATTCCACCATATTCAAAAGGGATTTGAAACGACACTCAAAACAATTAACAAAATCGCCCAAAAATCTTAGGTTTTGATATATGATGTGGAAAAAAAATAACATATAAAAAGTATTTCACACGTGTACGCCAGCGAGGCAACATTTCATGCACTCCGACGAGACACGTCATCAGTTGCTGGCCGAAAAAAATAGTGTATCGAATTGAAATTCTTTAAAAGGTTAGGATTTTTTATAATAATTGTGAAGCTCATGATTAAATTGAAAAATAAATAAAAGGTGGTGTATTTATATAGAATTAACCCTATTAGTAAATATATCTAGTGATATCAATTTATAATGCATATAATAATATAACTTTTATACTATAAACAAGTTTAATGAGATATCTAATAAAATGAAATGAGGCAGTTACATAATGTTTAAAAAAAAAATGACTATGTTTACAATTTGGTTCACAATATTTGCACAAAAGTACATTTTCTTTTTGTACATAATTTTTTTTTTCTGTACAGAACCAATTTATAATTAGTGTCAATTTTATGAATCATTTTGTAATTTTTCCAAATGAAATAAGACTAGTATAAGTAGATTGATGGAATATTTCTTTATTGTAATGGGCCATAAATTTATCAAAATGAAATTAAAATAAAAATCATATAACTAAAGGTATTAATTAAGGTATAAAAATCATAAATTTATCAAAATGAAATTAGGTATGGTAATATATATATATATATATATATATATATATTACCATATAGAAACCTCTTTTGAGCTTACACGCTTTGTATTTGCATGGACTCACTAATCATAATGCAGTCCATTCGTCAACTTCATATACATAATTGAAGGTGTTATGCCGTACTATTACATACTCCCTCTCGGTTCTATTATAAGTTTCTCATTTTGTTATTTTCGTTCGTTCAACTATATTTTGTTCATTTGTTTTATTACATATTCAAGAAACTATTATTCACTTCTTTATTATTATTTTCAATATTTTTTACACTAATCTCGTTACTTTTTCACTTTTCTCCATCACATTATGTACTATATCAATATTTTTATATTTTTTTAAATATTAGTGCCAAAAAATTATAAGCAACTTATAAGGGGACGGAGGGAGTATATTACTGCTAACAATGTTGAAAGCATGTGTCCAAAAATTTGAGGTATATATTCTCTATCTGCTTCAGTGAGCGTTCTTTATAATTATAAAGAATATAAAAAGTATGGAATGAAAGTCATATATTTTAAATAGTTTAATTATGATAGATTTTTTAATTTTAAGAATTAAAGTTATAATAGAATTATTTTAAACACAAGTTATGACTTTGATTATTATTACTCACCTTTCAAGGGTGCCAACCAAACACTCCACGGGTAGAATTCAATATTGTCTATGCTATCATGTTAGTTTCCATTTGGAGGGGTAAAAAATCCAAATAAAAAAATTATTTTCACTCCTTTATGATGTCTGGTAATACGGAAAGGTGAGCCCCTCTGATTTTTTGGCTGTCATCATGGAAAAATATGTGTGATTTTAAAAAAAATGGTGTTATTCTTATACTACAATATATAGTTGTTTATCTGATGTATTACTTCTTTCATTCATAAAATTTAGTTACATTTTTTTAGTACGGTATTTAATGAAAATTAATATTAGATAGAGTGGTTTTGTGAGGTTCAAGCTATAACTTATTAATATAATTTAATTAAAAAAAATTGGTGAACAGAGTGAATATATACTTGACAGTTTATCGATGATCATCATCACAAACTTCAGTAACTGAAAAAAGTTTTTTTTTGCTTATCAAACTTGACTACTTTCTTAAGCACTTCTACATTGAGTGATTAAATATTCTTTCATTTAATTAAATAATGTAAATCAGAAGAGCCACAATTTTATTTTATTTTTCACCCTCATCTATGTAATAATTCTAGTTCAGTGCACAACCAGGTTGAACTAATCCTCCATCAATTTCTCATTAACATTACATGCAAAAATATATTTGAAAATATTATTGATTGCGAATAATTAACGTGTACAATCAAGAATATTAGTTGGTGCGTCAATTTTGATGTAATTTGTATATATAAACCTCTAAAATTGTACTCACCTCAATCCGAAGACATATTTCGTAGGTTAACTTGAACACATATTAAGAAAAAGTGAAGTACGTGAGTGTGAAGTTAAATAATAAAATATAAAAAATATATTTTATTAACTTTTGTGAGTGTAAGTTTTTTTTTTTAATGAAAAAAAAAAAGTTGGACGTCCATATAAAAAAGTGTAAAAATTATCTTGAGACAGAATAATATAATTTGACCAAATATCAAATAAAATAAATCCTACTATCACCTAGGGGTGGAGCAAATACCGGTATACCGTACTTATCATACCGAAAAATACCGAATTTATCAAAAATTTCGGTACGGTATAATATCATACCGATATTTTCGGTACGGTATCGATATAGAATTTTAAAATTTTCGGTATACCGGTATATACCGAAATATTTTTGGTATAAACCGGTATACCGAAAATATTCCGGTATACCGATTATTTTCTGTATACCGAAAATATTTCGGTATCTCGGTATACCGGTATATACCATCTTGGTAATTTAATATTAAAATTTATTTCTATTTAATTAAAATTATACTTCAATTATTTCGGTATGAACCGGTATGGCGGTATACCGATATAGTCGGTATTTCGGTATGGACTGGTATTTCGGTATAGATCGGTATAAATCAAAATATCGGTATGGTACGGTATGCGGTATGCATTTTTGGTATACCGAAATTCGGTATACCAAAAATTTCGGTACGGTATGGGCGGTACGGTACGGTATGGTATGCCACCCCTACTATCACCTAGTAAATAGTTGCGAAGACACAGGGAAGCAACACCTCTTTTTTTTTTAAATCGGCAAATGTTAGTTGTTAGTAGTTAGTTACACCAAGTTCTCAAACACTCCAAGAATAAACTCATAGCCAACCTTATATCTCCCATCTCCAATTCGTTCCCAGAGGGAACCGAACCTGGGTCACTCACTCAAGTGAAGAGCCCGGTGGCCAGGTGAGCTAGCCCAACTGGTTAGCAACACCCTTATTTGTGATGTAATTTAATCAAACAACAAAGAAAGTAAATACTCCTTCCGTCCCACTATAAGTTGCTCATTTTGCTATTTTCGTTCATTCTATTATATGTTGTTCATTTGTTTTTAAACATTTTTAGAAAATTACTATTCACTTTATTATTATTATTTTTAATATTTTTTACACTATTCTCATCACTGTTTTACATTTTTTCATCATATTATATATCTTATATTAATATTTTTATATTTTTTAATATTAATATACAAATGTTGTGAGCAATTTATAAAGAAACGGAGGTGTGACCTAGTAAACAATTGTGAAGACAAAGGAAAGCAGCTTAGGACAGCAACCTTGTTGGTGGCAATTAATGAGAAAACCCACATTTATTATTACAGGAATTATGGTATATATATTGATACAAGAATGAGGAACCTATACTAGAGTATATATAGCTTTAAATTTATTTATGCTAATATTCTTTTATAGTACAATTAATTTTCTTTAATAAAAAGAACTAGTACATTTTAATAAATTTCATTCGAAATTTATTACCCACAATATTTTGGACTCTAATGCATGAAATAAAATTGAAATATTTACATATAAATTCAAAAAAAAAAATCATATTTATAAAGTAATTAATATATTTAGAGCAGTCCCAACGCGTGGGCAAATATTGAGGCAAACGCTAAATTGCCGCAAACTAGTACTCCAACGCAGAGACTAATCTTTTCTCAAAATTAATGCTTTCCATGAACAGTGCATGGTAAAAAAAAAAATTCATTTTATTTATATAATTTTTATATTTGTTGTATTATGCGATGTATTATATATTTTTTAGGTAAGTTTAATATATATTAATATTAAATTAATTTATAATATACTGTAATTAAAAAATTAAAATATAAATCATTAATATATTTAAATAAAATTATAACTAATTAAAAAGAAATATCATATTTAAATTTAAAAGATTACAACATAGCAAATAGGCTGATAGAATGTAAAAGAAATATAATGCTAAAATACAATTAAAATACATTAATAAAATACACAAGAATAACTACACAAATAAAATAAAAATTAAACATGACTAATAAAAGTTCTAGTTATTAGATGTGTAATTTTTTTATATTGATATGTAATGTGAAGTATTATATTTTTTTAACTTTAGTGTGATTTATATCATTGAATCATTGTTATTTAATTTTTCTTATTAAATATGTTATATTTTTATTGATTTAATCTTTACTGATTTAAATATGAATATCAAATTATAAAATTTATTATATATAAATAATGATAAAATAAAAAATAAATTTTAATAAAGTAAGAAAATTCCTATTGAGTTAAGTTTTGATTTGTTTGATTGGGGTGATTTTATCGTCTTGGCAAATTTGCCCCGGAGCATTGGGAATGTCGTTGCACAGACATAAAAAAAAAAAAAAAAAAATCGCACGAAATCCATTTATAGTTAGAGTTATTTTCTTTTATCCATTTTGCAAATTTTCCAATAAAATTTTCTTTAGTTCGTAGAAAAACATTGCCTTAATAGTCTTCAAAATACAATTTAAATTTGAAATTCCAGCACTATTTAACTTCGAGATTTAACAAACAAAAATTATACAGAAAAATATTAAGTGATTAATTCACGATTCACGAACTCAAAGATATAACCAATAAAACATTATGCATTACGTATTTGAAATTTGAATGAAATCCGATGCCCATCATAAAGATCATATTTGTAACAAGATTTTTCTATCTTTTTTCCAAAAAAAATTGAAAAGCTACACCCCACTAAAAAAAAATATATACATATCGAAGTAGATCACATCAAATATATCATTAAATTTTCTCATATCAATTTCAAATCACTATTATTTTATGCAGAAGATTTTTAATTTAATCAAAATTTTGGTACACAAATGAAAATAATATGAAAACACCAGTACAACACTAGTCCCATAACCTCCCCACGGTTTACCTCCAGGCAATGGCAGCCCTCAAGATTGGAGTTCAGACTTTCAGTATAGGTAAAAAAACGAGCGAGACGATCTACATGCAGCAAAATCTTATTTACTACTACTCCCTCCGTTCCAAACCAATTTACACTCATGAGAATACACGTAATTTTAAAAAATATATATGTTTTTTAAATAAAATGGTGACATATAAATATGTGTATAGTTTAATCAGTGTACACACAATTCGATGCTTCCCTTTTAGGTAGTGTGCAAATTGATTTAGAACAGATAAGTAATATATTATATGATCATGTCTTGCGAGTCTCACCTCAACCATTTTTTTAAGGGAATTATGATTCAAATATTAAAATGGATTTCTATTTAATATATGAGAGTCACAAAAGATTTCATCTTTAATATATATGTCCAATTTGACACCAAATACACCCAATTTGAAAGTAAGGCCCGAATAGCAACCACAAGAATCTCATGCTAATGCCCACATAATCAATCAATGGACCACAATAGAGAAGCACAATATGTCAGTTACTATGCACTTGTATCAATGTACATAACAAATTATCCCACGCGATGGTCTAAAGCATACGATAACACCGGTGCCACTAGGGGATGAATTAGGACCAACACATAGAGCACTCACACAATTGCTTCAATAAGCAGTGTGATTGAAGTAAAGAGGAACAAACTATACGAATTTTTTCACCCAAATTTTGAGTTGCATTAATAACCAATAGACCCCCATCACGATAGCAGCATAATGTAACAAATATAAACAAGCTTGGTCCCAGAGAAAATAATAGTAGTCAAACTCAAAGACAAATGAGTGCTTCACACTTACTGAAGTCTTGCTCCCAAGAAACCTTCTGTGATTGTCTTAAAGTTCTGTTGAGGAGGTACTCCCTCGAATAAGTGAACCGCGTCGATGGCCACTCACAATCAAATCTTTTACTCGGGATATGGGACCAAGTATCCGGTTCATCCTCTGTGCATGACAGATAAATTTATTAGAATTCAGATCCGAGTGTATCCTTCTTGTACTGACTATGTAAACTAATTTACAATTTTTTTTCATCATTTAAAAAGCTTCCCAAATTGCTTCCTCCCTTGGCAGCACTCAAGGGCATAACATGGGGGTGGACATTCGTATGTTCTCTGACTTCTGTCAGTGCCTAAAGGCAAAAGAAGCAGCTAGACAGAATTCTATAAGCACTGTTTTGTAAAGCTGATGCTATCGTTTTATTGTAATTAAATAACTCTATTTTCAGCCTGATCTTCGATACAACTAAGGTTTATTTTCCTTTTGTTTTAAAAAAAAAAAATCAACAGACAGCAGAGTATGTAATATACCTATTGTCTATGGAACATGATCCACTCAGCTCCCACCTTATGTCTTACTACACAAGATGAATCATCTATGGAACATGATCCACTCAGCTCCCACCTTATGTCTTACTACACAAGATGAATCAGAATCTCGTCAACTGAGTAACTAGGTACACATTTTGTCAAAGTTATGCTTTTGTGACATCTTGATATTTTCTCTTTTTCTTTTTCTTTTTTTAAAGTGATACCTTGAATAATTTTGTACAGAGAAACATGCCGCACCATTTTTTTTTCATGTTTTAGAAAAGAATCAACAAGTACTTATGGCATATGTCGCTCATGCCATAGCTCTAAAGAGTTCAGATTTTAGCATGCATTGCAATTAAAATACTGAAATGGGACACCAGTAACCAGCTAGCAAGGAAGCTACTGAAAACAATAGTAAGCGTCACATCATAATTAATACCTGATCACTGATAGACAGCCACCTGAGGTGCAAAACTTGCCACCTTTCTTGCTGCCATTGGTGACCAATAATCACAAGCCCCATAACAGTTGCTGCAATGCAAACAGACCAAAAAGTATTTGCCTCTTTTGCTTGAGCATATAGAGTTATAGCCCGTCTTTTCCACCAAGCTTCACAAGGAAGATCACCACCATCCCACTTCCCACCCTTAATGGTCTTCTTGGAATTCAACACCCCTGAATCTGAGGTGTGATGTTGCGTTAAGGATATGTCATCAGTCCCCTCGTCTTCCTCGACAGTGTTAGACTTAACCATGGCTGCTCCAAGATCGGACGAACTGAACTCTACAGTGCTGGAAATGCTCTTTTCTTCATTACTAGCTGATAACTTGTTACCTTTCTCATCAAACATCACAATTCCAGGAAATTCATCAGAGGTCATACTTTTGGAACTAAAATTTTCGTCATCATCCACATCTAATATACCCTCCTCCTTTACATCTAACTGGGAAACATCAAAATCACCACCTCTTTCAACAGGTATCTGATTGTATTCTGGTTCCAGTGGCAAATTCTCATGCTGACTTGGAGGAAAGACAAAATGACCAGACATAATCATAGGACTGGAATTATGACCTGAATCATTCTGGCCATCCTGACCCGAATCAACCTGCTCAGAACCATATGCTGATCCAGTCATGGACACCACTTCCCACTCATTACCTCTGGGGATATTCTGCTCTCCCTCTTCATTATCAGCCATTGACAAGAACCTAATTCGAGAAGTGCTATTTTGAAACGAGACTGGAGAACAAGAAATGAAAATGGGTGTTTAGACATGGAAGAAAAATAAAAATAGTCCGCTAAGAACAGCACAACATCCCTTTAAAGCACGCTAATCGCTAATATAAAAACATATATTATACTCACTAAATTCCTATGGAGGAGTAAAGCACTACCAGTATTCGTGTAATGCAGTGATGCAACATAACATTACACAACATAGTGTTATGTTGTGTCCCTGTGTCGTGTAATGGATTTGGTTAGTGGTGGGCAGTGGGGGCCACTTATATTTTGTTAAGAACGTTTTAGTCCTCACATCCATAAAGAGAGGTTTGAGTATTCATATTTTTAAAAGGAAGTATTATCACTTTAGCCATACTAGAAATACCTCAAGTTAGATGGCGCTACAACGGTTCGTGCAAAATTAATAAAATTTACACTTATTGTGATCACATGAACTTGAAGTTCCATTTCAGCGAGTCCGTGTAGTATGAATATCTTCCATAAATGGTCAAATAAACGTAAATACAATCAGGTCTTGAAGAGAACAGATTAGATAAAGTTGCTTCAAAAAAATCCTTTAAAAAAAGGACATGTGGTAGAAGTAAGAAGACAGAACTAGATTAGACAGATTTGTAAGTAGACATGGAGATAATACAACATCAAAGTTATGTCATATTCTTCCAATTGAGCAAACTTTAAAACAGGAGGGAAAAGGTGTCCAGATACACTAAAATGAGAATACACTGCGAACTGAAACCATGGAAGCACATATTATGGGCAGGCATCATCGGATTGCTTCTGAATGCAAGTAAGAAAATCAAATTGAGATTTCACTAAGGTTCAATTGAGCCACTAAATCAAGAAAAACCCATTTGAATAAGCAAACAACAATTAGACTCCAAATAACCATAAGATTTGAATATCAAAAAATAGCAATAAGATGCCAATAATTATAAGTTCCAAGTTACTCCACAGACCAAGCCAACCAAAGAGAAAAAAAAAATGAAAATCAGAAAACGCATGGAATACCAAAACCAATAATTATACCGCCAAAAATCTCAAAGCAATTCAACAAAACTCATACAGTATTACTTGCGCTCTGTGTTAAAAATAAAATAAAATAATTAATCGCGCATCGAGTCAGAAACTGAACGCATGAACATGTTTACACGAATGAATTAAATAATATTTCCGGCATAATTTATCATTAACTCGTCGAAGAAATCATCCCTAGATCCAAAAACAGTAAGCAATCGATCAAACATAAACAAAAAAATAAAATCACAACCGCAGTGAAAGACTATACACCGAAAACCTAATTAATCAGATTAAATCCAGATATATTAATCAAATTGCTGAGTACTTACAAA
>JAPKLY010000007.1:2373933-2384991 GCA_026898435.1 Prunella vulgaris | reverse complement strand
ATTTTTAGGGTCGTTTTAAGTCTACCTAAAATTCGGTGTAAAAATATTTTTTTCATTGTATTTCTCATTCAAAAAAATATTTTGTAATATAATTTTTTTTTTGTATATATTAGATATGATGTGAAAACTAAAAAATAAAATATAAAAAGATAATTTAATACGTGTGTATAGCAACGTGACAACTTTTCACACGCTCCGGCGAGACACATCAGTTGTCAGCCGTAAATAAAAAATGTGTATTGAATTGAAATCATTTAAAAGGTTGAGATTTTTTATAATAGAATAAGTCTCATGTGCACCAATTACATGGTGTAACTCTAAGTTCATTTTTAAAAAATTAAACAGTTTATAACTGAAAAGTTAAACAATTTATTACTGAAAAGTGTATCTTTCATAGTTTCTTTTGAGTAATAAACTATTTAACTTTTCAGTTATAAACTGTTTAACTTTTTAAAAATGACGTGTAACTGGTGCATACAAGACTAATCATTTATAATAATCTTGAAGCTCAGAATTAAACTAAAAGTTGAGTAAAAGGTTGTGCATTTTTATAGAAGTAACCCAAAAATAATCCCATGTATTTTAAGAGAAATTGTTTCGGGTCAGTGAAAAAATTATTTAGGTAATAGCCAAAATATCTAATACTTAATCTTGAACATGATTAATCTTGTTTACCAAACACATGGAAATTTTTTACTATGTGTTGTATTTTACCAAACAAGTGTAATAATTTATATGATCCATCAGCAAAGCCATTTAAACTATACTTAAGGTTCGTCTTGTCTTTTTATGTTGTGTGGGCGAGCCGAGCCTTACACTAAGGGGGTGTTTGTTTCAAATTCTTCAATGGTAATGAGAATGAAATTTCATTTTCTTTTTTTATCCTATATATGTTGAATGTGTGCTTGTATTTATGGTGGTTACATCAATAGTGTTGTGCTCCAATTTTAGAAAAAGTGGACAAAAAAGAAAAATGTTGGTTGTGGTATGCGGGATTGATTGATGATGATGATTACAGGGTGAAGAGAGGGTAATTAAATGGGGGTGTTGATTACCTTATTTAGGAGGAAAAAACAATATTATGTACCTCATTTGTTCTCATTAGCTACTATAATTACTACAATTATATCTCAATTCTCATTACCATTGAAGGATTTTCACACCAAGCGCCCCCTAAATCTATTTTCTTAGAATATACTATCTCCACCCTTGTACTAAATCAATATGGCTTTTACATTGCTGCCTTACATCTCCGAAACTATCATCATCTTCTTCACAATTCTTTCCTTCCCTCCCTCCTTCAACCTTCCACAGTTTGCACTCGCTATCTTGTCTGTGGTGAACGACGACGCCGCACAAGACGGAGGGATAAGAGAGAGACGAGGCGAGAAACGGTATGATGCCGGAGCAAAGAGGGATGGATGGATGGATGGATGGATGAGAAAATTTTTGGGAAATATTTGCGCAGTCAACCTCTTTATCTCTCCTGGGTTTTCCTTATTATGATGTATCATTCTCAAGCCTTTTTTTTTTTAGTTTACCCATCATCACCAAGTCGTTCTTCACTCTTAATCTCCTAGATGTTTTGCATTTTTTTTTATTGATGAATATCTTTGGCGTTCTGTAATTTTTTTTATTGTTTTCCAATTCTGCAATCTGTAGTTTTTTTTTTTACTGTTTTCCAATTCTGCAATTGGGGTTTTGTTCCCTTTCTTGAGTTAAATTACAAGCTTGATGAATTTGTGAATTAAATGGGTTTGCTGATGTTCGTTTGATTTTTGGGCAAGTTAATTACTTCTTTTGTCTCATAAAAATTTGCATAAATTTGCATTTTTTTAAAATTTTATGTGATTTAAATTTTTAAATAAAATAGTGACATATGGTCAATATATGTATGATTTTGTGAGTATATATGTAAATTAATATATTTTTTTTAACGGTGTGCATATTAGTGTGAAACGTTTAAATAAAGAATGTGTGTAAATTCTTACGGGACTAATGGATTACCTTTTTATTTTATCATCAAACAAAATATTTCATTAATGAAGGGGTATTAGAACACCTCAAAAGAAGTACGTATAACTTAAGGAAGTTCAAAAGGATTCCTTACAAAGGAGTAAAGGACATATCAAATGCCTAGGACAAGTTTGAAATTCTCCAATCATTCTTAAAAATTGAAGTTCCGACATTTTACTTCTTTTAGTACAAATTAGTTCCATGGTCTCTTTTTTTTTTTTTTTTTACGTCGTCAACCATTTTATAAATGGAAATTACCTCGTGTCTCTGAAATTTTGTGCATTTCTTCCATTTCATATTCATACGCAAGCATATAGCAGGATAGGTCATAGGAGTACTAATTTCTATTTTTTGGGAACAATGAATATTTGCTGGGGCACATTATTTAAAAAATAATAATCAGATGAGTTATTTTACCTGGTCATCCAACTTCTCATTTGAATAAGTGATTTCTTTTGGAAACGAATTAAGGGAGATATAAGGTTGTCTTGGAGATAATTCTTAGAGCGTGTGAGGAATTATAAACTAACTTCTAACTACTAATAATTAATATTTACCAATAAAAAAACTATTTAAAAAAGTGAATTAAATATTTATATTTTGAGAGTATGTAAATTTTTATGGAACAAATTTTTAAAAAATATGCAATTTTTTTTTTTTTTTTGGAAAAGAGAGAAGCATATGCTCCCAAATAATACAACACATGCATATTGGAGCCCCTTCCATATTAAATTAATATTCATATAATTGTACCATCTTATCTTATACTCTTAATTTTTATATTTTGAATAACACTAATTTTAGAAAAGAAAATTAATTTTATTAACAAAAATATTAATAAATAATATTTTATAAGTAACTTAAATTTTTGTAGATTTTTATTTTATTTTTAATATTTGAAGGCAACGTGTTGAGTTCAGTGGTCAACTATATATATTGTCACAACTCATAATTTGAGCGGATTTAAATTGGAAGATTAATTAGGTTCATTTTATATTCATTTAAAAAAAGGAGCTTGTTTATAAAATTGATTTAAAATATTTATACAGATATATAAAAAATTTTGTTTAAAAATATATTTTTTTATACATAGAATCAATTTATGACTATTGTTATTTTTAAAAAAAATTGTAATTTTTTTTCTATTAGTTACTCCTGTTTAGAAAGTACCGAAAGACATGCATTAAAATTGGAAAAGATCTCATATTTAACTGGTGCACAAATACTCACTTAATAGATAAAGTTATTTAAATTAAAGAAAAAAATTATAAAATAGTTCACATAGTTGACACTAATTAAAATTGAATAAGTCTCTTGTGCACCAGGTGCGCCGTGCAATTCAAGTATATTTTAAAAAAATTACACAATTTATTACTGAAAAGTTACACAGATTATTATTGAAGATTTATACCATTAAATATACATTTTTCGATAATAACATGTGCGACTTTTTATAATATTTTGTATAACTTTTTAAAAATGAACTTGAATTATACGATGCACCTAGTTCATACGAGACTATTGCATTAAAAATTGGTTCTATACAGAAAAAAAATATGCTCCTATACAAAAAAACTTACTCCCTCCATCCCCTTATAAGTTGTCCATATCTTTTGGGTACAAATATTAAGAAATGTATAAAAATATTAATATAGTACATGTGATGTGATTGAGAAAAGTGAAATAGTAATGAGAATAGTGTAAAAATTATTGAAAATAATAATAAACAAGTGAATTGTAATTTCCAAAAAAGATAAAAAAAATAAAAATAAATGAGCAACATGTAGTGAGACGGACGAAAATGACAAAATGAGCAACTTATTATGGGACTGGTGGAGTATATTTTTATGTATATATTTGAATTATTGTACAATTGTCGCTCAAGCGTGTTCAATATTTGGTCAACTCTTGTAAATGGTAACATTGTCACAACATGTCTACAATTGTTAATTCATATTCATATCGCTATAAATCATTTTCCTTCCTTTTTAATATCATCTTTTGTGATTAAGATTAGGAATTTCTTTTTATTAGTTGGGTGAAATGTAAATTTCCATTTTTAGTTGAGTGAAGTATAAATTAAAAAATATGATCGAGTATATATATTTATAGAAAAAGAGCAAGTCTCTTGTGCATCAGGTGTACCGTGCAACTTAAGTGTATTTTTAAACAGTTACACCATTTATTACTAAAAAGTTACACAAATTATTAATGAAAAGTTACACCATTAAAGATACATTTTTCAATAATAACATGTGTATCTTTTTAATTGTATTTTGTGTAACTTTTTAAAAACAAACTTGAATTGCACGGTACACCTGGTGCATATAAGACTAAGTCATAGAAAAAAGTTAATAAGATAGGATGAAATATTTGTTATGCTTAAAATATAAATTGTTTCTTTTTATTTTTCTTCGTTAAATGAGCAGAGACAATCTCATACAAATTTTTTTTTATGTAACTTCCGTTTCAAAACGAACTTTTGTACAATATTGAGGAAAAACATCTCAAAAAAAGAATGATACTCCTTCTATTTTATAGAAATTTGTATATTTTTTACAAGTGTAAAAAGAAAAACCAATTACAAAAAAGTGTATCATAGTATACAAATTGTTCTTACTGTTACCCAATAATTATGTGTGACACGATCACATTTATCACACCAAAATATACGATAAATTTAAATAAAACTCAATCTGAAAATCGGCTATAATTTTTTTTTCAATATACTGCATAACATTATATCAAACCTAACAACTTGTTTACTTTCATAAAAATAATTTCAAACCACACAAGCAAACTATGTCACCTCCAAAACCATACAACAGAATACACAAATTTTACAATATGATACAATACAAGTTTAAAACAAACACAATATACTACAACAGAAGCAAAATAAGCCACAGTCATGCCCGCAAATCGTCATCTATGTACACCGCAGCTCAAAAAGTCTGCAAAAGCACTTTCATCACCAGATCACATATCATCAGGGTTACCTACAATGCATAAACTAAATGAGATTTATAAATCTCAGTAAGCAGAAATTATGCATGATAATGTGATTCTTTTATAAACCTCCCCATGCACACTCTTTTGAAATCACCAATTTATTTATGAAATACTCTCCAAGGCCTCATCTAGACACAATGTCATACACCGGAAAGAGCTCAATATACACATAATCAAGTGCCCAATAGTGATATCGACGTAGGGCCCATCCTCTTGTGGCCTATCAGGGTTCGGACCTCACATACGCCCCTATGTCCACCAAGAAGTCATCCCACCACGCCGACCTATATCAGTGAATCCAAAGATCTACCCTCCAGCAACCAGCAAGGTCCATCACTAAACATGACCATCTGTTTGCGCAGGAAGTTCCCCTAGGAAAACACCCAAATCATATCATAATCAAATAAGGTGTCAGCCCACACCAGGTAGCCTACGCTAGGTTTTCCTAGGTCGCTCCTTCCCAGGTCCCCCCTTACCGCCCTTGGTGTATAATCAGTGGCCACTTTCAAAACCAATTAATTTCAATGCATGATATGCATGTTTAATGCATGCAATGCAACATATTGTACATATTCAACTCATATCAATTAGGGGTGGCAATTTCGTATACGATACGATAGCACGACACGAAAAGGACACAAAAATTGTGGGTTAGTGTTTAGGCTTATCGTGTTCGTGTCCTTATCGTGTCGATCTGATAAGGACACTAATATTTCGTGTCGTGTTCGTGTTCGTGTTCGTGTCGTATCAACCCGTTAAACACGATAAAATTAACAAATGACCCATTAACCCATTAGCAACCTGTTAATCTGTTAGTTGTCTGATATACATTACTAATATGTATCTGATAGTAGCACGTTAATAAAATTTAAATACAAAATATTAAATATATTACTATTAAAATTGATAATAAAATATAAAATTTATTAATTTTCGTGTCGTTTCGTGTCTTTATTTATTTATTAGTTTTTTTAAAATTGATAAATAAACCTTTGTGTCATTATCGTGTCGTGTCGTGTTGACACGAAAATTTTCGTGTTCGTGTTTACCTATATCTTATCGTGTCGTGTTCGTGTTTCACCTTATTGTGTCGTGTCGACACGATTACACGATTTGCCACCCCTATATATCAATTATGGAGCTCACCGACTCCTTTAATATCACATATGGAGCTCACAAGCTCATTCAACACATCATATAGAGCTCACATGCTCATTCCACATCAAATATAGCACACATGTTCATTTCCACATAATCACAGAATATAAATCTCATATTACAATCCACTTAAATTCCCATATTATCACTCAAACCTAAATAAATCATAAAATAATATGTTTATGCATTGTAGTTGCAAATGAATTTCTACTTACCTCAAATCCACAAACACGTCGATAATTTAAACCCTTAAACCAGTACAGGCTTTCACTATACAATAAAATAAAATCAACTATAAATGTCAATTCAAAATTATCAAATAACTAAATTAGCAATAGAAATTCATCCATCTAATTATTTATGCTAACGGGTCTAATTGTGATCTTAATTAATCTCATGATAATGAAATATACAGAAAAGCAACTTGTCCTTTTAATATTTAATAATTAACCATAGAAATTTCATTTATACCCATAAATAAAACTTTAATTTTATAACGAATCCTAAAAATCAATTAAACAATTAACTGCATAAATTAAAATATAATTACCTATATAATAGTGTATATATAGTTTTGGTTTATCACCCAACTATAGCCGTGTTAGATTATTTCTTAAGTAAGAAGTTATTTATTATTATCATCTTAGTTTGTGGCAAGTGGCTACGCCACATATATATCAACTTGTTTTTTTTTTTGAAACATTAACCTTACTAAACCGCCTAACACCCACATGTATATAACTTATACTCCCTCCGTCCAAGGGGGTATTTGCACCACTGGGGTGACACGTGGTTTAAGAAAAATATATTTTTTAAATAAACTAGTGATATATGAGTAATGTGTGAAAAGTTTTGTGTGTGCACACAAATCGATGTTTCCCTTTTAAGTAGTGTGCAAATTGATTTGAGACAACAAAAAATAGAAAGTGTGCAAATTGGTTAGGGACGGAGGGAGTATAACTTATCTAAGTTAACTAATACTAACATATATTATATTATATATATACTACCCCCGTCCCGTGTCTTTCTTCAAAAAGACTAGACACGCATATTAAGGAAAGGTTGGAGTATGTAAGTGTGAAGTTAAATAATAAAATATAAAAAGTATATTTTATTGATTTTTATGAGTGTAAATTATTTCTTTTTAAGGTGTGAAGAAAGAGTTGGGACATCCTGAAATGTAAAAACAGAAAGAAAGAGTTGGGACAGAGTGAATATATAATTTATTTAGTTAACTGATTTATTTTTGCTTTATTTTTAATTACAACTATTAATTCTCAAATAATCTACACTTAATTTACACCACTAATGCCCAAATAATTTGCACAACACATTTATTCCACTAGAGTCTCAAATAAATTAAACTAAGATTTTCTCGTTAATAAACAAATAAAGATATATACCAATTTAATAAATAGTTTAACACTTAAAGGTAAAAATAATAATTAGCACAACGTCACAAGTAATATATGAGTAATATAAAATGTACTCAAATAGTAAATAACATGACAATAAATTAAAATGCACATAATGCATAAAATATATTCAAACAATTATAAATTATCACATAAATAATTTAAATGCACATAAAACATGAGATATATTCAAGCAATTAATACATAAGTAAATAAATTGCATTCAACACATGAAGTATATTGACCAATGAGTAGTGAGAAACTCAGGTATCACAATGTGTACTTCTGGGTCTAAAATAAATAACGATTAACGTAAATCTGCAGATATTACAAAATTGAAAATATATTTTTAAGGGATTATAGTTTTATAAGCCCAATAAGTTGACACCAATTTGATTTTGGTCCCAATCAATTGTTCATTTTGATTTTGGTCCTACAAATTTAAAAATATATTGAAATTGGTCCTATTACCTGTGATAGCAGGTTGCACAACCGATCAATGATTATATAGTTATTTGTTTGACTTTTTATTACAAGTGGTATTGATGATTGAGTCTTAATATCTGCGGGGCAATATTTATTTAAATAATTTCTTATAATTATTTTTAAGAAATTCAAAATATAAAAAATTGTTAAAAAAATCAGAATATTTTCAAATTAAATCAGGTTTTAAAAGTTAAGCCGACAACATGTGCTTTGTTAATAATAATATATAAATAAAATACTCTCAATATTAATCAAGAATTATTTTTAGAAGTTTACTATTTATATTTAAAATTTTGAAATTTATAAAAAATACTAATTTCAAATAAAGAAAATATAATACAAATAAGCTATAGAAAAATATTTAGTTGATTTAAAAAATCAAATAAATAAAAAAAATGTTAAACAAATAAATAATAAAAGAATTAACTTAATATATTTTATTATTTATTGGTTTGTTTGTTTAACATTTTTTAATTTTTTTATTAGGTTAATTCTTTTATTATTTATTTGTTTAACATTTTTTAATTAAGTTATTTAAATTTATTTATTTAGTATTTTTTATAAATTAACTTAATAAATAATGAAAGAATTTAGGATTAATTACAAAATGAGACCACTCATAATATCCTATTTACAAGGAGGAATACCAAAAATCCCATTTTACCAAGAAAGTCATTTTATTTCAAGGAAGATCACTTTTGTAATCATTTTATGGGGCCCATGTGCAGGAATGATGTCATCACATGCACACATTTTTCTCTCACCTCTCTCTCTCCTCACGTCTCTCTCCTCATATGTACACAAGAAGACTTTTTCTTTCTTTTTTTTAATTTAAATTTTCCTTGTTATTTTTTTTTATTTTGAATTCAAATTTTATTAAATTAATTTTTTTCAAATTTTTGCAGAATTTATATTTTTCTTTTTTTCGTTTGCTCCATTTTTTTGTTAGGTTGTTCCATTTTTTTAGTAATTAATTTGAATTGTTAAATTTTATTTTACTTAGTCATTTTTTTTAATTAATTTAAATCGTTAGGTTGTTCCATTTTTTTAGTAATTAAAATTACCAAATTGATTGAAACCAACTTTTTATCATAATTTATCGTTTGAAACAAAATTGATTGAAAATTTAATTAACCAAATTGATTGAAAATTACCACATTAAACATTCCAAAAATCTTTTGAATGTCAATAATTTCCAAATTTTAAATCTAATTTTTGAATTAAAAAATTTCTCATGTTTATTTAATTTATTATATTCAAATTATTTTATATTTTTAATTTTTTTAAAATTTAATATTATTTTTCCAGAATTCATATTTTTCCTTTTTTTTCCCTAATTTTAAAATTACATTCATATATTCAATAGTTATTTTCGTATATGCAGTTTTTTCCATCAGCATATATATAATATTTTTCTGCATATATACTAATACTTTTCTGAATATCATTTACAAAATTGCATATAAATTAAAAATACTGAATAGAAGGCAATAATTTTTATTCCACTAAAAATAAAATTTACAGTAACAATATCTCAAGTAGATCAATTTTATCATACAAATTTTTTTTGAAAACAAAATAAATACATATCCAAAAAGAAAATCTCAAAAAAATTCAAGATTTAAATTCAAAGCATGGACCATTTATTCTGGTAGCAGGACAGTAGTTGAACCTGAAGATGAATATATAACACATATCACTAAGATATGTGTAAATTGTAATACAAACCTTATGCGCACTGCAAAAAATAAACAGAACAAAAAATATATCCTAACTTTCAGAAACCAAAAAATACCCAGATTATAACAAAACCCAGATTGCATATACAAAAAAAAAAATACCCAGATTATAACAAAACTCAGATTTCAGAAACAAAAAAATATCCAAAAAATACCCAGATTGCATATATCCTAACAAAACCCAAAAGTAAACTGAACAAAAAATACCCAGATATATAAAACCAAAAAATGAACCAAACACTTTCAGAAATCAAAATGCGCACTGCACAATAAAAAAAGAAGAAAAAATGAAATCAAAATGCGCACTGCACAATTCATAGCCAAAATTCACAAATGAAATGAACTCTATTAACAATTGTGGGAAAGAAATAAATTCTTTGTACCAATAAAATATGAAAAAAAATGAAAAAAAAAAAAACCAAAGACAGAATTCGTTGATGCGAGCTTCGATTCCAGTTGGGTTTCTCCGATCTGCATAGTTGAGGGAGGCGTCGATCTACCGCCGTTCGCCTGTTCTCATCGCCGGAATCGCCATAGCTATGGAACTTGCAAAGCTTCGTCGCTCAACCACCGAATTCCACAGATTTGTAACCGTATCTCCACCGAGATGTGTGGCAGTGTGTTTCCAGCTCCGATCGGTGAGGGCGCCGCTCCGACGATGAGGCGGCGGTGAGGAAAGAGAGATTTTGGGATACGGGACGCTGAGAATGGGTTTTCAAATTTTTTTGAAATCTGAATGTGATAATTTGGGGTTTTTATAGAGAAAGAGAGAGAGAGAGAGAGGGATAGATTTTCAACGTGGGTTGTCAGATTTTTGTTTGGGTGGGGTCCATTTGTGACCCTCCTGGTAACATGGGATTTTTGGTGTTCCATTAGGTAAATACACTATCTTAAAAGACCCTATATGTAACTTACCCAATAATTTATTTATAAAATAATATAAATTAAGTTAACAAATAATAATAAAAGAATTAACTTAATAAATAATACTAAAAATAAATAAATTTTAGAAATAATTCTTGATTAATAAATAATACTGTTGATAGGCGAACTAAAGCTAATTACTAATGAAGGATTACAAGGATAAATAACAAAGGCTGAGGAGCTGGCCAACATGGAGAAGCTAGCCAACATGGAGGAACTCGCCAATATGGAGAAGCTCGGCGAGATGAGGAAGAAGCTCGCTGACTTGTTCTATGTTTTGCAAAAATTACAAAATCCTAACCCTCAAG
>JAPKLY010000007.1:2298842-2373923 GCA_026898435.1 Prunella vulgaris | reverse complement strand
GACTCGGCGAAAAGAACTGGAATTGGCAGCGAGTCTGAAAGTAGACATCAAGGGCTGCGTGGTTCCTCCAAATTAGGAACAATATGTGGCCACTATTCCTTCCTATTCTCTTGGTCAAAACCTGCATTCGTGGATTTCTCAAATGATTATATACATATTGACCAAGTATAAACTCTCCAAGACATTATCAAATTAATTAACAAATGAGTCTATATTATTTATCTTTTATTAATTCAATGAGTATTAAAATAATAATTGAGTCTGATTAATAATTCATAATTTAAGTCATGAACTAAACTCAATTTCCTGTTAAATTCTAACTCATTGAATATTTTCATAATTAAACACAAACAATCCAATTTAGTGTAGAAAAATGCACGAAAATTAATTACAATGAACAATTTAAGCATATAAAATTCGAGCAATTTTCACACCAAACACTCGCCCAGGTTCCCGATATGTCAAGACCAATAGCCGATTATACCTAGAGAGAGGGGGTTGCAGGCGAGCTTGCCCACCTTAGAGGAAGCTCGCTCTTATTCGCGGAGACCAAGCAAGAGCCCGACACTACATTATTCCTAGAAAATGGCACAAGGCAATAAAGCTCGCCTAGAAGCTCGCCTAGCTCAGGGATCAGAGCCGCAAATGTTTGAATAGGACCTGTATATGTAGTAGGATGAAGCTTCGTAAAGGGGGCATGATGAGGGATCAAGACGAGGGTCAAGAACCCTCGCCAACACAAAAAACCAAATAGGCTCATAAGGTGTCACCTCACATTTGCACACCTATAAGTAGGTCTCTCTTGTACTATTCTCAAAACAACATAATCATAATACACAAATACCTTCTCTCTCTAAACTCTCTACTTTCTCTCTCTATATTATCCAAGAACACAAATCTTGGATTATTGTTTGGTAGAATTAATATATCATAATAGCCACATAAACAAATACCATTAGTAAATTCTATCAACAAATACTAAAAATAAATAAATAAATAAATAAGCAAAGAATTATCTTAATATATTTTATTATTTATTTAGTTGAGGAGGAGGATTATAAGATGAAAAGAGAGTAATAAAATATAATAATTATATATTATCTTAGAACATAATATTATATATATATATATATTAATCTCTTTAACCATATTATAAAAATTCTTCTTCCGATTGAAAAAATTCTAAACCAAGCACTAACTAATGTGTCATCAAAGAAAGACGTACCCACATGAGTTTTTAGCTATTTATGAATTAAATCCCAAGTTTTCAAAAGTAAACAAATCTGATTTTTACCATTATACTCAATCCTTATTTATATTTTAAAAAAAAATCTATTCTCATTTACTTTATAAAAAAATATTATTTTATTATTATCTCCAAAAATAATTATTTTATTTATAAATGAATTTTACATTTTTTATTATATTTTTTTTTTAAAGTTACGTCAATTTCGTTAAGAATAAAATTATTGCCCGGAAAGAGTAATATATTCTCTTTGTTTAGTATTTTTTATAAATTTCAAAATTTTAAATATAAGTAGTAAATTTCTAAAAATAATTCTTAATTAATATTGAGATTATTTTATTTATATATTATTATTAACAAACCACATGTTGCCGGTTTAACTGTTAGATAATACTGAGATTATTTTATTTATATATTCTGAATTTTTTAAACATTTTTTATAAATTGAATTTTAAAAAAATAATTATAAGAGATTATTTAAATAAATATTGCCTCAGACATTAAGATTCAATTATCAATGCCACTTGTAATAAAAAGTCAAACAAAGATGTGTCACCTGTTACTACAGGTAATAGGACCAATTTCAAAATATTTTTAAATTAATAGGACCAAAATCAAAATAAACAATTGATTGGGACCAAAATCAAATTGGTGTCAATTTATTGGGCTTATAAAACTATAATCCCTATTTTTAATAATATATTTTTTAATAATAAAAAATACAATTTTTAAATATATATTTAAATTGTACAACACAACGAAAATAAGGGTATATTTGGTTTGTAAGATAAAAATATCTATCCGTCAAAAATAAAATATCTATCCGTCACAAACATAAATTTTTTTCTTTTTCAGATGGATAATCTTATCTTTGAAAAAAAAAACAGAGTATTCAATAATAATGTCGGAACGTGTATGACAACACTTCAGATTTAAACAATTTATTTATGGCTTTTCTTAAATTATTCATCATAAATAATAAATGACAGTTTGTCAAAGTCTTTGATCTCAATCTTATATTTCTTCTTTCCCTCATAAAAAATTTTCACAACATCAGAATGAGCAATTCCAACTCCTCATTCTCTCTCATGAAATTCTTCAACTCATCAGAATAAGCATTTTTGTTATCTACTTACAGTCCTGCCAAAATTCCCAAGGTCAGCTCTCTTGTCATTTTCTGTTGAACAATTTCTGCAATTGCTTAATTCGCATTGATAATATATGAAGATTCTCCTTCCCCTGTTCAAATTCTTGTTGTTGAATTTCTGGGTTTTGGTACGCCTACTTGATTTGGAAACTAGGTTTTTGTTTTCGCCAGAATTCTTATGATTGCCATCTCTGTGTCTGTAATAATTCATGATTTATTGAGCTCAACTCGGCCCGTTGCTGATCTGTTAGTTTCTGATTATGTGGATTTGATCATACGATTATCGAAACCCACTTCAAGTTTCTGCAAATCATCAGCTCTTTAGATGA
Source organism: Prunella vulgaris (assembly GCA_026898435.1). NCBI lineage: Eukaryota > Viridiplantae > Streptophyta > Magnoliopsida > Lamiales > Lamiaceae > Prunella > Prunella vulgaris. The sequence continues at coordinate 2,371,201 of JAPKLY010000007.1, read as the reverse complement.
AGATTTTGAAGTAATATTAACAATGAGAGCTTAAAGTCTTACTATTTCATCCCCAAATTGCTTTTAATCTTTAATTTTTTCGTCTTGTAGTTTAGGCGCTTTCGAGGAAATAACACTAAGAAGCTTGATAGGAAAAGTCTTGCTATATTTATATTTTCGCCCTTCTGTTGGTCTTTTCAACCTGCAATTGTGTTTCTTTTGTATATAGTTCTTGTACTGTGTTTTATGACAAGAATTTGCGTGTTATGGGTTTGTGTTTTATGAGCTCATTTTGAAATTTGAAGGGTCTGTAATTTTCCTTTGAACTGCAATAGTATCCCCTGGTCTCATCTTCTTGTTTTATCTATGATGATGTATGATTAACAGGGCAGAGAATACATGCAGATTGTGGTTTTGATAGACATATTGTGATGAGTTGTTTCTCTGTCTGCTTTAGTCGGCAAGACTCTTTGCCGACTAAGCAAACAGTGCATATCAATGAAGGTAAATCTCTATACTGTTTTTTTTTGGAGTGGGATAATTGTCGTGTATCAATTTGCTTGTAGGTTATATTAATGTAATTCAAAATCGAATGCAGAAATTTACAATGTAGCAAATAAGATTGGCGAACATGCTAAACTGTACAGTTACCAAGAGTTACAAACTGCCACTGAAAATTTTAGCCAGGCGAATAAGATTGGTCAAGGTGGCTTTGGTTCAGTCTTCAAGGTAGTGACATTAAATGCGTGCTTGATTTGTGATGTAGTGATATTTGAAAATCCTGATAGATATTAATTGTTTGTTTGTTTTAAGTTTCAGAGGGTGAAGTTTAACTCTATGTTGAACTAATGCGTAAATGTGTGTGATGTATTATGTTTTTAAGATTTAAGAGGGTGAAGTTTAACTTAATGTTGAACTAATGCGTAAGATGTATTATTATATTATTGTTGAGTGTAATTGTAATGATGAGATGACTGTATAATGTGGTGTCTTTTGTTGTTGTAAAAGTGGGAAAGATAATGTGTGGAGTGATAAATAAAAGAAACGTGATAATAAGAGATTATATTTGCTTTGATGTGTCATTGGAGAGAGAAAATTTAGAAAAGACAGTATTTGTAAAGTTTATAGGGGTGAATGATTGGGTTTTTGAAAATCAGATTCCAAAATCCCAAAGTAAAATTGTATTTAGATTTGAATTCTCAGATCTAATTTTCTAAACTGAACCCCAAATCAAACATAAAGAGTTTGATGTCACTGAGCACATTGTCTCCTCCCTGCTCGACTGTTAACTCAAAATCCATTCGAACATGTAGGGAAAGCTAAATGACGGCACCTTAGCTGCAATAAAAGTTCTGTCTGCTCAGTCAGAGCAAGGCGTGAAGGAATTCCTGAACGAGATAGTTACGATATCAGGATTAGAGCACGAAAACCTTGTCAAATTGTACGGTTGCTGCACAGAAGGGCACCACAGAATATTGGTGTATGGTTATCTTGAAAATAATAGCCTTGCTCGATCTCTTCTAGGTAAGCTTCACACAGAAGCAGCAGTAGGAGTCCATTTCCTATAACGTGTTGAGAAGATTCTGATTAATTCATAATGCAGGGGGGCGATATAGTAGTCATGAGTTTAGCTGGAAAGTGCGTCGTGAAATCTGTATAGGGGTGGCACGAGGTCTCGCTTTCCTCCATGAGGAAGTGCAGCCCCATATTGTCCACAGAGACATTAAGGCGAGCAATGTTCTCCTCGACAAAGATTTCACAGCAAAAATCTCGGATTTTGGTCTGGCAAAGCTTTTCCCAACCACGATTACACATGTTAGCACGCGTGTTGCTGGAACTTTGTGAGTTGGTTGACTCTATGTTATTTTGTGTCAGTACTGGACTTATATTTGCTGAAAGGACTCGTCTATTAACACCCAGAAAATTACTCCATGCACCAACTTTATAGCTGTGTTTGATTGTACAAGTGGGTAAAAAATGTTACTAAAGTAATTCAGTGGGTGTTAATAGTCGCACCCTTGCTGAAATCTGGTATGCGACAAATACTTGTATGCAACAACCATATATATGGTAAATTACGAAAACCTCCAAGTTTGTCCAAATTTCCCAAGAACCATGTGGACAGATAATTTCCAACTACAACTTAGAAATATCAAAGAAATTTGTTTGATTGATTGAGAAATGATAAACCATATCGCTTGTCTTGATTCTCTCACATTTCTATCAATGGATTGTTTCTTGATTTTGCTTTATTGTTTTAAAATTTCAAATGTATGTTGCTTCTGACAAGCGCTTGTCACATTTTTTTGTTTGCAGCGGTTATATGGCCCCTGAATATGCAATTCGGGGCAAGCTGACAAGGAAAGCAGATATATATAGCTTCGGTGTTTTACTTCTGGAAATCGTGTCTGGAAGATGCAACACGAACAAGCGATTACCACCTCCGGATCAGGTTCTTCTTGAAAGGGTATGTAATTTTTTATTTACAGTTTCTGGTTAAATCTGAAAATTCTGTTCATTTTAAAACGTGACAGTTTAGGAGACAAATCTCATAACAAACTGATCAGACAGTTTGTTGTCCCTGTTATGACAGGGAGAGGAAATTACATATAATTAAAAGGTTAAATTTCGAAACCACGACACATGTTCATATTGTCTAATGAACTTTTGTTTGATTGATTGAGAAATGCATACTCCCCTCAGACACTTATTGTGACTCATATTTACATGGATATAATTGATTCGTTATTTGCATTATTTGCCAGTCATACCATCACTTTTAAGGGTGTTTGTGGTAATTATTGAAATTATATATATATATATATATATATATATATATATATATATATTTATATTTGGTAACTTGGGCAAATCCTCGCGTGGTACTTTGGTATTTTACCCTAGTTAAAGCATTGTCGTCACCCTTCTGCATCTATGAATGATGAAATTTTCACTCCATCTTCAGAGTACACTTCTTAACCTCAATAATCCAATTTTCCAGGCATGGAGACTGCACGAGAAAGGTAAGTTGATCGAGTTGGTGGACGAAGCGCTTGAGGTGGACCCCAGTAACGATGAGGCTTGCAAGTATCTCAAGGTCGCACTTCTGTGCACTCAAGATATGCCAAAAAATCGGCCAACCATGTCCACCGTTGTAAAAATGCTGAAAGGTGAGATAGCCATTGAGGATGAGAAGATATCAAAGCCTGGCCTACTTACAGAGCTAATGTCTCTAAAGAGCTCAGGCAACGGTGAGCCCCATGCTTCGTCATCAGGATCACAAGATAAGTCTTCGCCGTTACAAACCACGGACGTGACTTGTGCTACCATGAGTTTCTCCACAATGTACGACAAAAGTAATTGAGGCGATTAATGATATTTTATGCTGCCATTCATTCATGTAGAGTAATTTTATGGTATTGAATTTTAGGGAAAGTGAAAATAGTCCTAGTTAGATTGTTTTTTGTTCTAAATACATTTTGCCTTGATTGTGTGAGCAACACATTGATGTAAAGGAGAACAAAGATCAAGATTGTTGTTTGTTGTAATCAACTGTCCTTGGATATTTTTTTCTTCATTTTATACACATTAATTTGTAACTTTTGGCCTATAATCTACTCCCTCCGTCCCAGGTCTTTCTTCAAAAAGACCAGATCACACATATTAAGGAAATGTTGGAGTATGTGAATGTGAATTTAAATAATAAAATATAAAAAGTATATTTTATTGACTTTTGTGAATGTAAATTATTTTATTTTTAAGGTGTGAAGAAAGAGTTGGGATGTCCCGAAATAAAAAAAATAGGAAGAAAGAGTTGGGACGGAGGGAGTATAATTAAATGTAAAAAAACAAAAAACACCCCAGTGTTGATAAATGCAGAAAGCGTTCATGTGTTCCATTAATTGCTTAAAACTCCTTATGTTTGATAAAAGTATGAATAAAAATCTTTCAATTAATCACTTTGTTCAAAGAACACCAACAATTTTAGGAATTCATATAATTGTTTTTTTTGAAAGGAGGAATTCATATAATTGTTAATATTTAAATAAAAATACTCGTACAAATGAAATATATAAATGCAAACCATGAATATATCAAAGGAGTAAAAAGTGGACAGTGAAAATTTCATGTATATTTTTACTAAACACAGTGGCTTTTGGATTAGTCTTGTATGCACCGGTTACACGGTGCAACTCAAGTTCATTTTTAAAAAGTTAATCAGTTTATAACTGAAAAATTAAACAGTTTATTACTGAAAAATGTATCTTTCATAGTTTAACTTTTCAGCAATAAACTGTTTAATTTTTCAGTTATAAACTGTTTAACTTTTTAAAAATGAACTAGAGTTGCACCGTATAACTAATGCATAGGAGACTTACTCGTGGCTTTTAGCATCTCATAAAACATAAGGAGGAGTTTTCATGCATACTTTAATTAAATATAGAGGACTTTTATGGATTTAATGATGAGAATGTTTAACTAAACTTATTTTAAATATTTTATACATTATATAAGTTATTTTGAAAGTTCATAAAATGTTATTTGACTAATACAACTTATAAGTTCTTTGATAATTTATCATGATTTTTTTAATTTAATTTTAATATAATTTTTTTTGGTAAGGTATATGTTGTGGAGTAGTGGTGGAGTTTGGGGTAAGACGGTGGATGTGTTGAAAAAAAATAAATTCCAAATTTATTTTTTTGCAGTTTATAAGATGTAAGAAATTTATTTTAAGATCTTATAAGCTATTACACATCTTATTTTATCAAATTCAGAATCACTATTATAATATCTTTTTAGAAGCAAAAAAATAAATAAATGTTTCCAATTGAAGATCTCCCCTTAATTAACAGATGTGACACAATTTTGTAGATGAAAACTTTGCTACATGGAATAGTCGTAGATGGAAATAGAAAATAACATAGCTTTTCGCGCCAGGTTCAGAATCACTATTATAATACTATTTTAGAAGCGGAACAATGATTTTGATTGGAGATTTTTTCTCGATTAACAGATGTGGAGTAATTTTGTAGATGAAAACTTTGTTTCCAGGAATAGTCGCGGTAGGAATCGAAAATAGCATAATTTTTTTTTTTTTGCATTAGATTCAAAATCGCTTATAATACATTTTTAGAAGCGGAACAACGATTCTGATCGAATATCTCTTCTTGATTAACAGATGTGGAGTAATTTTGTATATGAAAACTTTGCTACCAAGAATAGTCGTCGCTATGAATAAAAAATAGCATAACTTTTTCACCAAACTCAGAATCACTATTATACTACCTTTTTAGAAGGAGAACAACGATTCTGACCGAAGATCTCTTCTTGATTTAACCGATGTAGGACAATTTTGTAGATGAAAATTTTGAATAGTCGTCGGTAGAAATCGAAAATAGCATAATTTTTTGAACCAAACTCAGAATCGCTATTATAAACTTTCTTAGAAGCGGAACAATGATTCTAATTGAAAATCTCTTCTTGATTAACAGATGTGGATTGTGGGGGTAATTTTATAGATAAAAACTTTGCTATCAGGAATAGTTGTCGGTAGGAATCGAAAATAGCTTCTTTTTTTTTTTTTGCACCAGGCTCAGACTCCAAGTTTGAGTATTTTTAAAAAAACATTAAAACACATCCAAAAGTTATAAGATTTATATAGTAGATACATATTTGTAGGGGTGGTCATTCGGTTATTTCGGTCCTGTTTTGGACCGAACCGAAATAATAGAATTTTTTTCAATACGGACCGAACCGAATCGAATTACATCTTGGACCGAACCGAATTATTTTGGTTCGGCCAATTTAGTCTATTCGGTTCAAAATAATTTTAAAATAAAAAAAACTATATTTCATCAAAATAAATATTAGACATCATATTATAATTAAATTTAGTTCAATACCATTAAATTAAAGAAGTACGACACAAATTTGATCAATGTTTAAATAAATAAAATATAAATTTGATTAATGTTTAAATAAATACAATACTACAATTAAGTTCACAACATTAATTTAATAAAGCTCACCATATTTCTCTATTTTACAAAATATTGGGGCTTATATTTTATTTTTTATAATCTATTACATATATAAAAATATAAATAACATAAAATTAGACCGAAAATTTTAAATTTTAGGACCGAAAATCAAACCGAAAATTTTAGGACCGGATCGAACCGAACGGACCGAATTTCATCTGTTCGATTCGGTTTTTTGATTTTTTTGGATTTTATAAACACCTCTACATATTGGAGTGTACATCACATATAAAAATTATTTCTTCTTATTTGGTGTAAGGAGATATGAATTCTAGGTTTGTTTCTAAAATATGTCATGCTATTCCAGAAGCTCACGGTAGTTTCTTGATTGTATGCAATGTTAGAAATAATTTTGGTATAATTATTTGTACTCATGTAAAAATTATGAAATAAATCATATAGATAGAAAACTTCATATAGCATTTTATCAAAAATTTTATGAAAACTAAACTTGATAGAAAAAACGCCAAAAATTCCATAAAGTGGAAAAGAAGACATTTCGTCATACTTTCTTTAGAAAATCATAATTTATTAAGAAAAATTCCGAAAAGTACAAAACCAGTGACAAATGAAAGTCAATTCATTTTAATTTTATGTCACATCACCAGTCGATTGTAACAATATCGACTGACTTGCTGCCATGTATTGTCATGTCACTAGTCGGTTGTATCAAATGCCGATTGATTTTATTTTGATAAATTCTCACAATTTTTCCTATATCCTCTATTTATTTTTAAAATAACTATTTAAATAAATTTATCAATTTATAATTAGATTATAGAAAATGATAAAATAAAAAAAGAAGTTTATAGGAGATCGAATAAAAAAGATACAATAAAAATAAATAAAAGAACGAAGGAAATATTAATGTTTAAAAAATCAAACCTTTTAAAACAATAATAACAAATATATACAATAATATAATATGTATATATATATATATATATATATATATATACTAATACTAATAATATTATTATTTGAAGAGAAAAAATTCATGTGAACTACTCCCACCGTCTCATAATTGTTTTCACATTTTTCTTTTTTGTCCGTCCCATAATTGTTTTCACACTTTCCTTTTTGTCCGTCTCATAATTTTTTTCACATCCTATAATTACCATCCCATAATTGTAAACTATTATTTTAACTTTATTCTCATAATATTCACATATTTACACAAAATATCATTATTTTTACATTCAATCCAATAAATTTTACTCCCTCCGTCCCAAAACTACTTTCACACTTTCCTTATTTGGACGTCCCAACTCTTCTTTCACACACCAAAAAAAGAAACTTTTTCTCTCACAAAAGTCAACAAAATACACTTTTTCTTATTTTAATAATAACTTTACACTCACATATTTACTTTTCCTAGGTTTTCGTGCCCGGAACTACTATGAAAATAGTTTCGGGATGGAGGTAGTATTATTTTAATAATATAACTATACACTTGATCTTATTTTTTTTAAAAAGTGTTCGCTCCCAAAAGTAAAAACATGGAAGGAGTGAAATTTAGGGGAGACTTTATTTTGTCTAGTACAAATTCACAAGACCTACACTAAAATAAACAAGAAAAAAACTTGTATGAACTCGAATTTATCAATTGTCACTGTTATATGTATATACTATCACTGTTATGCATATATATTATTATTATTAAAAAATTAAGTATTATTTTATAACAATAATAATAAATATAAATAATAATGATAGTGATTACACATAATAGTAATACAAATTCATATGAACTCGAATTGATTGTATAATTACTCAATAAACAAAGGCAAATAATGAAAACGTGGGCCATAGTTTCTAGCTGTAGTCATGTTTACACGAAGGCAGCTTAACGGAAAATGTCGGCGCAATGAAACGAGCATTAATTTGGGCCACTTCGGGCCGGCTACAGCCGAATTGCCAGCCCGCTCAGGCCCATTAGATAAATTTCGATCTCATGTAGGCCCGACTAAAAAAATTTCCCCTACGCAGCTAGGGTTGTCGACGCCGGATTGGAATTCGATTCTGCATTTCTGTATTCAATTTCGGGCTTTCCATCGCTGCTGCTCTCCTCCCAGGCAAGTGCTCGTTCCTTTCTCTCTCTAATTTCAACTGATTTTAGCTTTATACGTGTGTAATTACTCTCCCTAACTCCAATCTGATTTGTTCTTTCTACCTGTGAATTTTTAATTTTGTGGAGTTCTGTTGAGTGTAACGCCTGCAATGAATATGAAGTCTGATTGTATTTGGGCTTCTAAAATGATAATTATGTTGAAAGGATTTCTAGGTTTTTCTTTTTCCGGAGTAAAATAGTGTAGTTATTTAACTAGTTAGTGGGATTATACAGAGTTGAGGGAATGAAATGATGTTGATGAATACTTTTGTACTGCTGAGAAGTTCTTTGTATCAGTATGAAGTTGGATCTGAAAACCATAGCCCAGAGATAAAAAAGATAAGGAATCAAAAAGATGAATATTGTTTTCTTGAAGTTCTGGTAGTGCAGACTGCAGAAATGGGGCTGTCAATGAATCTTAGTCTAGCTGAATGCACGATTTTTCGGGCTTGCTTGAAGTGTTATCAAGCTTGTTTCATTATCTTTTGAATTGATCAATTGAGTGAACGAGCTTTGCTAAATCTGAACAGAACGCAAGATCAAGTTACATTTATTAATTTACATGTTGAGCTCTGGCCGAGTTTTTTAATTTATGAAATGTGATAGCGAGCTCACATGAGCTCCTAACGAACGATCTTGATTCTTGAATTGGGTGAATGAGTGAGTCCAAGCTTGATTGACATATCACATAATTTGATTTGTAGTGCCACTGAGTGTGTTAGAACATAATGCGTTGCTTCACTGATAGGTTGGGTGTGCGTGATTTGTATTAGAGGTTGCCACTTTTGCGTTGTGGATGCATCTGTTACTTGTTCGTGCTTTTAATGTTGATGAAAACTTATATGCTCGTAGGTGTGCGGTGCAACTCAACTGAGTATCTAATGGTATTTGGGGTTTTAATTTGTTAGTATTAAGTGTTCTCACTAAAATACTTGGTTATATAAGTTGCACCTTACAATTGGTATACAAACATGTTATTCTTTAATGCCAGCAATATGGGGTGCTTATTTTCCTTCTTTTTTTCTATTTCTAGATGGAAGATGCAAATAATGAAACCGATTTGGAAATAAACTACAATTCGGAAGCGAGCATTGGAGACAAGCGAAAACGAGAGGGAAAGTTGAGGTCTAAAGTGTGGCACCACTTCACAAAGATTATGAAGGAGGACGGAAGATGTGATAAATGCCAGTGCAATCATTGCCAGAAGTTGTTCACATGTTCAAGCAGAAGCGGGACGACACATCTCCTCCGTCACATAACAGATGGGATCTGTCCTGTTTTCAAGAAAGACAAAGATAGAACAGTAACAATATCGAACTACATGAGAGAGCAGCGAAATGGGAATCTTCCATGGAAATTTGATCACGGGTCCTCAACCCAACAATGCATGGATGTTGAGGTTGAACTACTACCCGATAGGCTCACTCACCTCGAAGCTCAGCCATTGAAAATGGTTGACAATGATGACTATGGGGCCCACACACCATTGCCTTCACGGGGAAAACTCCCCCAATCTCAACCTAAAGGCGAGGCATGGATGAATGAGTTGAGGCATTGCGTAACCAGGCTTGTAGACCTCACTAACAGCAAAATTCCAGTGGGGTCCTTTCAGCCGTTGCTAACTGGCTCTCCGGATTACTCTATATCCACAGCGCTGAAGTGTTTAAACGAAATAGAGGATATTTCGCAGTCGAGTGAGATGTACTTGGATGCTTTCGAGATTTTGCAGGATGGTGGAGAGAGGGAGTGCTTTATTTGCTTGCCTCCGGAGCCGCGTAGACGGTGGCTGCAGAGGGTGCTGCATCGTCGTCATCCGTTGCGCTATAGTTCCAATATGTGATATAGTAGGGGGAATAATGCAAATGTTGTCACCATTTGTGATTGGATGTGCTATTCTATCATAGATTGATATACTTTGTACTCTTCAGGAAAAAAAAAACTGTAGATGAAAGATGCTCCATAGTAGGTTTCCCCCCTTCTCTTTCTCATGATATAGTCGCATAGATTGTTATATAAGGATTTGATTTGGATTCCACCTCCTTTTTCTTTCCTGAGATCAGCTGCTGTTTGAAATTCTTGCAACTTTGTATTTACTTGTTTTATTTCAATCCTCAGGGGGATGCTTGGTAAATGACAAAAGGGATGTGTATGACAGATGAGAGTGATGAAAGTCATACCAGAAAGGGTATGTTTGGTTCGTAAGATAAAAATATCTATCCGTAAAAAATAAACATATTTTTTACGGATATATACTTTTATAATACGAACTAAGTATTTATGCCAGATGAAAAATGGATTCTCCAAATAAAAGGGGAATTGTTATGTTTTTGAATTGTATTAAATTTTTTTTTTATTCTTTCTCATATTTTCACCCTCAAAGTATCCTGTCAAGCTTATTAATGTTCCATTTTATAATAAATTATCGTTTTTCATTTATATGTTCAATATAATTTTAGTTGGATACTAATTCATCATTCAAAAATCACTTTTTATCTGAAATATACTTTTACGTTCACACATTTTGAGGTGAGAATACCACAATATACTCATTTTCAACTTTTAAAAATTTATTTTACCCACATCTATTTTAAAATATCTTGTATACCCAATTTATAATAAAAGACTTATATACCCTTATAAAATGGATATAAAAGATTTAATAACTTTGAAGTGAGTATCATTTTATTCTCATAACTACACTACAAATATAATAAACTATATAATAGGTAAATAATAGGTAGATTAGACTTTATAAACTATATAATAGGTAAATAAATATAAATGGAGAGAGGGAGAGAGTTTGTATTTTAAATATTAGAGTGAGTTTTTAATTAGTATTTTTGTATAAAAAAATTATTAATTAATCACTGATTCGATATGCGATTAATAAAAATTAAAGTTTATAATTAAATTTTATGAAGACAATTCGGTAGAATATTTAAAATTTTAATTTAATTTTGATGTGGATAATACTCTCGTGTTAATTAAATTTTAATAAATATATTTTCAAACATCACAAATTAAATATTTTTATATACTTTTATAAACTATAATATTCATTAATTTGTATTAAAATTTAATTTTTATATTATAATATGCATTATACATTAAAATAGTCTAAATAGAGAATTCAAATAATCACACATATATATGATAAAAATATTATAATTAGTTAATTTATTACAATTGTATGTTTTAAAATATTAAATTATATAAATATCAAATAGGGTGGGGTGGAGGTGGGGTAGGGTAGGGTGGAGTGTGGTGTAATAACTAGATATAAGATAATGATGTTTGTGGGTCATATGGGTAAAAAAAATTGTTTGAAATTGAAAATGAATAGAAAAAGTTGTTTATATTTAAACTGGGTAAAATAAATTTTGTGAAGTTGAAAATGAGTATTTTAAATTGTCTCCCAATAAATAATATAATCTCTCCATCTACAAAATTTTATTTTCACTATATTTTATATTTGTCCATAAAATTTATTCTTCTCTCTTTTACGAAAATAAATTACATTCACAAACAAAAATTTAGACACCACAATATTTTTATTTTTTCTTTATTTTTATTAATTTATTTAATAAAATACTAATTTTCATTAAATATAGTGTCATTAATAAAATAAAAGGATATTTTATGATCGGATGGAGTAATTACTATCTCTCTATACAGTTGCCTTTGCAGATCCTTCTCTTGTACATTGATGAGCTCCATTCTCTGTCGGAGTAATAATTTTTTTTAATTGAGTTGGTTTCTTGTGAATTTGAGTGTATATGAACTTATATCATTGTTATGTATAATCGCTATCAATGTTATTCATATATACTATAATTGTTATAAAAATATACTTAATTTATTTATTAATATTGCTATTCATTTTATACGTATATCTCTAATTTAACACATTTTCACTAAAAATTACATGTCAAAATATATTCATATAGTTTAATTCACTTAAGAGGACACTTGGTATGAAAATTCCTCAATGGTAATGGAAGTGAGGATAAATATATGGTAATTATAGTAGGTAATGAGAATAAATGAAGTACACAACATTGATTTTCCTCCTAATTAAGGTAATCATTACCTTCATCTCATCATATAATCATCATCCTCAATTAATCTCACGTACCACAATCAACAACTTTCTTTTTTGTTAACTTATTCCAAAATTGGAGCATAACACTAATGATGTAACCACCATGAACACAAACTCTTATTCAACATTTGTATGGGTAAAGAAGGAAAATAAATTTCATTCTCATTATCATTGAAAATTTTGAAACAAGCGCCCCCTAAATTGATTAATACTTTTTCATTAAAAAATTTAGTTTATCAATTTAAACACTATAAATCAACTCCACTGTAAAACCTTGAAAAGTTAAATGGAGAAACAAAAACTGGGACAGAAGTAGTATATCACAAAGAAGAGTACTTTTTATATAAAAATAGTTTATGATTAACTTAATATAAAACTGCTTTAAAGCACTCCCTCAGTCCCACGACTACTTTCATAGTTGTCTTGGGCACGCGACCAAAGAAAAATAAGAATGTGGGTGTAAAATAAAATAATAAGAAAAAATATTTTATTAACTTTTGTGAGTGTAAAAAGTTTAATATTTACGTGTAAAAGTAGAGTTGAGACGTCCAATTAAGTCAAGTGTGAAAGTAGTCATGAGATGGAGGGAGTATCAAATATTTGATCAAGAGTATTAAAAATTTGGGTCAAAAAAATCAATTACAATTAAGATGTAGTATCACTGATCACGATGTTTTATAGGGTGCCACTATACATACCCCAAATTCCTCTAAACATACTTAATTACTAAATATACCCCATTTAAAATGAAAAATAAATCTAAAATACTAAAATACCCCATATTTTACTGTAATACCCTTTTCCATTTCACAATAGTTTGATAGAGATTGAATATTCAAAACTATTAAAAAAAGAGTGTGTTTTGGGTGCACCCGGTGCACCATATGCACCAAAAATTCAAGTCAATTTTGATTGAGTAAAAAATCTCGTCATTTCAAATTGTTGTCATGACCGTTCAGAGCTTTGGCCATGTAACCGCATTTCCATCGCCAATATCTATGAGGAAAGCTCCGTTCTCAAGTCGCTCGCAACTGTCACGTCTCATTCACAATTTTTTTTTTCTGTTTTTACTCATTCATCTCAACTTGTGATTTCCATTTTGTTTAATTAATTTTCTGAATTTAAAGAAGCCTTTGATATGTGTAGCTAATCTATATTCAGAATTCTATTTGCTCGATTATTTCGACATGCACACTTTGCTTAAAAATGAATTGCAATTTGGTGGGCACTTAGCAAAGAACAAAATAGATTATTACCTGACAGAGAGAACATGTATACATGAATACGAAGGATGAGGAGAGAAGAGAGTGGTTATTGAGAGAGAGAGTAGAGGAAGAACATGTTTATATATATAAATTAGATGAAGACTTAGTCAAAAATAGAGAAGGATATTACAGTAAAATATGGGGTATGTTTAGTATTTTAGATTAATTTTTTATTTTAAACGGGGTATGTTTAGTGATTGGGGTATGTTTAGTCGCACCCTTTTTTATACCCTTGATGAGATATTGATACTCTTAATTAAATATTTGATACTTTAAAACAATTTCATAATAAATTTATTTGTAAATCGAAAGTGGAATTCTTTTTCCTTTCCACACTTGGATTTCTTCCATTTCATCGATTTTGTTCGGATTCGCCCTTTCTTCCGGAAAAAAGTAAGGAGAAGGATCTTCTTCGGTGGATCCCTCTTGTTTTTGTTTAGTCCCCATCGTTTCGGAAGTTGTTTCTATTATGAACAATTTTTATACAAAATTTCATCGACCAACACCGCCCTAAAAGTAAGCATGAGTTAACCCTAATAATTAAACCCAGTTCAAAGGGAAATGCAATGCACCTTACACCCAACTAACGGACCCCTAGTTTTTCTATTTTAAGTTTATATGTTTCAAAATGGGGAGACAATTTAAAATACCCATTTTTAACTTCACAAAATTTATTTTACCCACTTTAAATATAAACAACTTTTTCTATCCATTTTCAATTTCAAACAATTTTTTTTACCCATATGACCCACAAACACTAGTTATTAGTAGGGATGTCAAATGGAGCAGATCGGGGCGAATACCTCAATATCCATGCCTGCTCCGCGCTCTGCCTCGCTGATCCGCCCTGCTCCATGCTCCACTGCGGGGCAGCATTTTGAGATTCATGCCTGCCCTGCGCGGGGCGGATCTGATCTGCCCCGCTCCATCTATTAAATTCTCATAATTTTACAAAATAAATATATTAAAAAACTAAATGCAAAATATTAAAAATTCACAATTTAATCAACAATAATCCATCCAAATCACCAAATAATATCAAGATTTGATTATTTTAAAATATATATATATAATTCTATATATTATGTATATATATATTTAATATTATATATAATTAATATTATATGGAGCGGGGCGGATCAGGGCAAAAAATATGTTGATCCATGCCTGATCTGCTCCGCAAGCGGGGCGGGGCGGATCTGCTCCATTCTCAAAACGGGGCAGATCGGGACCGATCCAAACAGAGCGGGGCAGATTGGATCAACTGCGGGGCGGGTTGTTTTGCCATCTCTAGTTATTACACCACACTCCACCCTATCCTACCCCACCTCCACCCCACCCTATTTGATATTTATATAAATTTACTATTTTAAAACATACAATTTTAATAAATTAACTAATTATAATATTTTTATCATATATATGTGTGATTATTTGAATTCTCTATTTAGACTATTTTAATGTATAGTGCATATTATAATATAAAAATTAAATTTTAATACAAATTAATGAATATTATAGTTTATAAAAGTATATAAAAATGTTTAATTTGTGATGTTTGAAAATATATTTATTAAAATTTAATTAACACGAGAGTATTATCCACATCAAAATTAAATTAAAATTTTAAATATTCTACCGAATTGTCGTCATAAAATTTAATTATAAACTTTAATTTTTATTAATCGCATATCGAAATACTAATTAAAAACTCACTCTAATATTTAAAATACAAACTCTCTCCCTCTCTCCATTTATATTTATTTACCTATTATATAGTTTATAAAGTCTAATCTACCCCTATATGAGGGTAGTGTAGTTATGAGAATAAAATGGGACCCACTTCAAAGTTATTAAATCTTTTATATCCATTTTATAAGGGTATATAGGTCTTTTATTATAAATTGAGTATAAAAGATGTTTTAAAGTAGATGTGGGTAAAATAAATTTTTAAAAGTTGAAAATGGGTATATTGTGGTATTCTCACTTAAAATTTAAGTGTTTTAAAAAAATGATTAAAAAAAATATATTTACAAAATAAGTGCTTCTAAAAAAGTATTTAGTATTATTTTTTTGGAAATGTGTAAAAATACTTAAGTTGAAGCTAAAAACTAAAATTTATTATTTGATCAAAAGTGATAATAAATATTTAAATTTGTAATTGAAAATATATTTTAAATAATTTTTTTTTATATTAAACACTTTTTATTTAGAGTCTGCAAACAAGCTAATAGACTTAGTGTAAGTATTGAAGGGGTTATTTTTAAATAGCGAAGCCCTTTAACAGCCTAAAACCCTCGTTCCTCAGTGCAGCTTCCTACTCTGATAATGGCGACCCGATGTTTCGCTCGTTCCCTCTTCACCACCAAGCAATCACTCGCCTTGGTATTCTCTCACTCCTACGCCACCGTCCCCAACTCCTCATCATTTCTCTTCCGCCTCCGCCCTCTCGTGGCGGCGCTTTCCACTTCTCATTTCCGCCGCCTTGTGCCGGTGATTTCCACTCGGGCGTTTTCGACTAGAGAGACGAATTCTTCCCTCAACAATCCAAATCCTAATTGGTCGAATCGCCCCCCAAAGGAGACGATTCTGCTCGACGGTTGTGATTTCGAACACTGGCTTGTTGTTATGGATCCTCCGGAGGGTGACATGACCAGAGATGAAATCATCGATAGCTATATCAAAACGCTTGCTCAAGTCATTGGGAGGTTTGAAATTTCATCTTTTCTGGGGTTCCTTTTTATCTATTTATTACTGCGATTCAGGAATTCGTTTTCTTGTGATTTTTTGTCCTATCTCGAGTTCATTAGGTTTCACTTCTGATTATCGGTATCTCTAACTCTCTTCCGTTGGTTGCTTTGGGAGTCTTGGGTTCATGTTTTGAATATATTTGAGGAATATTGTCATGTAGATTTAATGGAAAATTATGAGAAACTGTTTGGTTTATATTTGTCAGGTTAGTGGTTCTACTCATGTTACATGTTCGTAGTGAATATTGAAAATGCTAAAGCAAGAGTGATTTTGTTTTGAATTACAAGCATGAGTTACAGAGTTATGTGTCATTTGCTCCCACTGAAGTCCTAGCAAGATGGGTTCTCTTTCGATTTTAATTGATTATATATCATAGCTGTGGAGTGCTATGTTGATCGCTGCGGCAGTTTGATAAGTGAAGTTTGCATTCATGAGTCGAGGTGTACTTATTTTTTTGGTTTCCTTATAATGTAACATTGGATTCTGCAGTGAGGAAGAAGCAAGAATGAAAATTTACTCGGTCTCTACTCGGCATTACTTCGCCTTTGGAGCACTTGTTTCAGAAGAATTGTCTTACAAGATAAAGGGTGAACATTATTTTCAATGATAACTTTCTGTTGATGTTTTCAAATTAAGTAGACTTGATTTAACTACTTTTGGTGCAGAATTGCCAAAAGTTCGCTGGGTTCTCCCCGATTCATACTTGGATGTGAAAAATAAGGATTATGGAGGTAAGTGTTTCATTTCATGTTACATTTAGCTGCAGTGGAAGAGGCTGTGTAATTTTTATTGGGAGTGGGTAAACATTCCAAAGAACATATATTTTCATTAGCCTTATGGAATAGCTGGTGTAAATCCACAAAGTTTCTTGGTGTTCTTTTGCAAGCTATCGCTTCTGCTTCTGATCAATCACTAAAACAGTATCATTTGGTGTTCTAGTTTAGTTGGTTCGAATTATCATCCATTCCAAATTCAGTGGTTAGTCATGTCTAATTGTTTTTATCTATACTGCAGGTGAACCATTTATCAATGGGCAGGCTGTTCCATATGACCCTAAATATCACGAGGAATGGGTGAGGAACAATGCTCGGGCACAAGACAGGAATAGGCGCAATGACAGACCTCGAAACAATGACAGATCAAGAAATTACGCCCCAAGAAGAGACATGCAAGGGCAGAACTATGGAGCCAATGCTGCAGGGCAAAGTGGTCAATATGGAGGTCAATCATATATACCGCCTCCATCATCAGGTAATGCTCCCAATGCTGGACCCAGACAGCCAAACTATGGGGGAGGGGCACCTCCAAATAACCCTGGAAACTATCCAGCACATAACATGAGAGGCCCTGGCCCTAACAGTGGAGGAGCACCCTATCAACCTGGCCCAGGCCCAAATCAAAGTGGTTTTCCTTCAGGGCCCGTTCAAGGGCAGTATCAGAATGTCCAGGGAAACATGGGTGGTCAAAGCCCCTATCAAAACCAGAACTATCCTGGTAGAGATTCTCCATCACCACCAAATCAGAGATATGCTCCTTCTGGACAAACTCCTGTCAATTTTGACCCCAGCGTGGGATATGGTAATCAGAACTATGCTCCCCCGAATATGGGAGGTCAGGGACAATATGGTAATACTTATGCGCCTCAGCAAAACCACCACGGACCAGGGAGAGACTACCCCCCATCTTCGAATTACTGAGATATATAATATACACAAGCTGAAGTTGTCTTCTGTTAAGTTCTAGTTTCGTCAGATATGCATGTGGATGCTTCAGTAGGATATTAGTATGATAATCTTTACTGGAATGTGCTAACGCTGCTTAGGTGTAATAAGTCGATGATTTTTTTTATTTTTTTTTAAAATTACGATTGCATTGTTGCACTAGTATGATTTCTTGATTTTTGAATCTGTTCTTGGCCCATACGTATCTGGCCTCGTAGATCCTGCTTCACATTCGTTCTTTATCCGTATTCGCTGCTCATTTGCATACGTACAGTTGATCCCATTTGACTGCAGTCGTAACGACCGAGAATGGGACACTATATTTGGTAATATTGGTGTATGATGTCTGCCCTCTATAGATGATAACAGCCCGTCAGTTGCAATGAAAAGAATGACCTGTGATTAGCTTCAGTGTACAACTTTGAATGCAAAAACTTGAGTGAGGTGATCTCACAATGAGATGACAGGAATTTTCTTTTTTGTTGATTTAATCTGTTCGATTTTCACCAACTGATCTATTTTTGCGTCTTGGTCTCCAAAAAATCATGTTAGACAGTAAGAGCGTAGATAATACCCAAAATCCTGGTTTAAATTTCTAATAATTCTTAAAAAAATGAAGAAATAGGTTGGAAATGCCAGTAAATAGTTAGTGATAAATGTTCGTGGCCACAACTTTCTCCAGCAAATACAAAGTGAGATGAGATGTTATACATTGTCAAGTCGGTGTTGTGCCTTCGTGTTTTTAGCAAAACGAATCAGCTCCTCGAGCGATACATCCTTTTGCAACCGTTCCCCCTTCACAGAGTCCAAGTCGAGTTTCTCCCAGGACCGTTGGTGCTGACTGCTCACTCGATTAATAGTGGATTTCTTTTTCCTGAGCTGTTTTTCGCAACCAAATACGAGAGAATTTGTCACTCAGTCATTTGATAATATAACAGTTACAAGGAAGGAACACAAACAAGCCCTTTCTGCCTACAATAACAACAAACACAAATGCAGCATTCCTCAAGTATAATATTTAGTAGGAATGAAAAGATCGACTATAGAGTCTGTTAGGAATATAAGACAGGGAGTCCTAACTTAACCCAAAACCATGGTCAAAGGTCAAGGATTGACTCCCACTTATATACCCATCTAAATTTTTTTGTGGATCCGACGTGGGATCGTAACTTCAGAGCCTCAATATTCAAAGTTACTATTCAAGAATTCAGTTTTTCTCCCACTTATATTTCATTTATCAACAGCTATGGATAGAATCATAGACTACAGTTACCTAACTCAGGTAAAAAACTTACATAAGAAACAAATATAATTGAGCAAGTAGGGTCCCAGTTACAAAAATTTATCAAAAATGCAAATATTATTTGTAAACTTCTAAGATTGAGGGGGGGGGGAGGACACAATGGTGAACTGCTATGAACACATCTCTCTCAGTCAAAAAGTTGTATAATATCTTAAAGCAAAAGATGTTTTCGTATTTTTAAATGCTAACATTAGGAACAAAATCATTAAAACGTCATTTTCAAATTGATATTTCAATTACTCCAACATATCAAATTGGTGCAAGGATGAAACTAGTCATCTGTGTCTTTCTTTCCTAGCCATATATCATATTCTCCCACTATACCCTTTCATCATCTTTTAAGTCTAGAAAAACATGAAATAAGACAAAAAGAACTCCTAATACATATACAATTATGCATAAACATATACGATACAATTCATATGATAAATCACATATTTACCTTCATTAATCTCTCCTTGAGCTTTTCCTCATGAAACTCAGCCAACTTCTCCTTTTCTTCTTTTGACCTTTTATTCCTCTTTTTAATTGATTCTCCTCTGACTTTAGCTTTTTCTTCCCTTTCTCTCCTTTTCTGAGCAAGCCTTGCCATCTTTTCCGCTTTTGCTTGTGCTGCTCGCTCTGCTTGGATGCGTGCCATCTCTTTCGCCCTTGCTATCTCTGCCTTCCGATTAGTCTGTTGGAGGGCTATCTCTTTTAAAAGTCTGTCATAGCTATCCCATTCCAGTTCTTGTTGATCACTCCCTCCTATTTTAGCAGCTTCAGCAATACTTTCTGCCCATGATTTCAAGAATTTCTCCCTTGATCTTTTCCATTTTAGGCGTTCCCCCCAGAGCTTTGTTAGAGATGCACGTATTTTCACTTTGGTTTGATTACTGTAACTTACATCTTTAATGTAAAGTTGAGTCTAAAAATCATATATAAATGTTGAAAATCTGATGTCTCAGTTCAAGACTCAAGTATCATAACTTCATTAAACTACCCTGACAAGGCAACAAGTTAGGCCTGTTCGGTAATTTCAAATGTGGTAAAATGATAAGACTCATTATGAATTATGTTGAAACAATGCTATTACCCATGTATCAATTGTTTGCACACTAACTTTGCATGATTTCTCTCGATATTCTAGTATCTGGAGTACACTTACTGGTTTCATGCATAAATGCCACATGCAGCAATGTCAATCTCACATGTATACAAACACATTTGTTCAAAATTATTATCTAACGCATTATAATTTCATAATAACCAGGTTACTTATACTGATGCTCCTTTCCAAACACTCCTTTTAGAGAAAAAGGAATTGTGGGACCTCTCCTACAATTAGAAGCCATATGGATGGATTCAAACCCGTCCCACTTGAAACGATTAGATCTACCCCATTGCAGCATGTTATTATCACTCTCCATAATCTTTTCTCTAGTCAAGAATTACTAAGCACACTGAGCAACACAATTTGATTTTTAACATGCAAGATTGGTTCCTTCTAATAAATAATGAATTGAAGATCAGCGAATTACCTGAGAGTACGAGGAGCTTCAGACATCTTTTTTCTGACCTATATAAGTTAGAAGCAAGGATGTCAAAGAGACGGGGACTTGGATCATAATTACAACAAAAAATGAAAGATTGATGGTAAGTTCTTTGTTAAGTACTTCAATTTTTTGTTTCAGGGAAGAGAGACGGAGAGAGTGAAAAAGAAAAAAAAGGTTATACGTACCAAAGACAAGTTTACAATGATGGAGATGCGTTTTGACAATGAACAAAAGAAAAATTATGTGTTACATCCTGCTAAACTTATAATGTGGAAATATAATATTATCCAAATTGACTGATTCTTACATGACTTCACCTTGGGATCTTTCAAGGCTTCTTTTGTTCTGCTTCTGATTCTTTCACGAGTCTCTGCATAACATCAAACCAAAGGATTACACTTGGAAAAGAATATCAAAATACGTTTCTACTCAATTTAACTTCGAAACTGTTACCTTCACTGTGTTTTCTTCCTTTGTTCCATGGCACTCTCCCTTTATTTCCATGAGCAACTTTTTTCGGGATTTCCTTATCATCCAAGTGAACATTTGCAGCTAAATTTAAATCCTCTAACGAATCAGAATTTATCCCTTCACAATATTCCACAACATGAGATTTCTTCGTGTTTATGTCCTTGCTTAGCACTCTATAGGGACGGAAAAGGCCGAGGCTAATGCTGGGAGACTTATTCTTCACAAGAAGAGATGCACGACAACTTGAATATGTTGTTCGTTCGATTACATATGCAAAGTTTGGCAGAAAAGTCCGAGGCGTGGAACTGATACGCAGTCGAGAAGCAGAAAGTTTCCTGGAATGAATCCATCATAGACCACCAAACATTCACCATTATGGGCAACAATAATTTCCATCTTACACCTACTTCATTTGATAATCTAGACTTACTACACCAAAACACACAATTCATAATCATGAACACCTCATTGCACAACAGAATTTTGAACTACACGCCATTATAAGAGCTGCAAGTCTCATCTTCCTTTGATATTCCATCTTAAATTAGCTACTCATCCATCCACATGACCATTTGTTTTGCCCCATTAAATAAATAAGTACATATTTAAAAAAAAAAACAGCACGAAAATACTTTCTGAATCAAAGAAACTAAGAAAGAAAGCCCCATTTGTGGAATTTCTTCACAAATTCAAAATCAAGACTCGAAGCTCCAAACCCCAATAGCCAATTTGCTTATTCTCAAGAAAGAGTTTATAACCAAGGAAAAAGAGAACAACAATAATTCATCTTATTAAACAAACTAATAGCAAGTGAAACCTTCAAACGTTAGAGATGCTGAAAAATGAAGAGTTTTTTTTTTTTTTTTTGGGGGGCGGGGGCTTACGCAGGACAAGAGAGCATGGCAGGTTGAGTATGTTGTTGCGATTGAAAGTTGGAGAGCGGAGGCAGAGCAACAAATCCAATTCTTGGGAGGGACTGTTCATACTTCATATGCTGCTGGGGCTTATTCTGCCCATATGATTTCGATATGCCCATATCTCTTTCTCCTCTTTTATACATTATTTTATTTATTTTGCTGCTCCCAACGCAAATTAAATAGATTTAATTTAAATATATTTTTAAAAAATTATCACTAATAATATTGAAAGAGTAAGGAGTTGTTTGATTGACACTTTGGAAGATGGATAATGATAATCAAAGTTATAGTGTGTTTGGAATGATTCAACTATGACTTTGATTCCCAGAAACTAAGGAAAATCTACCATAGTTCAGCTATTTAAGAACTATAACTTTCATTCCATACCCTTTAAATTCCTTACAATTATATCAATTGCCCCCTAAGTCTACCATTAATGCACAATACATTCAACAATTTAAGTAATTTATACTTAAAATTTTAAATTAATTACAGTGAAAATGTTTATTGATTATGCTGAAAATCGATGACAGTATAATTTTTTTTTAGTATAATTAATCCACACTTTATAGTATAAATTTTAACTGTTGAATGAATACAACGAGCATCATCCACTAGTTACACATGAGATATTAGCATATTGAAAAATGGCACTTATTTTTGTTAAATAATTATCTCTTTTCAAGTCGGTAATTCTTTAGTAAAAGTAAAGGTAAAATTTTAATAGTAATAATAGTCATTTTTTAAAAATACGTTTAAATTTTACAGTGCACCATAATCTCACTTATTAAATAAATATTGTTCCTTATTTGTTAATTCATTTCATATTTATTTACTTTTTTTAATGTAAAATTGTAAATAGCTATTGGTTTGTATTAAATGAGATGAAAAAAGAACGATTCATTGTTTTGTGTACCCAACTTCCTCCGAACGATTTCATTTATTTACGAGACGAAAATCAATACTACCCCGTTCCACAAAAGTTTGCATACTTTCATTTTTAGATTGTCCCACAAAAGTTTGCATACTCCCAAAATAAAAATATTCTTTTAAATCTCCACCTTTAAAATCTTTACCTCACAATCTCCACCATACAATTTTTTTCTTAAAATCTGTGCCCAGAAAAATACCGTAAACTTTCCTGGGATGGAGGTATTAATGATTACATTTTATTTGCTCTAAAATATGTTTCGCGTAATGTCATATAAACGCCCAATTCTAAAATTTATATGTAATGAAAATCTATGTCTAGTACAACCTATTGACAATGATCAAGGATTTTTTCTTTTTCAGTTTTTCGTGTTTTGATTATTCAGAAAAAAATATTTTAATACATTTATTATTATTGATATTTCAGCATATTTATTTGTATTATTTTAGTTAAATAATATTATTACAAATTTATTTTCCTGTTCCTATATTTTTGCACTTTTGAGAATGAAAATAATTATATGGGCCAGGCCCAATATAAAAGCCCAAATAGTCCAATCTATATCTAATCTAAAAGAATCAATTGACTTTGTTATCTTGTGATGTGATATTTCTGCGCCTAATTTTGCTTCGATTGAGGGTTTTACACTCTTCGCTCAAGGCTCTACCTTCTCTCTATTGATCAATGGACCCAATCAAGAAACGCAAAATCGACGAAAACGGAGGCGTCAATGCGGACTCCGACGCCTTCAATTCAATCATGCTCACCGTCGACGATGCCTGCAGAATTCTGGAGCCATTCACGCGTGATCAGCTTTTGGGAATTGTCCAAAATGCCCTTCTCCGCCACCCTGATGTCCTCGACGCCGTCCGATCATTGGCCGACAGGGATACGGCGCAGCGAAAGCTATTCATCCGCGGTCTCGGCTGGGAAACCACGACGGAGAAGCTCCGCGCTCTGTTCTCGTCTTATGGAGAGTTGGACGAAGCCGTCGTCATCCTTGACAAGGCAACGGGTAAGTCGAAAGGTTATGGATTTATTACTTTCAAACATGTTGATGGTGCAATAATGGCGTTGAAGGAACCGAGCAAAAAAATTGATGGTAGGATGACGGTAACGCAGCTTGCTGCTGCCGGAATGTCAGGTGGCAGTGGGCCTGGAGCTTGTGGGGGTAGCGGAGGAGGAATTGTTAATCAGGTGGATGTATCCATGCGGAAGATTTATGTGGCCAATGTGCCGTACGACATGGCGGCAGAGAGACTTCTCCAACACTTTACAATGTACGGGGAGGTCGAGGAGGGGCCATTGGGTTTTGATAAGGCCACTGGGAAGTCCAAGGGTTTTGCATTGTTTGTTTATAAAACTGCTGAGGCTGCTAGGGCGTCTTTAGTGGATCCTATAAAGACTATTGATGGCCACCAGTTGAGCTGTAAGCTGGCTATTGATGGGAAAAGAGGTAAGCCTCCTGGAGTTGGAGTTGGGGCTGCAAATCTGATGGGGAATGGGGATGGAATGGGGGCAGTACCGGGAGGACAGTATGGTGGACAATTTGGTGGTTATTCGGGCAGTTTAGGAGCTAATGTTGGGGCTGGTGTGGGTGGTCCTGGTTTACCGGCCATAGCAAGTCAAGCTGCAGGGTCCAATTTAGGAGGTAGTGGAGGGTATGGTTCTGGGATGGGTGGGCCTTATGGTGGTGGTTCTCATATTGGTGGCCCTGTTGGAATGGCTTACCGTAGTTTGGGTAGTGCTGGCAGTGGCTATGGTGGTAACAGTGTTGCATTGGGTGGGGTTGGAAGTGGATTAGGTGGTGGTGCTGGCGGTGGGATGGGCGGTGCAGGCCGTGCGTCATCTATGTATGGGTTGCCACCTAGCTCAGCTGGGATGGGTTCAGGAGATTATCCCCCAAATGCACTACACAGCTTACCGCCTGGTGGTGGCTATCAAGGCCAGCATAACCAACCAACAGGAGCCTTATCAGCGCATAGAATCCCACCTGGTGGAGCCTACCAGGGGATCCCCCCTTACTACTGAGGTAGTTCCATTTACCTTCTCTTTTAAGCTTTCATGATGTGACTTGCTGTGCATGCAAATATTTTTTGCATCCTCTGTACTTTTCATTCCCATGCGAGGATGTTACTTCCCTGTTTCAAAGCGTAATGGCCATATGCTTCATTGAGATTTTTAATTGAGGGTTTAAGCATCTCAATAAGCTTGTGAAAGCTATGTTGTGTGGTTTCTGGTTCTGTGCCTCTTAATTTATTTGCGACTCTGTATTTGACATTCTCTGTTCTCAAAAAGTGGAATTGGGTCTTAGCGTAACGTCTGAAATTCTTTCCTATGGCCTCCAAGAATGGAGTTTGTGTGCATGACACTCCAGAATAAGTCTCTTTTTTTTTGGGTGGTTATTTTGTGTTTTGTCCTTTCTATGACTATGTGCTGCATGGAAATGTATTAGCTTTTGTTACTTCTCTTCTAATTGGTATTGCACCTGCAGGACTTGTGTATATACTTGTATGAGATGAAACTCGGTGTTATTATTTGAGAGGCCAAAAAAATCAATCAACAGGCCCTCTGTGGACTTGCTGTTTGTGATATATGCTTTTGTTACTTCTCTTTTAATTGGTATTGCACCTGCAGGACTTGTGTATATACTTGTATGAGATGAAACTCGGTGTTATTATTTGAGAGGCCAAAAAAATCAATCAACAGGCCCTCTGTGGACTTGCTGTTTGTTATATATGCTTTACATGCATGATACATTTGCTATCACTTATCAGTGCATACAGTTGCTATTATGAGTTACAACCTGATTTGAAGTGCAGATTCTTATACATGTCTTTCAAAATTAGTAATTCGGATAACAAGGCAACCAGTATTTTCCTTTGTGTGTGGTTTGCTTAGCCCCAGATTCGGTCTAGAGGATTGGTTTAATTAGGATGGATTCTTGATCATAGTATTTTCCCTTGCGAGGTGTATGACACTACAAGATGCTAGAGTATTGATTCATTTGTTTTGATGTTTCTGGTAAAAATCTATTATAGTATTAATTAGCTTATGTTGATGTTATCTAACATTATGAAACTTAAAAAATAGACTGAATTTGGCAACTCTTTATCTTTTTGTGTTTACTTGCTTTGCTTTGTTTATTTTCCTACCATGAGAATTCTTATTCCTAATTTGACTTATTTAAATGGAATGGTAGTATATGGTTTCATGATATGCAGTCTTTATTGTATTATCTTCAAGGATGCAAGTTACTTCTTCTCTTCAAACTAACTATCTTGTGCTTTTATTGACTGTTTCTGGGCATAACTTTCTAGTTGAGCAACGTGACATAAATTCCATTTTACGAGTTCCGTTTGAGCTTTCTAAGTTTGATGTTGAGTGCACACAACTTTATTGAACTGCAATGTTGGCGAGCAGCTATTGTAGACTGAGGATTTCATGCTGTTGAGTTATAATTATAATTTACATGGTACTATTGGGTGTATCTATCCATCTTTTCATAGTACAAGTTGTTCTGGTGGTGTATATATTTCCCTGTTTTATAAGACATGCAGATTGTCACTTGCCAGTTTGCCTTCTAATTCTTGTAATTTGATGTCTTTCCTTGAGTGGCTGTGTGTTTTCTTTTTAGGATGTGACTTTTTCATGCATTTGATTGGGTGTGAGTGATAAAGTCTTTAACGATTTTGTATTGTCTTTGTGAGTGATAAAGTCCTTGTATTTGGAGTTTTTGCCTTTCAATGTTGTGGGCATGTCACTATATACATATTTGCTTGGCTTTTTCTCTCTTGATGCATTATCTGAATATACTTGAGCTTTTGATTGTGACGATACTCCTGCTACTCTTGTTTTGAACAATTTTCAGAGTCATTCCTTTATCTCATTTGCCCTTGGTGTCTATTTTGTTGTTTTTCTGGCTGCGTAGCCTTTTTCATTCTTACTCTGAATCTTATGTTGGTTGGATGTGGAATAATATTTTGAGTTGTGAATGCACGTTTGGTTCAGGTTTATGACCAGCTTGTTGGTGCAGTAGCCTTAGTGGTTGCGTTGATTTTGCTGGAAATGGCTTGATGATTTTGATTTGCACTGTTATTTGGCCTCTTCACTCCATCTGCGCCTTATGATGTGATCTTCTGTGATTGCTCATATTTTTGAGTGAGTTAAGACTTCCTTTTTGGAAATGCTGAATGAGTTTGGTTGTGAGTGAGGAAAGACTGCCGTAGTAGTTGATACCTTTATGTACTAAAATAAATCCATATCTCTGCCAACTTTTATAGTGAAATGCTTCGACATTGTGCACTCCGTTTTGATGGTTGTTTTTTTTTATGTTTCTTGTGTTGATTTTTATCCCTCCATATTCTACTAGTGCTCGTCTTATTACTGTCTGACTTAGTGTTGATATGCTATGGATTTGAGGCCGTGTTGGCATTCCCTCTAAACTCTCAAAATGCGTTTGAACTGTCTGTTTTGTGAAAATTTTGTCCTCAAAACAATTTTAGATAACCAATTTTGCTACAGTAGAAATGTCTCTTGAAACACATATTAGCCCGCCTATAATCATACATATATGCTGGACTTCTTTTGGAGTTGACATGAATGTGTATGTATTATCCCGTCATATTCAAATATATACTATTTGTCTGTTGCATTCATCTTTGAAAACTATTAAGAAACAAAATATTTGAATAATGAAGAAATTTCGCCCACATATAATGCCATGTGCACCTACTTGATTTCTCTGGTGAATGCAAACGTGTATTAGGGTTTTTATAAAATGAAGAAGAGCCAATCAAACAACTTATTATTGTTTGCACATGTATAAATAAGGTTCTAAAAATAAGCACTCTCAGTTACCTCTCAAATTTAAATTAAGTGATGCACCGGTCACTAAACTAAGCATGTGTCTGCATATCCTGTTAATTGGTTGAAAGTTGACACGTGAGTTGTGATGCTTATATGTAATTAATTACGTTCCAGATGAAAATTTTAAAAGTGATTTTAACAATATGATAATGTGTCCTGATGATATGCAGACTTAACAAACTTCTTGGGAAACTTATGAAATAATCCAAGGCATTTTGCCAAATCATATTGTTATAAGATGCTTAACACTTGATGGGAGATGCTTTTAGATTAATCAGTTTTGGAACTGTTTTTTCTATCAGCCTTCTAATCATACTTGTAGAGGCACGCCTCTGGTGCGCAGGGAGCTCCAGGGTTCGTGCCTTTTCAAAGCTGAGGTGGGCACAGTTCACGAGGCAAGCAACTCTGTGTGCCTTTTACTTCTTTTTTGTGTTCTATTTTGTAGGATATAAAGCAAGTTAGACATAAAATATCTGTAGGAAACAGTGAGAGAACCATAAACAAGAAGTCGATAATTACTTGGTAAAAAGTAGAAGAGCCACCTTTGTTTTTTTCGTTGTTGTCTAGGGTTTCCTTTGGTTTGTGAATTGTTCTCTCTTTTATGACTTGTACTGTGTTTAAACCATATATCTCCCTCCCATACCAAAAGATTGGGCAAATATTGATTTGAATAAGATTATATCTTCTTTCCATAGCAAGAGATTTCACTCAAATTTTTATTCAAGAAATAATAATAGGCACGTTTTTCTTTTAAAAAAATGCCTTCAGCCTCTCGCCTCAGGCGATAGAAGGTCCCGCATGCCTTTTAAATTCACTTCAAGTTACAATTGTGTCTTGGCTTGTTACCTTGTGATGAAATTTGTTGGTTGTATTGGTGAGAGAACTTTTATGTACTCCAGGTTGTGTCTTGCACTTCCAGCTAGTTGATAATGATGTTCAATTGTTGATGCACATTAGATTTTATGTATATGGAAGAACTTGTAACATAACTGCTATAACTACATTTTGTCAAATGAAATTTGATACGTCTGTTGTGTCAAGAGTTCAATTTACGGGAAATTTAATCACTTAGGCTTGTTTTAATGGATGAGATTGAGAAGTAATTATCTCTTTTTCATGGGACAATTGGTTTAATCCCCTTTCATGTGTGAATACATGATAAATTTTTTTCATAGATTGGTATCACATGAACCAAATATAGGATAAATGGATAAAAATATCAATTCTTCCTAATCCAACAGAGCAAACTAGTCCTTAGCGTTAGAGTTGGTTTTGTGAACTTAGTTTAGGTATACGAATGATACATTAAACTCGCTAAGATTTCTCTAATAAAATTAGTCGTTATCATGGGATTTGAAGCCTCACCTCTAATATGCCTAAAGAGAAATTATATACTCCCTCCGTCATAGGACTACTTTCATAGTTGTCATCGGCACGCGAACTAAGGAGACGTGAGTATGTGAGTGTAAGTTAAATAATATGTTACACACCTTATTGTTGTTTAGAAATGTTAATTTAAGTTATGAAATAAATTTGGCCCATGGGCCTTTGGGCTTAAGTTAGGGTTAGGGTTCGGGTTAAGTAATCTATTTATTTGGCCGCTTGTTTTGTAGTTGGGGAAGAGAGATTAATAAGATTGGAAATTTCAGCCTTTGAGGCGTGGGACGAGAGTAGCTCTCGTTGGTTACTTTTGTTCTTTGTGATTCCATTTCCCTTATCTCTAACATAATAAAATAAGAAAAAATGTATTTTATTGACTTTTTTTATTGTAAAAAGTTACTTTTTTAGGTGTGTGAAAGTAGAATTTGGACAAATAAGCCAAGTGTGATAGTAGTCCTGGGAAGGAAGTATTCTCTTTCCCTGGCCATGTTCATGGGAATCTTTCCCTCGTTAAGCTTACTCCTTCACTTTTTCTTTTTGAGAAAATGTCTCACTACAGTTTTGATGTAATTGCTGATTGTTTTCGTTCATTCTTTAACCTGGTATTCATCGTGTTTTCGTACTTGTTTCTTGGCTTGAAATAAGGCTGTGGTCTTCACTTTAGCTCTTGTCATGAAAATCATAATGCCTTATCTACATAACAACATTTCCTTCTCTTTTGGTCACCTTTGATAGAATAACTGATTCAAGTATGTTATGTTCCTTCCTTAACTGCCATTGGTTTGAGTTGAGAGGTTTAATCGATAATGACATGTTGCGATATTTATTCGTTTGAGCTAAATGAACTTGAGGATCTTTATATGAGCCCCTTGCTTCGAGTATTATTGCTTGTTCTATGCACAAAGATCATCCCACAAGATTTGGAAAGGGATTTGTTTATATTTGTGCATGTATAGAATCCCTTGCATTTATTCTACTCTATCTCTTTCTTCGTTTTTGTGATAAATGTCCATAAATGATTCCTTAATAGCAGTTATGTGATATAAATAATTATGGTATTAGAAGATTTTCTTAACCTGTGTGTAAAATCTGAAGTGACTACTAATATGAAACGAAGTATTTTTGTAGTAAGGGATATGCTTTGTTTCTTAGATTTTAGGTTAGAATTAAAACATTAGACTTGGTTTTATGCACTGCCACTAATCAGAAGATGCTTTTAATGTTGTTCTGGAGGTGTTATTATTTGGATTTAACAGATGTTATTGATTTTCATTCCTATCCATTGTAGGGTATCTGTAAGTCACAGGTTGTGTATAAATTGAGTTATTGGGAAAAATAAGTTCACAAAAAGTTATCGTATTTGTAAATAGGTTCAAAATGTTGGCATGCAGACAAGAATTTTATGCTTTTGTGCAAATAAAATTTGTGTAACTGTGCAAATATTTGGACTTGTTTATAAATACGATTCTTGTTTTGAATTTATTAGTAATTGACACTATACATTGCATGCCATCCAGTTAAATGAGTATTTTGGCCAAAAATATTAGAGCATAAAGCAAAAAATAGTGTTTGATAACAAATGCACAAGATACCCCTTTTATTTTATTAATTGTATAAAACATATAATCTCCTATTATATTTTATTAAATGTATTATGCACGAAAATCACTAGTACGTTGATACTTTTGATATGTGTTTGCATCAATGCGTTTGTTAACGTTAGTGTTTTTTAAAAGAACGTGATTAGTGATGGTTTTCGTGCATATTTTTATTCAAATAGAAAAATTTTATGCCATGAAATGACCTCCATGGTGGTTCTATGCATTTAGAATCGAACAAAAAGAATTTTTTTTTATTTCTTATCCTAGAAAAATAATCAATTACATAATAAGGGTGTGTTTTGTTTGATGGACTAAATAGTTAATCCTCTTAACACTGCATGAAACATGCTCTTCGGATTTGCATAGTCTACCTTTAATTCATCATGATACCTTAACGGCATATTATAAAATATGGATAATCTGCACTGAACATTGAAGTGCTGGAGCACAAAAATTCATTGGTCCAAGACGCAGTATTACTCTATTGGCATAAAATGACACGAAATAGTCTTTACCGTAATACATTAATCGAATATGTAAGAGTGGATAAAACTATCAAATACTAATTGAAGACGCAATAAAGCATCAATACTTTATTTATTTAAAATACACTGTCCCCTATCAAATTTCAAATGTAGAAAACATTTTTATAAAACGAAAATTTATTAAAATTTTCAACGATTAAAAGATATTATTAAAATAGATAAATATTATAAAAGCATATTATTTTTATTTATGGGGGTGTAAAATTCATTATGAAATATTGAAAAAAAATTATAAAAATTTCTAGTGACCGAAGATGGTCTCCAATAGAGACCAAGATGGACTCATCATTTTTCGAGCGTGTCATCCTTGCACAAGGGTCGTGCTAATCTTCTCTGTATCATTCCAACTTTACTGGGGACATCAGAATACATTGGAATAGAAGCTACATTATATAATGCTGCCCTAACCATTTTGCAGAGTGTAGGGAGACGAACCAGTGAATGGAAAAAATACTTCATCCGTCCCATAACTACTTTCATAATAGTTTTGGACACTTAAACCAAGTAAGAATAAATATATGAACATAAAATTAATTAATAAAATAAAGTAAATTTACTTTATTAATTTTTATGCGTGTATAAAGGTCTTCTTTTTATATGTGTGAAAGAGGTATTGGAATGTTCAAATAAAAAAAGTGTAAAAATAATTTTGATACGGAGGGAGTATATTTAATTGAATATTAAACTACGTTCAATTAGCTTACCAAAGAAACCAACTCCTACATACCCCAAAGACAAATGTAGAACGTGAATTTATTCATCCTCAACAAATTAAACACTTGATTCAAGTACCTCGCGCCTCAATAAACACCTGAGGCGAGCCCACATCTGGGTTATCAAATCCCGAAAAAATCAAATCCAACTGCTAAAACTAAACCAGCTAGCTCGCAGGCCAAACTAAGTGATTGTGTTGCTTATTAGGCAAGATGCCAGCAGTTCAACAATAGAGGGAGGATACAGCATTAGTGAATTATGCAAAACTGTGACTTAGTATTTGGAAACGGACGCTCCTTCAATTGTCACGGACGAAGGCAATGCCCTTCTCAATAGAACCTTTCAACTCAGGAATGAGTGCTTCAAGTCCTTGTTGCTCATAGCTGGATAGAGGGCCCAAACCCAACACTTCCTCCACGCCATTCTTTCCAAGACTCACCTGGAAATAAAGTTAAAATCGACAATCATTTCCTATACCTTAAATTCATAAATAAATACAATATATCATGCAATAGCATGACAGCATTTTAATTCAAATACAGTTTTCGAGAGCATAGAGCATTAGGGGCTTAGAGCACAAGAGGTAGTGAGTACAGTGAGAGATGTCAAATTGTATAATATCAGAATTTTGTTCAACGCACCTTGGATGCAAAGAAAGGTAGCTCGGTCACAGTAGATTGCACAAATGAACATTCCACAACATCTGGGACCCCATTAAGTCCTTTTAAGAGAGCATCAGAGAATATGGCACCAGCATAGCTGTACATTAACAGGGCAGTTAGACCCGAAAAATGCAATTGACATCTTACCATGAAAAGAGATTGCAGGTTATAGGCTATACCGATATTCAGAAGTGCACTTCTTTCACCATCAAACAGAGGCCACTTTTTACTCAATGATAAATTTTAAGGATTTCAAAATAATAACGACCTTGTACTTAGTAATAGCAGCTGAAGAAATGTAATGATTTCAGCTTTTAAACACTTGTATTTTCAGGATTAATGCAAACATGCAAATAGCTGCATCATTTCCCCCTTGTTGCTATTGAAAAAGATGTGCCGGTGGGTTTGATTTTGCTGCCAAATTTTCCATTCAATCGTAGCCATGGGAGAAAATAAATTGTGTATAAATAGGCAAAATTCTATATAGAACAGAACCCAGCAGCACTCTATTTGTTGTAAGATGACTTGACTAGCATTGAA
Source organism: Prunella vulgaris (assembly GCA_026898435.1). NCBI lineage: Eukaryota > Viridiplantae > Streptophyta > Magnoliopsida > Lamiales > Lamiaceae > Prunella > Prunella vulgaris. Next base: position 2,337,761 of record JAPKLY010000007.1, on the reverse strand, counting down.
CCAAACTCATCATATTTGATTGAAAAAAGTAAAATCATCCACAGATATGCACCAATCCAAAGCAATAAAAAATTATTGCGAAGCAAGCAGAAGTACTTACGCCATGGAAAGTGTAGCTGAACCCTTTCCAGCCTTGGCCAAAACGACTTCTGTCCCACCATCTTGTGTTCTTTGTGTAAGAGCTGTAATCTCTTCATCTGATAGATTCGCTTGTGGTGTAGCCTATAATAAGAGAACAGGTTTCAGTGTCCCACTGATGGAATAATTAATGGATAATGAGGAAGAAAATATTCCATTGCAAATACTTACTTGTGAAAACAAAGGGAGAATGGTAACTCCAGCATGACCACCAACAACAGGTACATTGACGCCTACAAAAACAAAGAGGTTACAGTTTTAGGGAATTCACAGGTAAAGATGCAAAATCACAAGTTTACGCTAGCCAACAATATAATACAAGTAAATTAGTATGTATACCAGCCACGTCCACTTTGGCCTTTCCAGCATAGAAGGTTTTGGCCCTAACTACATCAAGAGTGGTCACGCCAAAAAGTCTTTTCTCATCATATACACCCTTGTTCTTGAACACTTCAGCAGCGATTGGTACAGTTGAATTTACAGGGTTGCTAATCATAGCGACAAGAGCCTGATTTTTTAAAAGCATATATCAATTATTTCACTCTCATCTCAGACAACAGAAAAGTTTCAACTTGAAAATCATTGTTACAAAATATACAAAAAAGAAAGAGGTATGTCACCTTGGGACAATGATCGGCGATGGCCTCACAAAGAGATTTGACAATGCCAGCATTAATCTTGAAGAGGTCATCACGGGTCATCCCAGGCTTTCTGGGCACGCCAGCTGGAATGACAACTACATCTGAACCCTCCAAAGCCTTACCTAGCTCCGCATCCCCTGCATAACCCTTCACCTGAACATATGAAAATATACAACCTATCATCAAAAGAACAGCTAAAAGATGTAGTAGGACCGAAAGAAGCAAGACAGCAGGACATATGGAATGTTATGCACCTGAGGCACAATGCAAACTTCAACCTCAATCAGCACAAGACACATATAATAAGAAAATAAATAATAATCCCTCCGTCCCATAATTATTTTCACACTTTCCTTTTCCATTCGTCTCACAATTGTTTTCACACCCTATAAATGAAAACTATTACTTTAACTTTATCCTCACAATCCAACTAATCTTATTATTTTAATAATATAACTTTACACAACACTCTACTTTTCTAAAAAATTGTGTCATCTCAAAGGTGAAAACACCTCTGGGAAGGAGGGAGTATCATTTATCCAAAGTTGGAAGAAAAAAACACATGAAATAGAAACTGATACGAAATTTAGGCCCCCGGATATGACTCTCAGATACACGAACAGTACTTTTTAATATTGACCAGGAGAAATCTAAGAAGAAAGAACCAGTATCTAAAATTTTTCTTTGGCACCAAAAAAGCAACAGTCTAAAAGAGCCTTTTATTAAATCTAGAGATGTCTATGATAAAATATAGTCGAGCAACATATAGGATATCAATAATCTTCTTTTAAAGTAGAGAATACTTAATGAAGACACGAAAAAACACAAGTACAGATCTAATCCCCGCAAATAAGCCGAAAATGCTCCAAAACCTTGAACAAAATCCTAATACCAATGAACAATCAATGAAAACAAAAAATGGAGAAACAGCACCAGCATTCCAGACTTATATTCACGGAGGAAAAGAGTTAATACCTCAGATCTGGTGTTAATGTGGCTGACGTCAGCAGCGACGCCTGGTGTTCCGGCGATATCGTAGAGAGCGAGACTGGATACATGAGGATTCAGCTTCATCAGAAGAGACAGCGGCTGGCCGATCCCTCCGGCTGCACCCAAAATGGCTACCTTCCGTTCCGGCGCCGGTGACGAGGACAACCCTCGGCTCGAGAAGTACGACGACGCCGTAACCGACCTGGCGCTCCTACGCAGGGCAGATCTCAACATTGCTACTGTCATCCTCGCACTCTAGAACTGAATTGAACGAGGACTCAACTGTAGAGCAGAGAACCGGAGAATTCGGGGAGAGTGAGAGAGAGAGGAGAGAAAAAAAAGTGAAGAGCGAGAGAGCAGATTTTATTGTTAGAAAGAGAGAATTTCGAGGTCTCCGCCGCTCTTTTCTCTTCTTTGTAGTTAACGCTCACTTTCCAACATTTTTCTTGATAATATGCTATTTATATATATATATATATATATTTTTTTTTTTTATTTTTTTTTTTTAGATTTATAGGGCAAATGCATAAATAATACTTGAAATACTAAAAATAAAATAAAATAAAATTTTGATGAAATTATATTGTCTGATAATATAAAACAATATAAAATTTAATGTAAATCAAATTTAGTGATTTTTTTAATAAAATTTATCAGGATGATCCCTTGATACGAGACCAAAAGAAAAAGTGATAGAAATCAAATAAAATATGATAATATTTTTAATGTAAAATAATAAATTATTTTTAACTAAAATATTATTATTTTTAAAAGGAATAGTTTTTTAATTAATAAGTGATACACTTTGAAATCAAAATGGATCAAATAGTATTAATCTCATACTATGGAACCATCCCACATCACTTATAAATTATGTTTTGGGGCTTTTTTTTTTTTTTTTTTGGGTCTTTAATGTATTATACCAAATATTTTATGTAGGTATATAATATGCATTTAAATGAAGAGTAGATTAGAAAAATAAAATGGATATAGACATGAGAGAAATTAAATCCCTCATCCAAATCTTGTAGGTTGGAAAAAAGAAACTAAATATTTTTTAAAATTTTATTAATAAGTACGAATTTTCTATTCCATTTTAGTATTTCACTTAATATTTTATTTTAATGCATTCTTTATGTAATAATATGTCATAAACCATATTTATGGTAAATATCACATTTTTATTAATAATGATATACAAAATAAAACATTAAAGTATGTTTGTTTCGAAATTCACCTGGATGGACTTAGAACATTGCAATTTATACTCCATACGCAGGTTGAATTTTAAGATTAAATTTTAAAATTTTCATCTCAATCCACATCGAAAATTATCTATGCAACTATTATTACTTTTTCAAAATTTAATACAATCACATCATTATCGTTTTATCATCTATACATTATTTCTCCTACCTTTAGGGGATGTTTGGCAGACAATATTAGGAGTTATAAATTTTGTAAGTAAAATTCATATAATGTTATTTGGTAGGATGTAATAGAAAAGTTACATAAAATTAGTCCTAAAAAGTAATCTCATTTGGTAGGGCATAATATAGAGATAGAAAAAGTAATTTCATTTGGTAGAGTGTAATATGTAGATATATAAGAACAAAAGTTACTATTCAAGTCATACAAAAATTGTAAGGTGGAAATGGTGAAATAATTTATTACATTGTGAACAGTGAAAATGGTGTAATATGACATTTTCTTTTACAGGGTCGGCCGTATAAAAAACGGGTCAGCATAAAATTTGTACCCCCTACCAAACAAGATAAGTCAGTACAAAAATTCATATTATATCGATAATATACCCTACCAAACACCACCTTATAATATAAATATGGGACACTTACAAACATAGATAATTTTTTTAGTTTTATTACAAAGAGGGTCAATTGTGCAATTTTTATAATATTTACACACTCTGTATTTTTTAATGTTTATTTTTTTTATAATTTTGCATACTTGTCCCTCACTGCAATTTAAGAAAAACAGTGTTCCTCTTTTTGTATTTATCCCTATAATAATATAATATTAATTATTATTAAATTTTGATTTGATATAAAGTAAAATTTCACTCTATTAAAAATTCAAAACGAACAGATATTTATATCAGCCATTAAAATTTTCAAATTTAAGAATTTCAAACTTTCTCCAATACATATAGATCCCAAAACAAACATACCCTAAAAGTATATGATCTTATCTCATGGGCACTGATCCTCTATTTCATTTAAGTTTTTTTTAGTTTATGTTTGACTACTTTTGATACATAATACATATAATAAATTATATTGTAAATTATCATAAATGATATGCCAAGCTTAAAGATAAGCAAGCTATAAATTAAAAATTAAATTTTAAATAAAAATAGTTCATAATAAATTTATCATAAAACTATTTTAAAATATTAAATATTTAGTTAAGTGTATCAAAATATTCATCGGGAGTATTAAAAGTTGGGGTCAATAAAATTTATGACAGTTATAACATAATATCATTGACCCAAATATTTAATATTTCTGATGAGATCTTTGATACACCTGGTTAAATATTTAATACTGTAAAACTAGTTCATGATAAGTTATCATGAATCATTTGGTACAAAATTTTACTAAAATTAAAAATAAAAATAAAAAAACAAGCAAAAGAATGAGGATGTGAAGGAATAAGGATCATAGAATATACGGTTGTAAAGAAAAGGTGATGTAATTATGTTCTCTTTTAAATCTATTCCAAAAAAAAAATATCCCTGCCCAAAAGATATAGGTTCGCTTTGTGTGTGCTTGAAAAAGCGTTCTATGAAAAAGTATGAAAAGAAAAAGGTTATTTTTTATGGGGACCATATATTTTATTGTAAACTGATAGGGTCAATTACAAAATGATACAAAAATAAGCACTATTTTCAGATTGGTATAATATACAAAAAAAAATAACTCTATTATTCAACTTATATTTACACTATTATACAAAAAATTTGTACCTATTTGAAAATAGTACATTATTTTTGTATCAACCCCTAATTATTTCTTTAATATATAATATAAAATTTTGGCAATACTTTGACTTATTTGGCAATCGAATCATGACCAGAGAAACGTTACCACAACATCAAAATATCAAATTTGAAAAAAAATAAAATTAGCATTTCAAATATTGTTTATTTAATAATAGGGTGCGACTATTCATACTCCATATTCCTCTAAACATACCCCAATTACTAAAATATATTTAATTTAAAATAAAAAATAATAATTTAAATTACTAAACATACCCCATTTTTTATTAATTTTTTTATTTAAATTTTTGACTTATTCTTCTTCTCTCTCACGTCATAACTGCTATATTCATGGAGTTCAATCTTCTTCGAAACTATTCTGCAGTTCTACGATCAATTCAATTTCATTTTTTATGCTTTGTTAGTGACATCAAACTAATCTAAATTATATATTTTTATTTTTTATTGATGAAATATTACTATACACAATAAATAATTAAAAGGGCATATGCCTATTGTTGAAGAGCGCCACGGAAAGGGTGACGTGGAAGAGGGTGAGCCGCTGTATTTTTCAAGACGATACAGAAAAGTTGAAAACTATGGAATTTTGGATGGGGAAAATAGTGATTTTTAGGCGAAAAAAAGGCTCAGGTGAGATCTGAAGGAGCGTGGAGAAGAAGACATGACGTTCATCTAGTGAATTCTTTTAAAATTTTATTCGGTTGCAACAGATAAAATGACGACGCAAAGTTTTAGTTCTCATTTCTTAAAAATGGCGACGCACTGTGGATCATTAACATGAATTGAGAGAGATGAAGACTAGGTCAAAATTGAAAAAGAATATAATAGTAAAAAATTGGGGTATGTTTAGTATTTTAATTAGTTTTTCATTTTAAATAGAATATATTTAATAATTGGGGTATGTTTAGAGGAATATGGGGTATGAATAGTCGCACCCTTAATAATATCATACCAATGTGTATTATATATCCAAAAACATTATTTAAATTATATCCAAGCTAAAATTGTAAAATTCTCTATTTAACTTTCGCTGGGAATCTACTTTTTTTTCCTATTATTTGAATAGTAAGTATTTTTTATTTTTCACGGTTGCTTCAAAATCATATTAAAAGGGTTCTTTTAAGTTTTATTTATTTATATTGAACAATACACCTCATAAAAATTATTTTATATATTTAAATACTATAAATTAATTTTAAAATTATAAAAAAAATCAAGTGTGCAAAATATTGGGGGACGAGAGAGTTTTATATAAGTAGATATACACACATCTTTCAGATACATTGTATTTATAATTTAATTTCTATAGTCTTTAATAATTACAATATAAACTTTTAAAATTTATAATTCGATACACGAAATAATTTACTGTTGCAATTGATGTATAGTGTAAATTTTCGGCAATACTTAAGTTTACACGACAATCGAAGTTGTTACTAGTGACATGTCACACGTTACGTTAGACTTCTAATCTTCAAGAGAAAATGCTTTCTTTTTGTTTTTTAAATTTCAAATGTTTTTTTATGGAGGATAGCTCATCCCTATCCGGATGAGTCCATCCTTAGCTAAACATGTCATAAATGATTCAGTTGACAATTGAAACATTTTAAAACGGATAACATTTTGTATGAAAGTAGTTAAACTTATCATGAATCAATTTTAAATTATGAGATAATTGACTATGAGTATCAAAAATCTCATAAAAAATATCAAAATTTTGAATCAATGATACTATGTTATGAGGGTTAAAATCAATTTCTCACATGTACTATATCACTTATTTCAGTTTGTAGTGGGTACTAATTTCTTTATCAGATTGCAACCTGTACTAAAATAAATTTACAAAATGCTACCTAAAGTTTTTTTTTTTTTGCAGTGCTATATTTGTTAAGATTATACTCGTCATTCCATATTATTTAGTTACTTAATTTATATTATAATTATTAATAATAAAAAAATTGACGTTAAAAAAATCTAATTTCTATATAACAACGATAACATAATTAGAATTCGATTTTTAACCCCATGGAAGAAATAAGATTTTTTACCGGTATATGTGGCAAAAAATAAATATAAATAAATTATTGATATAAATTGACGAATATAACCTTGAAAAATATAGCACTAAGAAGAAAAAAAACTTAAGTATATATTGCAATTGATCAATTTTTCATAGTACATGTTGCAGTTTGATAAAAAAATTATTATGGGTTGCAAATTAAAATAAATTATATAGTACATGTGGCAAATTGATATTAACTCTATGTTATAATTGTTACAAATTTTATTGAACCAAACTTATGATATTCTTGATGAATATTTTAATACACTTTACTAAAAATTATTCCCTCCGTCCCACAAGACATTGCATACTTTCTATTTTGGTCCTTCCCACATAAAGTTTACATATCCAAAAGTGGAAACTATTTATTAAACTCCACTCTCACAACACACATATAATATTCATAAAAATGTACCTTTTATACCTTTTTTCTTAAACCCGTGCCCAAAAGACACCGCAATGTCTTCTGGAACGGAGGGAGTAATACTTTAAAATAGTTTCATATGATAAATTTATAATAAAACTACCTCTTTAAAAAAAAATATGTCATATCCATGAAATAAAAAGAGAGAGACAGGTCATATCATATATCGTTATACACAATTATACATAAAATATGTAATATTGGACGAGCTGAGATGAATTCTCAATAAATTAAAACCATGCCTTTAATATCCTAAAGATTAAAATTGAGAAAAATATAGGGTCCTGCAAATTTTGATTTATGATATTATTGCCTAAAATTTATTGATTTATGATCTACTTGGCTAGATAACATCCACAGAATAGCAGTCCCCTCTCTTCTTTAATTAAATGATAATAAATGTTCCTTTTATTCTTTTTTGTGTGGGTTTATCTGCATCACCTAGGTCAATTCAATAAATTTATCTTCCTTTTAAAACCAATAAAATTAATATTCCTCTTTCTGAATCACAAATACAAATAGGATTTTACACAATTATTAATATTTCATTTAAACAGTAATTAAAAAATAATGTAAATGGCAGCTGTCTAAATTCAGAAAACTGTTAAAAAATTAGCAGTCCACAAAGCCACTTGCACTGCAATTTTCAACTATTGTCCAAAATCTCTACTTGAACTACGGTTTTTAACCGTTTTTCAAAATCGTACCTCTTAAAATGTAATGTGTAGGATGAAGATTGTGGGTAAAGATTTTGACTTTGAGGGTGGAAATTAAAAAAACATTTCTATTTTGAAAATAAGTAAATCTCTTGTGCACCAGTTACACGGTGCAACTCTAGTTCATTTTTAAAAAGTTAAACAGTTTATAATTGAAAAATTAAATAATTTATTACTGAAAAGTGTATCTATCATAGTTTAACTTTTCAGTAATAAATTGTTTAACTTTTCAGTTATAAACTGTTTAACTTTTTAAAAATGAACTTGAGTTGCACCGTGTAAGTGGTGCATACAAGACTAATCCTTTGAAAATATGTAAACTTATACGGGACAAACTAAAAAGAAAAGTGTACAAATTTTTATGAGACGGAAGTAGTAGTTATTAACAGCTGTTCAACCTCACCAATTCATTTTTTCTCATATCATTAGCACTCAAAAATTGATTTGTTACAAAATTCTATCTATTTCTACCACATCCACATCCAGCACAAACTGAATAAAAATTTATTATTCACAAAAATAAAAATTGAGAAACCTAAGATAGAGGGAAGCAAGCAGTGACATCAAGATTAAGGAACAAATAAATTGACAAAAGAAATTGGAAAGTAGAACAAAAGTTCTTTCCTCATCTGCACTGTGAGCGGCTGATTATTTTTGTTTAACTAGTGTTCTAAATCAACAAGACCCTAATTCTACCAAAAGAAAAGTGCTCCCTTCCAAGCACTTTATTAACTCTTAACAAATCTCCAGCAAATCAGACATCTACATCCATTAAACTTTCCCACGAATCAACTGCAACAGATGATGAACCCCGAAATACGTATGGTAAGCCAGGGCTAGCCCAGTAAGCTCGAGGGAGATAGGGCCGAGCTTCGACGAATAATAGAAGAGCTGGTAGGCATTCTCATAGGTCAAGCATATCGGTCCTACTTTCAGACATAGAAGACAATAGCTCAAAGGGAAAACCGTTAGGATGACCCCCGTCATTCTATTGAAGATTGAGACTGTTGAACTCAGTTGTGGCTTGTAAACCGGAAGATGTGGAGAAAGTGGTCGAAAGGTAGGTTTAATAGGTTCATAGACGGAAAATACTGTGGTGTCTGATTTTGATTTGTGCCATTTGACTCCCTTTTCCATTGAGCTTTTTAGCTCGGGCTTGAGGGCTTCAAGGCCTTGTTTCTCATAATCGGAGAGAGGACCTAGACCAAGGACTTCTTCCACACCCTTCTTCCCAAGTCTTACCTGTTAAATTAAATTGCTTTTATAACCTCACATGGACATATTGTCCTAACATTGGAGTAATTTAACTTACGTTGGATGCAAAGAAAGGTAGTTCAGTGATAGTGGATTGCACAAACGTACATTCCACGACGTCAGGGACCCCATTGAGTCCTTTCAAGCATGCATCAGCAAATAAGGCCCCTGCATAACTGCAGAAGAAATGGCAGATTTAGAGTGTGCTAAAATTCAGTACCGCATTCATAAATCACCACCTTATTAATTTCATTAAGATTAAAATGAATAAAAAAAAATTAGTCATAACTGACAGAGGAATCAAATTAACTGTCTTTTTTTTTTTCCAAAATGATCGAGCAACCATTTGGACCTTGTGAATTAAAAATGCAGAGCACAAGGAGGGGTTGGGGGGACGACTCCTAAACGGTGCTTTGAGATAAATTCTATAGGAGTTGTGTGATAAGTGATAACACCATTGGTGAAGAGAATGATCACTCAACTTATTTTCTGAAATTGACCACTTAAAACACACTACCCTACAAAGACACTTGCAAGTTGCATCATAGCCCTTGAACTTGTATACACGCACCAAAATAAGGAAGGAGGACAAGACTATGTCTCCCATTAAAAAACATATAAGACTCAAAAATAGGACCTTTTGATTTTTATAGTTGGTATTAGAACTTGTTTAACATTGAAGCCACTAATGATTTTTCAACATGATACATCCACAAAGCTCTATCAGTATTATACATCAGAGAGTTTGAAAAGCAGCGAAAAAGAGAACAAAAAGCAAGTAGGAGTCCATCACTTACGCCATTGACAGTGTTGCTGAACCCTTTCCAGCCTTAGCCTCAACAACTTCAGTTCCACCATCTTGTGTCCTTTTTGTCAGAGCTTTAATGTCTTCTTCTGAGAGTTTTGCTTTTGGTGTGGCCTACAGTAAAAGAGCAAGCAAAAGGTGTCGTGTAAACGAATTGTCAACAACTAATGCCTACAATACATTGCTAAAAAAATTTCCATGCAAAATGATTGAAATAGCTCGTTGTAAACTTAGTACTTGTGAAAACAAAGGGAGAATGGTAACTCCAGCATGACCACCAATGACTGGTACTTTAACATCTGCCAATGAGTAATTGTATGAGATGTAAAATCATAAAGTTAAGCTTGCTATACTGCAAGTAAAAAATAGTCATACCAGCTACATTAACATTAGCCTTGCCAGCATAGAATGTTTTGGCCCTAACCACATCAAGAGTCGTCACACCAAACAGCTTCCTCTCATCATATACTCCCTTGCTCTTGAAGACTTCAGCAGCAATTGGTACAGTTGAATTTACAGGGTTGCTAATCACGTTGACAAGAGCCTTTTTATTTTAAACAAAGAACACATCAATGATTCAAAAACCTAATTAGACATTGATAACAGAAGAAAGTACAGCCTAATATCAGTGATAGAAAAAGTATGACTACATAAAATATGACAGGTATTTTACTTTGGGGCAATACTTGGCAATGGCCTCACAAAGAGACTTGACAATGCCAGCATTAATATCGAAAAGATCATCACGGGTCATCCCAGGCTTTCTTGGCACTCCAGCTGGAATGATGACTAAATCAGAACCCTCCAAAGCCTGCCCTAGCTGATCTTCCCCAGCATACCCCTTCACCTATACATATACAAGTAAATAAGCCATTTCAGATAGATACGTCAAATAAATGTGGTAGATGCAGTAAAAAGGAAGCACTCTCAACTCATAATAGTCCGAGGATTTAAGATACAAGTTCAATCAGCGGAAACTATACGTTAGCAATCATTCTCTTTTAGTCACAATCACAACTCACAAGTTGAGACGCACAAACACATGATACACAGAACAGTTGTACACTAGATTACAGTCCCTATAGATTGGCTCTCACATACACAATTCTGTTCGTCCATAAGTAGAGTTAGTTGCGCACGATATTATAGTGTACATTGATGCCATTGATGGAATTGAGAGCGGGCCTGGTGTGAGGCATCTAAGAACTGATTGGGCAAACAAACCAGCATACATTGCCCAATACAAGGCAGAAGTTGTACCTACGTTTCACAGTTTTTCTTATCAGAGAGGAAGTCACTTCCATACTCGTTTCGAATAACTTTTTGAATGCGTATCTTCAAGTGACTCATTAGGGTGGATAAAGGGCTGCTGCTCAATCAATTAATTATGAAATACCATTAACCCTATTTGTATTATCAATATCTCTACGTCTAGAATTCCACAAAAGTGGACTCTGAAAGGTTTGAAAGATGGGGCCTAGACCGTTTTAAGTGAAATCAAGTCTCTATTCTTCGGCTTAAAAAATTCAATATGAAACTGCATACACATTCAAGTATTCTAGAAATTGTGCTATTGTGTACAATAATTTCAATAATTTACATTTGCATGCAAGTCTTTTTCCCATTTTAAACTACTCATATATCTATCATCTTTGGTTTCAAGGCAACAAATAATAAACATTAATAGATGATGAAGTGAACAGACTAGTGCTTATTCTCACGTGTATCTCGATTATAAATGCAGGTTCATGGTGGAATGGAGGTTTTGAATAGTAGAGAAGGCAATGATGCTATATAGTGGAGGACCTAATACTAAGATACATGCCGTACACCATTGATGTTATATAACTGGTCTTTCCCTCCCCTTGTTCAACGTTCACCGAATCACCAACAGAAAATTAGTTTTCCTTTCCCTGGATTGGTTTCCATTTTTTATAAAACCTTTTGATACCAATTAAGCGAAAATTATGCACAAACTTTGGAAATTCATAAGAGAGAGCATGCATAAACAGCTTATGTAAAAAAATCACAATTACTGATGAAAGCCCCAAAACTGAGCCAAGTAAATTATCCACTAAACAAAGCAACGACAACAAGGGGTTAATTAATTAAAACAAGCTTACACGGTGCTCCAAAATCAATATATAAGTATATACACACCACCGAAGGAAAATAATAGCACCTCAGATCTAGTGTTAATGTGGCTGACGTCGGCAGCGACACCAGGAGTACCGGCGATATCGTAGAGCGCGAGACTGGAAACAAGAGGATTCAGCTTCATCAGAAGAGAGAGCGGTTGACCGATCCCACCGGCGGCACCTAAAATGGCTACCTTCCGTTCCGGCGCCGATGCCGATGATAAGCCGCGGCTGAACAAATACGACGACGCCGTAGCAGACCTGGAGGTCCGCTGGAAAGCATATCTCAACATTGTCGACGCCATTTTGACAATCGAGATGATCGATTTGGGGTCGTTTGAATTCTGAAAAACGAGATCCCAGTAGCAAATCTCTTTCCTTTTCTGGGTAAAAATTGAGAAGAATTTGGAATTGAAACTCGAGATCTCTCCCTACTCTCTCCTCATGCGCAAACTGTGTGTCCCCGAGAAACTTGCACACAAATATTACTATCTTCTACTAACTCTCTTTTACACCTATTTATTTAGTTGGATATTCTAATTTTATTTTTATAAATCTAAAATTAAAATATTATATACTCATAAAAATTAATAAAATATAGTATATTTTATGTCATTTAATTTTAAATTTTTATGCTTTTTTTTAAATCGTGTGCAATCTCATATATAAAAATAATCTTTGGATCAAGAGGGTATATGAGTATATTTTATATACAAATTTAAAAATTAATGTGTTAATTTCTAAAATTGTACAAATTAATAAGAGACAAATTAAAAAATGAAAGCATGCAAATTCATAATTTCAATTCTTAGATTTCATAATCTAGATATATGATGTGTAAAAATATACTCCCCAGTCCACAAAATTTGATCTACCTTAGTAATGCACGGTTATTAAAAAAAAATTGATATTAAAATGTAAAATTGAGTATATTAATATATAAAAATATTTAATTATTAAAAATATTTATTTAATATGTAAAAGTGAATATAAGTATATAAAAAATAAAAATAATTATTGTAATTTTTTTATTTTAGGTAAGTGAACTATTTATTTTGGACGACCATTTAAAGTAACGTGGACGAATGGAATATAAAAAATTATACAATAAATTACTATAATTTTGAATTCATATATTAAAAGTATAGAAAGTGAAATACATATTAAAACACAAAAATTGGTGCATATGATTGACTTGGCGTTGGCAATGTACCCGTCAAATTAACATTGGATTTTTAAATCAGATAGATGCAAATGACGACGGTCAATTTTAAAAAGTATTCAAATATGATACATACACCATTCATCCCACAATAGTTTATATATTTTTCTTATATAAATATCTCATATAAATTTATATATTACTAAAAAAATATTAATTTTCGTACACATTCAAAAATTTATATTCATATTTACCTATATGTCACTACTTTATATTTAAAATACTTTTTTCTTAAAAAATATTCATCCCATACAAATTCCTGCGGTGTTACTAGACATAATTATAACAAAGGGGAGATTAATATAATAATGTTGACTAGAAACTTAAAAGTAAATTTGAGTCATAAAAAAGTACTCTTAACTTCTACATTTGAAGAGATACAAAGTCATTTGGCAAGTGATAATCAAGGTCTTTTCTGAAATCACCAAAAAGATAGGTGAATTACGTATGGGTTAAAAAAACCCACTATATTTATTAATAGGTGCACAATTTTTTAACAGAAACATATTTTTTTTCTGCACAGCACCTATATATAAATATATTAATTTTTTTAACCTATATGTAAATCAGCCAAATGTGAATATGCAAAATTCTTAGTGCAAAAGTTGCTAGACAAGTCATTAAAGTGTAAACAAGAAATATGAATATGAAGAATCAAAACAAGGCAAAACACCGACTAAGAAAAGCACGGCTATCCAATGCTTATGTACAACACTACAGATGCACAAAGTGCAAAAAACACGATAGAAGACAAATTACTACTCTACTTGGCATGTATAACCATTCTTCAAATGAAAAATACACAGCCCATTTTTTAACTAGTCAACTGATGAAAACCTAAAACTCTATCACAAAGTTGCTTGTAAACCAAAAATTGGTAGAATTCATGGCAATTTACATCTAATGCATTCTCTATTACCATAGCTAAATAAAAATTACACATTCTTTCAACAAAAAAAAAAAACCTACAAGACACTTCGCACGAGAGCCTGAGACTGTATCTGTAAAACATTCAGGAAAAGGCAGACTCGTCATTCGTGCTGAAGCCTCAACATAAATTATCCATTGACCATGCCTCGGTCCATTCCAATCACGTGTTCTGCAAAAGAAACGAAATGTTTCAAATACAGCAATTTAATCATCGTTCTTCAGCTAAAGAAAGTCAACACTCAAAAGGAGGGAACACATCAACACCAGAGTAAAAGCATGTGTGATGTAATTATATGAAAGTCAACACTACAACAAAATGTGTTCTTTTTTTAAGAAGAGAAACAGAATGCCTTCTCAAAAGTCCATTCTATAAACAATGGCATCTGTAATGTAATTATATGAAACGAGGGACCTAGATGGCTTCAACATTATTCTGCTTGCTTACACTGTTACAGTGTTTGATTTGCGATTCCATTGGAAATTTAAAGCCAGTTCTACTTTGGAATTTTGAATTTTGATAAATAAATAAAAAACCACCACTACAACACCTATAAACCTTCGACCCACATCATCCAATCATTACAATAATATATCATTCACTCTTACACATTGATTTCACATAAAATTAAATCTCAACCTACTTAAAATCCCAAAACAAAAACACAAACCTCATTATTATTTACCCTAATTTCAAAACCGCTAATTGAAAACCAGTTTAAATTACATATGAACGTTGGCTTGGCTGAGTAAGCACACTTCTCACTCCCGATTGTTAAACCAATATACAGAATAACTTAAGTTTGAATTCTTCAGATATCTTCACAAACTTAAAACAGCATATAAGATGGAACAGTCAATAATTAGGTATCCATCACATATGCCCCCCAAAGAAAGGATTGTTAAACCAATATACAGAATAACTTAAGTTTGAATTCTTCAGATATCTTCACAAACTTAAAACAGCATATAAGATGGAACAGTCAATAATTAGGTATCCACCACATATGCCCCCCAAAGAGAGGTTTTGATGGTCCGTGGACAACAGAACCAGTAAGCCATGTTCTCTTGGGACCAAAGGACATGAAAATATGGAACACATAAAAAACCCTTGATTTAAAAAGAAATTAATGTGTATAGTCCGAAAAAACTTCTCACTTTGTCTTCAGTACTAGATGAGCACAACACTCCTTGGGGACAGTAATACTCGAGCCATTCCTCAGAAAATCAAACAGCTTCTTTGTGAATTTAATTTGAATACCAGATCAGAATTAAAAACATACAGGAATTTTTTTTACATGGAAGATGTTGATAGTATACTTTGTTATTGCTGGATATGCCACATTACAATGCATATGAAATAGGTCATAGTATTTCATGTACAAACAAGCAAAAGCTACTTCACACAATCGAAAAATGGTTCAGAAATAGCTGGTGAGATCCATTAGAACCCACTCAAGAATCACTTTAAACATGGAAAACATTGCTTATCAGATCTCAGAATTCTCATATTACAATCTCAAACAAAAACTTCATATAAAACCAAAACAGGAGCTACTCAGCATAACCGAAGTATGAACAGATACAGATGTCAAACCATGAAAAGGGAGGGAGAGAGAGAGAGAGAGAGAGAGAGATCTTTCTATACCTTGGTCGATAGCATTTTTATGTCTTGGGTGACTGCCCTGCATCTGATCCATCTCCAGAGGAACTGTCGCTGTCAGAATCTGTGAGTTAAACACAGAGTCAAAACACAAGCAATCTAATCATAAAAGAAAATGGAAAATATCACGACCAAAAGCAGCATATTCATCCATATTTATCACTGAATCATGCCATTCCTAAAAAACAGTAGACAACAATTAATAGGAAACAGCAGTTTCAAGCAAGAATGGCGTTTTCATGGAATACCGCTTGAAGATGATCCAGAATCACTACTGGAACTGCTAGAACTGCTGGACCTGCTTCCATTAAACGCCCGCTTCTCCCCATCAGCCAGGGCAGTTCGCTTTTCAAAAGCTTTGGAAGGGAGAAAAACAGATTACTCTCAGACCCAAGTTTTCACAGAACTCTTGGTCAACAAAAAATATTAGAGTAGATTGATACCTGTTCCACTTTCAATCTGGGCTTCTGCCGGTGGATTTGAGTTCTGTAGTATTGATATAAAATGATTAATGCATTTTCATTAAGATCTGGTCGAACAAATAATTTGAAAATGTTAAGTAATCATATAACAAATTAAATGCTCTTACGGTCGACGTGACATTCTGATTAGCCAAGGTTCTTGCTTGAAGAGCGAGTTCAGCTTTCCTTTTGTTCTTGCTCAAACTCTTTTTGTAATTAGTCACAAACCTATCGAGCTCCCACAGGGTCTCTGCATCAACATTATCAATGTCTACCTCAATCTCATCATCGTGCTGAGAAAGTGCAGTGCTCCTCTTCTTAATGATCTGAACAATAGCATCAAGCTTTTCAGCAGGCAAGCCCTGAAGGTTGGAGCTAAGTCTCTGTTTTTCATCATAAGTCATGTCCCTTTTATTGGGATCTTTTGCTTTAGGTTTTTTTGGAGCTGGGGTCCTTCCCACATGAGGGCGATGAATTTTGTGATCAACAGCCATTGATGATGTCATTTGTGCAGCAGGAACATAAAAAGGAGCTGAAGCAGCAGCAGCAGCAGCAGCAGGAGTGACTGGTGTGGAGAAATGAGATTGAGGCAGAGCTTTTCTGGAAGAAGGAGTGAGCAAGCCACCATCATGATACACTTGATATTTCCGATAAGGATTGAACTCGGCCTCTATAACCGCCCATCTCTCTTCAAAAATCTGTAATAACTGTTCTGCCATGAAGTGCACATCTTGCCCCTTTGGATTATAAGTCATAGCATTGTGAAAAACAAGCCTAACATCATCAGCAAACTCCCTTGGAGACTGGTACAGATTCTGCGACATTTTAGTCTTAATTGTACCCAAATCCATAGGATGCTTGATGATGTCATGATAGTCAACCAACCCAAGGGCCTTGGCATTCACTGGCTCATTGAACACCCACCCAAACTTGTGCTTCATCAACCGCTGAAGTAAGCTAATACAGTTCTTAAACACCTGATTCTTGCTCTTATCAAACCCAAAACCAAAGCCCATTGAGTGTTCAGTTTCTCCACTATGTTTCCTCCCATTACTTGCCTTGAACCTCTTATTACTTTCTGGAGGCAATCTATCTTTTCCCAAAAGGAACTCTGAATTTCTGTAGTACTGATTGGCCTTCGGTGTCCGTTTCTCCTTCTCAACATATTCATTAGGCCGGTTATTGTTCTCCATTACAGCAACACTGAGTTGTCTATTATATACCCTGGGTTCAAGATTTCGTGCCGCACCCATATCAGAATTCACTCTTGATAATCCCATTGGCCTGTTTTCCTGGTGCCCTACACCCACTTCTGAATTCACCCGCACCAACAACCTTCTATCTATCACATTGCTTCGGACATTTTGGGTTTGCGGATAATTGTACCCACTAATATTAGCACCTTCAGCACCAACATAATTACTGCTATTACTAAGATTAGTTTTGCCAATCTGACTATTATAAGAAGCAAGCTGACGCTCTTTAGATTCAACCTGTCGAGCATACTTCCTAACCAGATCAAGCTCGGACTCTAGATTAATTCTAAGCTCCACAATATCATTCTTCGGGGTTGCTTTACATAAATTAAATCTAATCCTATCATTAAAACTAGATATCACCAGTGGCTTCGCAACTCCATTTGCATTAACCGGACCATTACCGTGTGAAGCTTCTTCATCATTCTGTGCCTCATTTCCAACGGGCTTCACAACTCCGTTGACATTAACAGAACCATTACCCTGTGGACCTTGAGGGGAACCGGACATTAACCCCTCAACATGTTCCTCATTCACAACAGGCAGCTGCACTGTCGAAACTTTTCTTCCGTTTGGGAGATCTTTTTTACCCTCCGAGGACACATGCCGATGTTCTAGTTGCGCTTGCGGCGGCTGGGGCGAAGAGCCCACATTTTTGTCATGTGAACCATGTGACAGACTCTGTTCTTGATCCTTTTCGAAAGAGTCTGCATCCCTCGTCTCTTCTAATGACCCTCGTACATCATGGTCCCGTGCAGTGCCATGTGGAGAAGTGGTAGCAAGACAGGAAGGAGACGGAGGGGAGGCAGCGGCATGATTGTTGGGATTTTTAGGTGTGGAGGCGGCCGGAACCACAGCAGGGGAGGTGGTGGAAACGGTGGCTGATTCAACCTCTGTGAGTGTGGGGATCTGATTCGTGGAGGAGACAGCGGCGGCGGAAATGGGTTTCTCGGCGCTGGAAGCTGTAGGGGTGGCTGTATCGTTATTATTGCAGGTTTTCTTGGCTTTCTTTTGGGTTCGTCGCCTATAAACTATACTATTCTCCGACCATCGAATGCCCCCTCTCCAATTCACATCATCACTAGAATCCCCTAAAGTTCCCGAAGCCATACATGTAATCACCAATTATAAACAAAACCCCTCCTTTTCGAATCAATCCTCAAGAACCCTAGAATAAGCCCACCTCCAAAATTCTAGGGTTTCAAAAACCCTAGACGCAACCACAAACACCAAATCCACGACTATCAATAATCACGATGAATTAAAGGTAAAGGAAAACAGGAGCTCAATTAAATCAGAGAGACTAGATATATCAATATATACACGCAGATCCAATTTTACAACAAAGGACAACACCCATAAAGAAGGAGAGAAAAAGGGTAAAGATCTGAAGAACAGATAAGATTAGCGGAAACGACTGTAAGAAACAGATATTCGAAAAACAGCAGAGAAAATTAGAAAAATTAGGGTTTGGGGGAGGAGAAAGGGTACGTGCGCGTTGTTCTTCGATCCGAACTCCCAACTCGCTTTCTCTCTCTAGAAATCACTTGTTTCTCTCTCTAAGCGTTCTGTCAAATGTCACCGTAAGGCGGCAAGCTGCTTTTAATCTCACGCGCGCTGGTTACCAGTGATCCGAAGGCGGTTACAGGCTGCCACGTCACTAGCGAGTGATAGCGCGTGCTCTCTTCCTGACAAGAGCAGAATGAACAACTAAGATTCGCTCGTGGATTTCACGTGGCCTGAGGAGAGTGGGATTCTGAACCACGTGTGGTTTCTTTCGTACTTGTTATCCGCTCTCCCCTTTTTAGTATTTGTTCCGTCTTTTATTTTTTTATTTTAAATTTAATTAATTCCTTTTTTAATTATTAATAAGTTTTTTTTTCTAGGCATTCTGCATAGGGTTTTGGGCATCGGGAAGGGTTTTGGGTATCGGGGAATAAGATTGGAAAAGATTCCTATTTGAAATATAAGGCACTGTTTACTTACTCATGAAAAAGTTTATAATTAATAGAAAAAATAAAATGAATTAAATAAATTTTATAAATAGTAAATTCATATTTGAATTGATGAATATGATAGGAGGATTGAATTTTTTTTTTATGTCAAATCAATATTTTTGAACAATAATGATGTATTATTTTCAATGATATAGAAATCGGCCTAGGCGCAAGGCAGCCTCTTGCCGATCCGATTTATGCAAAATCGGCAATTTTAGGTGTTTTCGGTTTTAGTCTTTTAGGCGGTCCAAATTTTGTATTTTTTAAAAAAAATAGATAGCCAAAAAACGTTCGATTACCGATTTCCGGCTTCTACAACCTTTGATTGTTTTATAAGTGTTAATTAATAAATTAATGATTGAATGATGATGAACTGATTATATTTTTTATAATATACATGTAAGCAAATAAAAATTGCACCAAATTAAATGCTGGTATGTGTATAAATTAAATAAATATCAACCGAAATTATTATTTTAATTTAAAAATTTAAATAAATTCTCAAATTAAATACTTAAAATGATATTTATTTTACACAATACAAGTCGTCAAAATTACGAGTTTTTCGGTGTCCATCATATTTATTGGAGACCACGGATATTTCGAATAAATAAAAAAAGGCAAAAATCAATCAAACTAAACTTGGTTGATTCATTTTTTTTAATTGGTAAATGTTACTACCTCTGTCCCGCAAAAGTTTGCATACTTTCCTTTTAGTTTGGCACACAAAAGTTTGCATACCCCCAAAATAGAAATATTCATTTAAATCTCCACCTTTAAAATCTTTACCTCACAATCTCCACCACACACATTCTACTCATTACACTTTTTCTTAAAAGCCTTACCACCAAAAGTTCCGCAAACTTTTGGGGGACAGAGTAGTAGTTGTTAATAGTTAGAAGTTAGTTCACCAAGTCCCCAAACACTTCAAAAATATCTCAAAGCCAACCTTATATCTCACTCTTGACTCATTTCCAGAGGGAATCGAACCCAGGACACTCACTCAAATGAGGAGCCCGGTGGCCAGGTGAGCTAACCCACCTGATTTTGGTTGGTTCATTAATCCTGCTCATTAATGTGACATCAACGGACCATAACGAGGCAACGCGCCACGTGTCACGCCAAAGAAGGAAACTTCTCCACCTTCAACCCTACAAATAGGGGCTAAGTCCATAACAATGAACACACACAATGAAGAAAAGAACGAGCAGCAGGAACTAGCAATCCAGCAAACGAACTTGAGCTAAGAATAACCTGCAACAATCAAACTAGAAGATCTGAAGCATTCTTCACCAAACTCGAACTCGTTCTTCGTTAAAAGCCATAAGAAATAGCATCTAATCCACGATGAAGGGCCTAAACCTCTCCAATTAGGATTTCTACTCGATGAATATCTTGAAGATTCAAAGCGTTATTCACTGCCTTCAAATGTTCTTCGTCCAGTTCAAGTATAAACAATGTTTGTTTCAGAAACAAGGAGCTACAACCCTATGATCAGATGTTTCCACTCCAAGCACATTTGAAGACTCAAACAATTTTTTGCCGCCTTCAAGTGTTATTCATCAAATTCAACTAATAAACACTCTTTGATCCAAGAGCAATAGGTCAAATCCCTCTGATCAAATATCTTTTACAAATCTAGACTAGAAGATTCAAGGAACGTTATTCGTCAAATTCATATGCGTTCATTATCAAAATCTTTCAGAAATTTGGTTTGATCCAAAATAGGATGTCACAGTCTTTGGATAAACGTTTCAAGTCAAATCAAATCAAATCAAAGTCAACTTCGAAGAGGAGAATCAGACGAGTTAAGCTAGAGAGACACCTTAAATTGAAGAAATAAATTGTATATAATCTATTTGTGTTAATAAAATATATTTTCACATAAGTTGTTATTACAATATAAATTATATGTACAACATAAATAATTTTAGAAAATAAATAAACTCCACAATAAATTTATTTTAAAAAATAATATAAATTGAAAATTAGTAGATGTAACAACAAATTTCGTGGAAAACACGAAAATGATTTACAATATTAATTTCTCTTGAATTTAAGGGTTCTTTCTCTCTAACTATGATCCTCTGATTCTCCTCATGTTTGTTGAATTCGATTTTGACTGGCTGATCCAAGGACGAATTGTCTTGATTCGGATCGAACGAGGTCTTTGGAAGATTTTGACGAAGAACGCTTCAGATTTGATGAAGAACGATCTTTGAATCTTCAAGGGAGATTTGTGTTTGAACACCAGATTGGAGGGGTCGTGGACCTTGATCTCTAATCGGAGTGTATTTGTAGATGAATTTGATGAAGAATCGTTGAAGACGGCGAAGAAAGGCTTTGGAGATAGTTTTTGAATCTTCACATCTTCGAATCTTCAAATCTTCAAATCTTCGAGTCTTCGAATCTTCAAATCTTCAAATCTTTGAATCTTCGAATCTTCGAATCTTCAAGTCTTCAAGAACGAGATTTTGGATTCGTCTTAGCTCCAAGCTTGCTCGATCCTTGAATGCTTTTGAATTGCTCTTCAATATGTTTCTCCATGTGTGGAATGAGCTAATGAAGACCCCTATTTATAGGGTGAGGGAATGAAGATTTTCCTCCATTAGCTTGACATGTGGCGGATTTTAATTGGCTGATGCTAATTTTCCTTGCATATTCAACCAATTATCCGGATTTGTCCAGATTCGTTCTGATTTGATTTGATTTTTTTCCTTTATCAACGAGATTTTATATGATCTCGATAAATTAGGAAATTTTTTGACTGTATTTGTCAGTGTGTACGAGTACCGGGAAACTCTCGTAATTTGACGGGCTTATACTGTGTGTATTAAATATCAATTTTAACTATTTAATTGGAGAATTAATTTAATTAAATTCTCAAAATTAAAATAGCAAAATTTATTTGATATTTAATTATTTGTACACATGTCGTCATTTAATTGGAGCAAATTTAATTTGCTTACAGTAGAAAAAGGTTTAAATGAAAACACACCTTAAAAATAATATTTTAAAAAGAATTAGTCTTGTATGTAACAAATACACCGTAGAATTTACATGTATTTCTAAAAAAAAATTATTCTAGTATAATTGAAAAATTACCCTTTTTTTACTAAAAAGTTATTTTGATAATATTCAACAAAAGGCAACGAAACGATAGAAGCCATGATGATGGAGCCCTGCTGAGATCGATGTCCCTAGCGCGCTAAGACTAATGTCTCTTGCACATCAAGGTCGATGCCTAGCCACTGTCACAATGTGATGCAACATCCGATATGTTTCAAAATGGTGGTGAAGCTTTCTCAGACCCACGACAGTGAAGCTTTCTCTGACCTAAAAATTCGATTGTAAGTCAGTAAAATTTGAAATTTGTAAGTCTATAAGTGATGAAGCTTTCTCCCACCCAAAAAAAATCGATTTTCTCAAACCAAAAAATGGTAGTGAAGTTTTCTTGGTGTTTATGGTTTTTTTATATTTCTCGGTGAAGATTTCTCTGATCGAATTTAATGGATTTCTATATGTTGATTTAAGGCTTCGATTTAGAGCAGATAGTGTCGGGTTTTCTGTTTTCTTAGTTGAAGAAATTGAATTTCATGGTGATGGATTCATTTGCTGGTGATATGCATGTTCTTGAAGTGGTTTCTTTATTACTGTTTTTGTGTGGTTCTTAGTTGCATATATGTGATTAAAATTTGTGTTTTTTTTTTTTTGCTCTATTCTCTTTCTCCTTGATAGGGGCAGTTGAAATGCACTTGATATTTTTTTCTCGATTTGGAGTCTCAATTTGGGTGTGTAATAAGTTTTTTTTTATTTGAGGTATTTGTGACCAGGACATGATGGAGTAGAAAATGTAAAATTCGAAATATATAACTTTCTTGTGTGTGAGAGATAAAATAGAAGCGATTTAATTTTTTGTTCAGATAAAATCCACAAATGTACGTATATATATGTATATATGGGTATGGGTGAGAATTTTGTTGTTTTTCTTTATGTAAATTAGAGCTATCGATTCTTGTTTCTTTTGGTTTTTATTTTTTAATTATTGTAATTTTTATTTTTATTTATGGAAATATAGTGACATTAAAGAGTGTTTTTAAAATAAGTAAAAACGTGAGTGCAATTCACGATTTCTGACCAGAAAGTTTTTCGGACTTTTATTAATTATGTCAAGCTGAAAACGTGACTTATGTTCACATTTTAGCCATATGTAATCATTTATGACATGCCCTCAACCAATCCACCCCTCCACACTCACCCCCTACCCCTACCCCTACCCCTACCCCTACCCCTCAAATCTCATGCATACTGCTAAATAATACCTTGAAATTTGAGCTCTGAATGCCCCTCTCGTAATTGTCCCACTAACCCCACTTATTTTGATTTCTATCCTTCAACAATATTAATCAATTCTCTTAGCAGAAATAAATTTGCATTAAGTTGCAAGTTTGTTAATTATTCAATAAGAAAATAATAGTGACTAATAAGTTTATTAAAGAGTAAGTCTCTTGTGCACCAGGTGCACCGTAAATTTAAATATATTTTTAGAAAATTATATAGTTTATTAATGAAAAAGTCGCACGTATTATTACTAAAAAGTTACACAATTAAAATTTTCAATAATATCATGTGTGACTTTGCAGTATTATCTTGTGTAACTTTTTAGAAATGCACCTGGGTTGCACGGTGCACAGTGCATGCAAGAATAAATTCCCTACTTTTCACCCTATTTTCATTATTTAATTTGAAAAAAACCACTAAATAAATAAATTTGCCAATATTTATCCCCTCTATATATAAACAAAAATATATACTTTTTTGTAACACACGGATGTATTTTTTAACAATTTATTAATTTTATTATTAGAATATATTAATTAATTAATATTAATATTTTTATTTAACAATGTTAATTATCTTTATTGAATAGATTAATTATATATATATATATAATTTATACTTTATATTCAGTTATGAAATGAGTGAAAACGGTTGTCATTTTCAATGCATTCTGATTTAACCATCTTATTCGTTTCACCCATGCATTTTTAAAACAATTCGAAATATTTATTCTCTATATTTAAAAATCATATTTTTTTACTCTCTAATTGTATCATATAACTCAAGTTTATTTTAAAGTAAGTATTAATTATTTGATTTTAAAGTATTTATTAATTAATACTACCTCAATTCTAGTTGATTTTTTTTTTCATATTCCTCTTTTCAATACAAATTTCTTATATTTTTAGTTTGTAAGTATAGTTCCCACATCTCTCTATTTTTATGGCCTCTTTATTTTTATGCATTTAATGTTATATTTGTTAACTTGTGTGAGAAAATTAATGAAAATCTTTAATAGAGACATAAAAGTATTAAATATTTTTATTTATAATATTAATTGTACATAAATAAATGGTCACTACTTAAATTCTGAGAGGAGCACTCAAAGCTCAAATTTCAAGGCATTTAGCTGTATATCACATGAGATTTGACGGGGAGGGATTGATAGGGGGCATGAGATAAGTGATTATGTATGGCTAAATTAATGCAAGCCGATTTTTTTTTTCATAGCGAGGAATCGTGAGTTGCACTCATGTTTTCCTATAAATGTGATCCATTCTCACGTTTTTGCTTATTTTAAAAAATCCCTTTCAATATCACTAAAAATAAAACCTTTCTTTTGTGTTTAAATGGAATTTTATTTTTTTCTTTATGTTGAGTGAAAATTAAATTTTCTAGAAGGGTTTGATGCATAAAAAAGGTAGAACTAATATGTAATTTCTGTTACACAATAAATTAATATATAATGCACCCTTATTGTTATATGGAGCATGTAATGCATAAAAAAATTTGCTCTTTTAAAATATAAAATCGTTAAACATATATGCTTGCTACGTTTAGAAATAAAAATTGTGTCTTGTCTCCCATAGTAAAATTTCCTATGAATACTCAAAAGAAAAAAAAGATAGACACTCAAAATTATTTCATAGCAAACATAAAAACACACAATTGGTTATATAATACCATCAAAATTTAAATTTAATTCAACCAAAATTGCTAGTTTAATATAGTATACTTATGATAATCTTGAGACTCTTAATGATGTTGAGGGGATCGGCCCTCCCGGTGCGACTCTCATCGTGCCAACATTTATTGCCGTCGCCCTCTTCTGATAGTATTTCAATTTAGGCTCGTCAAATCCGAATTGTTGCAGCATCAAATGAGTTCTGATCGGTACTTTTTTCTCGATCAAAATTCCAGAACCATGCCGAGTACTCGAACATATCGTGTAACATGATAATATCGTCATAACAAAAAGGATCAATCGTGTACTCACGTACAACATTCTAGCAAGTTGGGAAAAAAAAAGGTATTGTGCTATACAATGTGAGGAATCAATTCATGATTTAATTTGCCTTATATACACACACATATATATATATATATGCAGAGTGACAAATTTGCGATTAATTAATGCAATTTTTTTAGGATTTTCATATTGCTAAATCGTGTAGGCATATAAATCTAACAAATGACTAGATTGTTTTGTCTTTTTACAAGGTATGCAAATCCATATATTTATATCTAAAAAAATCAAAAATATAAATAAATTAAACACAAACCAACACTTTCAAATGAAAGAGATTAATAGTGTTGGTGCTTCATTCTTTTGTCTGACCAACTGCCAATATGGTTTGCATGTCCTAGTTGATTATCCAGTCACTAATTTTTAATTTTTTATTTTTAATTTTAATTTTAGTTCAATAATATATATAAACATATATATATATATATATATATATATACACACAAGTGAGACAAAGAACACTTTACTCCAAAGATAAAATATAGGCTCCATTGCACATAATTAAATTACTTCGCAAATTGCATTCTAATTTAAAATGTTAATCTATGTATATTAAATAAATGATTTGTTTGTTTATTGTAACTCTAAATTTACTAGAAAAACTAATCCTACTCATAATTTACGTGTTCAAAATATTAACTTTAGGGATTAAAGTTTTTTTTTTCCTATAATTTGTCAAAAAATTTGAATTTAGTCCTATAAGTTTCAAAATATTTTGATTTTGGTCATTTTACAAATTTAGAGGACCAAAATCAAATTTGATTTGGTCCTGTAAATTTGTAAAAGGATCAAAATCAAAATATTTTCAAACTTATAGAATCAAAATCAAAATATGTAATTTAAAGGACCAAATTCAAAATGAAGCAAAGTTATAGAGCTTATAAATTTTTAGTCCCTTAAGGGCTCATTTGGTTCGTAAGATAAAAATATCTATCCGTCGAAAATATGCATGTTTTCGACGGATAGATATTTTTATCTTACGAACCAAATGAGCCCTAACTTTATCATCATCCAGCATATTGGTAGGACGTCAATTCGTAGACAAGCTGCTTAATATCATTCCCCTAAGTCCTAACTTTCTCAAAATTTTCAAGTTCCATTTTCCTACAAATTTGATTCGATTTAAAAAAATTATATAAATAATCACTGCAAAACATTAAAGAATTGCTTATACTCCCTCCGTCCATAATAATTAGGCTATTTTTGTTGTGCACGGTTATTAAGAAAAAATAGATGTGATGTGTAAAAGTGAGAGTATTAATATTAAAAAAATATTTGTTTATTAAAAAAACATTTGATATGATGTGTAAAAGTAAGTGTATATATGTGTATTTAAAATAAAAATAATGATTGTAATATTTCTATTTTAGGTAATTGAACTATTTATTGTGGACAGTCGTTTAACGCAACATGGACCATTTATCGTGGACGGAGGGAGTAATTTTTATCTATATGACTATGATTTTTTTTATAAATATAGTGGAAAAAAGACTATGAAATGCATACAAAATTTTTAATTATATATGAATCTTCATTCATTACAAGAATTTATCCACTAAAAAATTATTTGTAGATAAATTTTAGCAGGTAAAATTTTGTAGGTAATTATTAACTATAAACTTTATTTTCTAAGAAAATTGTTTATAAGTTGAAAAATAAAAAAAATATCGACATGATTAGAAAATTTGTAAGTCGCATACATCCTACTATATAATTTATTGTTAGAAATTTTATAATTATATTAAAAAAAATTATAGACAATTCTTTATTTTCTTACCGTGAATTTGTCAATTGATCATATTGAAAAATTGGTCTGAACAATCGAATAACTACCCCTAAAGTCTGTCTTAAGCCCATAGTATTTTTCATATAAACTTATGCTAAAATATTTTTATATTTTTTCACAATTTTTTTAAATATTAAATTTACTTTAAGTATTTTGAATAACTAAATAAAAATGGGCAGGATAAATTTCAAAAGGACAAAGTAACCTTAGTTTATTTAGCATTAAATTAATTGTTAGCTTTTATGAGGTTGACAACATATTACACATAAAGAGTGCTGGCTTTCAATGATTACCATATTAATGTATTGCTATTGCATAATTCTTAATTTTATTAATAAAAAACATGCAACTTTTCTTCTACCAAATGAATTTCACTTTGGATCAATGGCAAAGATTGTGGATTATGCGACCTAGTTTTGTCTGTTTCACATAGTTGTGTGTATTGCATGTTTCACGTAAAAAATTACTCCACCAGTCACACTATAAGCTGCTCATGTTGTCATTTTCGTCCGTTCCACTATATGTTGCTCATTGGTTTTTTTACCTTTTCTGGAAACTACTATTCACTTCTTTATTACTACATCCGTCCATGAAAAATACGTTCAGATATTTGCACGTGGTTTAATGCAATATGTCGAAAGGTATTACGGGATATTGTGAGATCCGATATGAATAAAGAGAATAACTTTGGAAAGTACATATCGGACCTCACAATATCCCGTAATATCTTTCGAGATATTGCATTAAACCACGTGGAAATATCTGAGTATATTTTTCGTGGACGGAGGTAGTATTATTTTCAATAATTTTTACACTATTTCCATTACTTTTTCACTTTTCTCCATCACATCACCTATACTTTTTCACTTTTTCCATCACATCACTTATACTTTTTCACTTTTTCCATCAAATCACTTATACCTTTTCACCTTTACCTTAATTCGTGTGCCCAAAAGCAACGAGCAACTTATAGCGGGACGGAAGGAGTATTTGTCAATTATTTTACTCGTCTTAAAATTTTCGTATATATAGTTAAAATTCAAAATTTTGAGAAAAGAAAAAATAGAGAATTTAAATATAATATGAACAATAAGCATAAGTTGTACATATGAAAAATGTGCCAAAATACAATATTGAACCTCATTAATTTTCATATTTCATGCGTGCCATCCAACATATTTTTGTCTATTATTAATAATATACAGCAAAAACTCATACTATTATATATCTTGATAGTGTATCAATTTTTTTCTATCATAAGATCGTATAGTACCTGTCTGGCCGAGCATTACTAATTAATCTTTGATTTGAGATATTTGGTTGATTAACCGTTTTTTTATGTAAGAAACTTAACATTAAAAATGGAAAATGAACAAATATATATATGAAAAAACATCGAAAAGAATAATAATCAAGTAATTTTGAACAGAATTTCAAAACGTCAAGAACGCATAAAATCTAAAAATAAAATAACCAACCATATTTTAAAATCAAAAGGATCATCGAACATGAATTTGAATGTCCATTTAATTAATGAAATATATCCGAGCATAATTTAGATGAAGAAACTGTATACTTGACTATTTAGGGCTCATTTGGTTCGTAAGATAAAAGTATCTATCCGTGCATGTTTTTTACGGATAGATACTTTTATCTTACGAACCAAATGAGCCCTAATAATTTGAATTTACTATGAGTTCTAGTTCTATAGAATCACATTAAAAGACATCCAACCGAAGAGGCATTTCATTCGAAAATGTATATCTGATATAATTGTAAAGGATAAAATTGTACAATTATAAAAATAGAAGGACAAAATTGTGCAAAAATATTTTTCATTGTCTTCTTACTTATAAATATTTATAATAATATAGATAGACATTGGAAATCAACCACGTTAATTGACAAAAGGAAATCCGGAGTAAAGTGAAATAACAACTAATGAATTGATTTTGTGAATTCTAGGGGAAGTGTGTAATTAAATCGTAATAAATAAAATTTATTTAGGATTAGGTGGATTACGTTTCTAATTCTAAATAAAATTGTGTTTGGTTTCTAGGATTTGAGTCTAAGATTAAATCGGGCCCGATATTTGAATTCAACATAATCCTACAAAAAAATGATAACTTGATCTCAACTATTACATAAGATTAATTTTAAGAAAACAATCATAACTATCATATTCATACTATTTTAAAATTAGGATTGCAATCAATACAATCCATTGACCTATTAAATTTATCCTATTTAGAAAACCAAACACATTTTTATTGAAATAAATCTTGTATAAAATCGTTTTATGAAATTATTCTGTGTGAGGGGGAAAAATTAACACTTTTTAACATTTTAATATCGCTTTTGACTATGAAAAAAAAAATCAATTCCAATCGTATCTTCATCATATTTTAAAAGTGATCTTTTCATCATCTTCAGAAATAAGTGGAAAAAAAAAAACTATGGAAATCTGACACTGAGTTGAAAAAAATTAAGTCCTGAATTGGTAAATGGTGGATCAATCTAAAAAATTGAGTTTTTAAATAAAATTAGATGGTTGGATTTATTATGAATAAGATAAACGAGCAATTTTTTTTTCCAATAAAAGAATTGTTGTCTGTTCAGTTGAGAAATTTATTTCACAAAATAGTATGAACACTAAAGCATACTTTTATGAAAAGATTTTTTTTTTACAAAAGGATAGACCCATAAAACAACTGAAACAGCAAGTAAAGGTAAACGGCAGGAACA
The DNA here is from genome assembly GCA_026898435.1 of Prunella vulgaris. NCBI lineage: Eukaryota > Viridiplantae > Streptophyta > Magnoliopsida > Lamiales > Lamiaceae > Prunella > Prunella vulgaris. The sequence continues at coordinate 2,307,147 of JAPKLY010000007.1, read as the reverse complement.
CTTATTTGAACGGTCCTCTAAATAGATCTACAACCGATGGTGATGTGCGGCGCTCAGCAAGCGGTGGGCAGTGTTGTGACCCGGGCACACAGTCCCGCCGGCGTGGACGGTGCAGAGGATTCATCGGACGGCGAGCGGCTGTTGAACAGAAGGGAGGCGACAAATCCGATTTTTAAAGTTTTTTTCTTAAATTTAAACGGATTTGGAATGGAGAAATGCCGGAACGGTATCTATTCACTATATTGGCGGTAGGGAGAGGGGGATGGGGAGAGTTATGGAGGGAAGGGGCATTGTATATCTATCTATTGCATATATATTTATACTATATAAAAAAAAAAGTTATAAAATTATCCAAAATCACATATTTCAAAATTTCTTATTATAATGTGCATTTAATTTTGAAATTGCAGTACAAGGGAAATAAGGGGCTACATCTGATAAGTTTAAAAGGTAGGGTGAAGGGTTATATAATCGGGCCCAATAAATTATTAACTCAAGCCCAACAACATAGTTTGGGTATAGCAGGGCCCAAAAGTAACATTAGCATGGCCCAGATTACTCAATTTGGGGAATTCATTACTCAAATTAATAAACTATCTATTTATTCAAAAAAATCTTTTTGAATTTTTTATTTTTGGATTTTTTCCGAATATAGTAAAACAAAAATTAAATTTTGGGAATTTTCAAGAAAATGACAGAATTTTTTTAAGAGTAATTTCCCAAAAAGGGTAATGAAAATAACATAGGCCTATTAGAATTCAAAAGGGCATCAAGGTCCAATTATCTAAACTTGTGTTCTATTTGCATTTGGTTTAGAAAAAGTGACTATATGTATAAATTAATCCATAATATTTGAATAAAAATATGATTTTTTTATAAAAGTTTTTTTTCTGTACAAATCTTTATAATTAATATCAATTTTGTAAACTATTTTATTTTATTTTTTTATGTTTATCGCCCAATTTCACATTGGCCCATTTATATAGACCCCGTAAATGAGAAATGCACTCCATTGATTATAATCCTTCATTATATATTAGTTGATTTCAAATTAATTTCTTATTGTGCTGCTCTTCATATTTTATTTTACAAAATCAATTTCAAATATTTTTTCAAAAATTATACTTCCCCCATCCCACGTGATTTTATATACCGTAAGGTGCGAATTCATACGCGACGAGGGAATATATAGTATTAATTTTTTATTTTTCGAAAATTGTACGCATTTTCAATTTTTTTTTTTTGAAAATTATATATTGTTTTGGAATATATATATATTAAATCATGTCAATAACTCACCTAATTAGAATTGAGATTATACAGAACGATAAAACGAATTAGAAAAAACAAGCAAAGTAATTTATAGCACCATCCTTTCTGAATCATTTTATTCAACCAAAACATATCAATATATTCATAATAAACAACATGTAAACAACAAATAGTTTATTATATTATTATTTTTTAATTTTATAAATTAGTACTCTCTGACCTATATTCACATACTCTTTTTTTCTTGATTCACGTGCCCAGAATAACTATGAAAGTAGTCCTGAGATGAAAGGAGTATTTAATTTTTAACACTTTTGATCAAATCTTTAATATCTTTATTCAAATATTTGATACGTTATATGATTATTTTTTAAAAAAACTTGATATTTTAAACATAAATATTATATTCTCATTTTTTATTAAATACGAACAGTATAAATAATTAAAAAATTATACTTGATGTTTATTAACAATATTATGATATTATATACTCTAATTAAAAATATTAATTTCTCTTAACTAAATATTTAACACTCCCCTCTCCCAACTTAAATTTCACATTTTTTTGGACGTTTCACAATAAATTTTACTGTCTGAGAAAAAAAATAATTTACATTCACAAAAATCAATAAAATATTATTTTTAATCCAATTCTCTTATACTCAATTTTATTTTCTTACCATATGTGCTATTCCATTTATAAAAATATTGGAGGGAGTATAATAGTATATTCAAAATAATTGCACAGCATATTATAATAAATTATATTCATAATGATCGAAAGACATCAACTCAAATTCTTAATGCTTACACATTTTAAGTCAAACCTGTCATCCAAGAATAAAGTTTATCCATTACATATTCACAAAATAGCATTGTCAAACTATCTCACTAAGCTAAATCAATCAATCAAAGAAAATAAGAAAAATCAAACAAAAGAAGAAAAAAAAGTATATATATATATATTTTTTTAAAACCCTTTACTCAAAAAAAAAAAAATTTACAAAATGGTTTACAAAATTAACATTGATTACAAATTAGTTATGTGCAGAAAAAATATGCCCCTGTGCAAAAAAAAATATTATACTTCTATACAAAAATTGTGAACCAATTTATAAATATAGTTACTTTTTTGAACCAATATATAAGTGACGCACGAATAAAAGTCATATTGAAGCGATGGTTCCTATAAAATGTTCCATTTGGTCATAAGGAAATTGCAAAATTTTCATTACACAAATTTATCAGTCTAATGATCTGGAAACAAGCATATTTGACTGGACATAGCCTTTTCAAACTGTCAGCATCGAATATTTTTTGCCTATCAAATTTACAAGGATTTGAGCATGATGTATAGTTAAAGATTGTTGTGTAAGCACTGACCTCATTCCTTTTTTGTAAACAAGTATATATTTTATTTTATTTTCAAGATATTGTTTTTCCAAAATAAATGATTGTCGTACAAAATTAAATATAAATTAATGTATATATAAAATGATAAAAGTACAGCAAGTAGAAAATCAATTTGCATTTAAAAAATAGGGTGTTGTGTTGTTATCGCTCCTAATTGAAGGCCTCCAAAGTTCAAACAAGTTGAACAATTATTTCAATTTCCACAAGTTGGTGGCTCTATTTTAATATAATTATGTTTATTATGCAGTTTTACCAATTTTAAATTTTGTTATTTAATATTTTAGTTAGAACTTTGAGGAGCATTAACTATAATAAATATTGACTTGAGTTGCTTTAGCCTTTTCACTTTTGTGTTTGGTTTTGTGTTTGTTGCAGTGTAAAACTTGTAATTTTAATTTGAAAATTATATAATTTTGGATTAATTACATATAGGTGTTATATATGAAGCCAAAATTTATACGGGTGCTTTTAAATAATAAAATTACATATAAGTGCTTTTATATAATAAACAATCCCACCCAATATTAAAAAGGAGAGAGAGGGGTCCGATCGGGGGAGGGGGGAGAGAGGCTCTGGTGCTATATTTTGGGGCGTGCAACGGCGCACCACCGTAGAAGGTTGAAGGCACTTCACGGCGCCAAACCTTCCACGGCAGGGAGAGGAGCTGGGGGTGGATTACCTAAGTGGGAAGTCGACGGAGCTAATGAAAATCGACGGTGCAGTGGCGTGTGAGAATTTTTTGTCGTGCAACATCGCGAGGAGGAGGATGGAGGCGTTTGACGACGTCCAACTTCACCTGGCACAGCTCCGTGCTGTCCTCACATCTCCGTTAGCAGTGTCGTCGTCACAAAATACTTTAAACTCATTTTGCACTTACATGTATTTTTTGAAATTTTGTAGCATCTATACATGTTTCAAGCTAAAAAAAAAAAAACACTAATGTGTAATTGATCCAATTTTAGATTTTATTTAGGGAAAAAAAAAGGGTCATTTTAACCGTTGAACCCAACCGTGGTCCTGTCACTTTAATCACCGGTCTAATTATAAGACCATTGATAATTACATTAGTTTAAATTAGTGCCTATAACTTTGTCTATTGTATGATATTAATTGATCGTACATTGCTTCTTTATTTTCATAAATTAAATTTGCCAAGCTCTATAATTTCTCTAATTTTGTCATTACTGTATTTATTTGATTTTATATATTATACCCACAAATTATTGCCATTACTTTATTAATTATAGAAGCACCATTATAGTACTCATGATGAGTCATGACTCACAAAAGACCAAAAATTGTAATACGTTTATGATGTATACTTGTCACTTTAAAAAACAAATTCGTATATGTTTCGGCCCCTCAACTTTTTATGTTTTAGCTTATTATAATACATGACCTCGTACTTTTATCTTATTCATTTGAGCTCTCTAGTTTAACATTGATTTAATTAATTAATTAATTAATTAATAGATTGCTGTAAATAATAGTATCTCGAATATCATTAATTAATTCTTTAAAAATTTTAATTATTTTTGTTCTTATTGTGCCGTTTCGTATTCGGATGGTGTTAACATGAATTCTTATTGTTTCGTGTTTGTTTAATTTTGTTTCGTTATGTCATGTTGACGCTAAAGCTTAATTTAGAAAAAAATATAAAATAATTCACAAATTTGACACTAATTACAATTTAATTTTGTGCAGATATTATGAATCAATTTATAAATATATATAATCACTTTTTTGAATCAGTATGCAAATGCCCCTAAATTTAAATAAGTCAATTGTAAAGTTGTGGGACTGATAATCAAACTATTGTACACTTAAATAAATGTAATGAAAACGATGGCAAAAAGCATATATGTTTCGGTTTGGATGGATGAATTTGAAAATGAATAGATTTCAACAAAAATACATGTAAGAAGGTATAATTTGGAAGAGAATGGAAAAAGTGAAGGAAAGATGAAGATGGAAATGGAAATGGGTAGAGAGGGGGATTTTAAATTACATGATTTAATTTTAATAAAAAATTAAAATTATTTCATTTTAAACATAACTCAAATTTAAATATTGGTAAAATCATTTAACTTACTTCGGAAAGAGTGATTATTTATGCGCGAAATTTATGAATTTCAAATCTATCCATCCAAATGGAGTCGAGAGAAATAATTGGCGCGGCCCCAAACTATATATTGAGAATAATGCCTTTAGCTGCACTTGATATGATCATAGATATATTGGATCCTAAAGAGATTTTAATCGGTGGAGAAAGAAAGAACTTATTTAAGAATATTTAAAGTTGAATATTCTTTTTTTTTCCTCTTTTTTCAGAAGGTATAACATAAAAAGATTGTCATATGTATATAAATAGTTGGTCCTCAATCATATTCTTTAAAAAAAAAAAAAGAGTGCAGAAAAGGAAAAAAAGAATGAAAATTGGTGAATTTCGTATGAAATCGAATCTAAAATCGAATTATGTTTTGTATTGTATTTAAAACATTTTTAGTATACATAACATCATTTTAATATGTAGGTATATACCTAAGAAAGTAACCTGTACTATTTAAATATTATTAGATGTAATGACGGCCTCCGAGACCGCCTAAGCGCTTGACGGTACTCGGTCGCTGACGCAAAGGTCAAATCGCCGAGAAATATTCGCCAACACATTTGATACTGTCGAGATTGTCTAGGCGACCGCCGAGATCGTCTTGGCACCGCCTAAACGGCCATTACTCTTCTTTAAATTTTTTATTTCAACTTAAAAATTAGAATTAAAATTAAAAAAATAAAAATTAATTTACTAAATTACTAAAAAATAGAAGTTTATTGAACTATTTCATAATTTATTCGTACTAGGTACTTTGCTCTTTTTGTGTTTGATTTAGAAGTTGAACAATGTCTTATTATGATAGTTTTTCATACTTTGTTGACTTGTTATATTTCGTGATGGTTATTAACTATGTTTTAAATTTATAATTTATCGTATAATGTACTCCCTCCGTCCCACTACATATTGCTCATTTGTTTTTTTACTTTTTTTAGAAAACTACTATTCACAACTTTATTATTATTTTCAATATCTTTTACATCATTTTCATTATTTTTTCACCTTTTCCCATCACATAATTACCTGCACTATATTAATATTTTTATGCATTTCTTAATACTCGTGCCCAAAAGATATGTGCGACTTATAAGGGGACGGAGGGAGTATATTTTTATTAATATATATGTTTGGAGAAAATTTAATATTAATAGAAAAATAAAAAAATAAAAAAAAAATCTTGGAACCGCCTAGGCGCTTAGCGGCACTCGACAGTCCGACAACCGCCAAGCGCCATTTACACACTTGTTCAATATATATTTGAATTAAATAAATGCATAACGAGAATATATAAGATACGAGTATGATCTATATATGTATATTATTTTGAATGAAAATTATAAATATGTATTATTACACAAATAATTAAGTTGGATCTCATGATAGAGGTAGCAAGGTACATGTCAAATTGTGGTGATGGAAATTGGAATATAACTCTATGATGATGGATGAGTAACATTAATTCATTATGCATTAAAGGGTCCAAATTACGTTTCAACGCTTTTAATAATTGAAAGCAATGTAGGAAAATGATATCTTAATGTATAGTAGATATTGACAAATGTCCCGGATTTTATTCTCCATGCATTTTTGACATCTTGTTATTATCAAATTAAAGACAAAAATTTTTGTGAACTTGAGTTCACGGTGAATTCGGGTTTATCGATTATCAGTGTTAAATGTATACATTATTACTGTTATGTATATTTACTGTTATTGTTATGCATATATCCGTTGATTCTGAGAATACCCGGATAATATGATTTTCACGTTAATTATTATTAATCCGTTGATTCACAAGAATACCAGAAGAACAACAAATAAACCCAATTCAATTCAATAATTAATTCAACTCCCTTTACAATAGGCTTGAGATGCCTATTTATAATACTAAACGAAATCCTAATAAATCTAAACAAATTAATAAAAGATACTAAAAATCATATTAAATCCTATCAAATCATTAAATATCTCAATACTAAATAAATATAATATATAATATTCTATTTTCCTATCTCCATCATCCTCCCCCGCTTCGAAAGCTCCGTCCTCGAAGCTATAAGAATTAGGATTTGAACAATAGAATGGACGCGATAGCAAGTTCAACGTCAGGAAAAACAATAATACGGAAGATGTCTGAACCTATGACCTCAAAAAAATCTGCAGTGTGTATCTTGCACAAAACCTTGAGACGGTACGAGACTGAAGTCTTCAAAAAATGACTAAAATAATTATCATTATTATTATTAAAATCAAAATTATGAAAATCATTCAAATAAAAGGATTCAACTTCTGTAGTTGTACGGTACCCAAATATACCATCTTCAACCTGGGCCAAGTAAAAAACTGAAAATGAAGGCCCAACTTGAGAACCAAGGGCAACATGCCCATTGTTGGTTAAGTGCTTGTACACTCAGCACATCTCGTCTTCATCGGAACTGTTTGTTGTTTTCGATTGATCCGGCGCGTCTGACGGCTCATTGCGAGGCAACCAACGCACTCGTTCACCGGGTGAGAAAAATTTCATCGATGGCAAAGGCAGTTGTAAGGATATGGACGGTAGGCAAGGAGAGGTCCTCGTAACAACTGTCTTTAACGACTGGGTTGCAGGGGCGTGCAAAACTGTGTGTGTCTCCACATCAGTCCCGGTTGTCGCTGCGTTGGGCTGAGAATCAGCAGGCGCTATTGGTGGACGATCGAGCACGGTGGCAGAGGTGCGAGCAGAGCATTCGGCGGGCACACGCGGCGGTGTCGTTTGGTGCAGACAGCGGGGCAAAATAAGAAGGAATGGTGCGGCGGGAGGTTGCGACTGGCTGGGTGAGGGGGACGCCAATGTATTCATTGGTGACAGCAGGTGATGGGGCTCGAGCGGCGGAAGGCCAGGCAGCACGCGTTGGTGCGGAGGAGCCTCGATGGCCGCAGGTGGGGGCGCCCCGGTGCAGGCGGCGGCACGAGATCGGAGATGTCAAAAAGGTCGTGTGAGTGTTGGTGTGGCGATAGGCCCAACCAACCGCGGACAATGGCGTCTGGGCGTGGCTAGGAATGCGTGACCTTGACTTTGGAAGGGCAGTTGATGGGTTGTGAGTAGGGGTGTCAAAATGAGCCCGGCCCGATGGGCCGACCCAGTTGGCCCGTTTTTCAGGCCGGGCTGGGCCTAAAAAATGGCAGCCCGAAATGAACCGGGCCTATTTGGCCCGGCCCAATTGGCCCGCCGGGCCTACCGGGCTCGGGCCGGGTTTGGCCCGAAAAAAAGAGTGGCCCGACATTTTTTATTTTTTTTTTTTAATTCTGCAATTGTTTAAACCTGCCCAGGCCCAATGCAATGGCCCATGCCCATCAATTAAAACTTGTACACATACGGACATACACACATACCCTAATTCCTAAACCTAAATCTCTTCAAGCAAATTTCCACACCCAAGCCACGTCTGCCGCTGCTGCCGCGCTGGCCATCAGCCCTCCTGCCGCCGCGCCGCCTCCTGCCGCTGTTGCCGCGCCGCCTCCTGCCGCTGT
>JAPKLY010000007.1:2215559-2298832 GCA_026898435.1 Prunella vulgaris | reverse complement strand
CGCTGTTGCCGCGCCGCCTCCTGCCGCTGTTGCCGCGCCGGCCATCACCCCCTGTACCTTGGGACTCGCAAGTCGTAAAGGTTTTCTTCTTCGTGCCGTGGGTAAGCACAATCAAAGAGAATAATACTTTAATTTATAACTTTTAATATTGTTAGTCTTTAACTCTTTATGCATAATATATTAAATCCAACTTCCTTAGTTCGATTAGAAAAAATAATTAATTTTCTCTATAGCTAATAACAAAAACCATAAGCTGTCTTAAAATATTATTTGAATGATATTACATAACAGTCATTCAATATTATTACTAATTTTGTATGTGATTTAGTATGCTCAATTAAATCGGGAATAGATATATTATATATTTGTTTTAGGGCTTTTTGCAAAAAAACAGAGTGATTTGTTTTTGTATTAAGAACGGGCCATTTTGGCCCGGTGGCCCGGTGGCCCGCATAGTGCCAGGCTGGGCCTTTAAAATGAAGGCCCGGTTAATACCGGGCCCGGCCCGGCCCGGCCCGAAAAATATGAACAGCCCGTTGGACCGGTGCCGGGCCGGCCCGGCCCGGCCCATTTGCCACCCCTAGTTGTGAGGTGTGGTGGCGGATGTTGGCGTGGGCTGTGGTGGTGGCTCTCGCGCGGTGGTGGATTGGCAACGGTTGAAGCGTCTTTCCAATTTAACGACGAACTCATGGGCATCAAAAAGTGATTTATGATTGAGCACTCGAATTTTCTCTTGAAATTGAAACTGCAACCCTTGTATGTATCGTTTCACTAATTGTTTCTGTGATTCATGGGTATCAATCTGTTGAAGGAGATGTGAAAATTCTGTTGAATAGGCATGAATCTACCGTGTACCTTGGTGAAAGGATTGAAATTTGGTGTACGGGCTAGTGAGTAAATGATGATTTGGTTGATCCAAAAACTCAAAACGTAGATTTTTTAATTCTTGAACAGTAGCTGTCAATTGCTCTTGGAGAAGAGCAATATTATGATGCCTGGAACCGCGTCTCGGAGGCATCATAGGAGTCGTTACTGACTCTGGATACCAACTGATGCAGCAGCAGGAAGCATAAACATATATCCGTTGATTCTGAGAATACCCGGATAATATGATTTTCGTGTTAATTATTATTAACCCATTGATTCACAAGAATACCGGAAGAACAACAAATAAAACACGGGATAAAAGGGACCAAAACCCAATTCAATTCAATAATTAATTCAACTCTCTTTACAATAGGTTTGAGACGCCTATTTATAATACTAAACGAAATCCTATAAATCTAAACAAATTAATAAAAGATACTAAAAATCATATCAAATCCTATGAAATCATTAAATATCTCAATACTAAATAAATATAATATATAATATTCTATTTTTCTATCTCCATCAATATATACTATCACTGTTGAAAATTTAAGTATATTCTTGGGGTGTAAGGAGACTTGGTGAACTAACTTCTAACTACTAACAATTAATATTTACCGATTTAAAAAAAGTATATATTTGTAATAGTGATAGTATATATGAATAACAGTGATACGAATTCATGTGAACTCGAATTCACAATATATTTTTAGAATTGCACGGTGCACATGAAACTTAGACTTTGGCAAAAAATCAACTCCAAAGTCTAATGTTGGCATTTAAAAAAAGAAAAAGAGTGCTTTTAGGATTTGAATGGCATTTAAAAAAAAAAAAGTGCTTTTAATTAGGATTTGAATTGGAGTTGCAAACATAGGCTTAATAATGTTTTGAAAGCGAGAGAAAATAGCTTTAGTTTTAAGTAAGTGGGAAAGTATGGGAAGATAGAGAGCTAGCCCAAGAAGTGGGGCCGGCCCAAAGTAAATAAAAGCGCGCATGCAAGCTTTTATGATATGGAATTGTTGATGGAGTGAGACTAGTCATGATATGTAATGTGCATAAATCCTTATTGTCATATGGTGTGCTTTGCTGTGGGATAATGACATCAAAACTAATTAATAATAATACCTCCATCCCTATATATGCACACTTACCATAATATATATATATATATATAGCTACATAGGGCACCCCCTCCCTTTGCTTTACTGGCATCCCTTATTTCCACGACACACACTCTCTCACACAGAGAGAGAGAGAGAGGATATGGTTGAGTTTGGTCGAATTTGATTATTCAAATATACATAAAAACTTTCTATCAACGAGTTTAATAATATTTAATTTATATTATAACATTCGTTTATTAATATTATTAGTTGTATTCATTGATACTATATATATTTTATATGAAAATATCAGTAAATATATTTTGTGATATCAATAAGTATATTTTATAATATAAATTTAATTTTTATATTATAAACAAGTTTTATAGGAGTATTATTCATTTAAATCTATGTATTAGGAAAATTGAAGTTTAAATCTATAATCTTCGTATGTTTAATTTAAGCGGATGATCAAATAATTAAATGTTTAAGGTAATCAATATGTATTTTTATATGATATTATTTATTTTTACAGAATATTATTAATTATATCTAGTTAATTAAGATTAAGCATTTCTATTGAATAATATTAGTATGGTTCACAATAGTGCAAATAAGTAGTGTTACTCAATGTCCACATATCATATCCTCCCTCGTCCATAATAAATGAATCTTTGATTTGTACATAATTTAATTCAAATACTCCCTCCGTCCCACTGTAAATTGCTCATTTTATCATTTTCGTTCGTCCCACTATATATTGCTCATTTGCTTTTTTATTTTATTTTTAAAATTACTATTCACTTTTTAATATTATTTTCAATATTTTTTACACTATTTTCATTATTTTTTCATTTTATTCCATCAAATCACTTATATTTTTTCCATCACACCACTTATACTTTTTCACTTTTTTAAATTCGTAAACAACTCCACAATACCTCATAATATTCTTTGATATATTGCATTAAATCACGTAAAAAAATTAGTCTATTTATTGTGAATGGAGGATATTGCATAGAAATAAATTAATTATAATATTTTTTTCTCAAATTGTGTTGGATTTATTATGTTGCGATTTATAACTGAGTAATACCTCATGTTATATTCAATAATACCTGAAAAACAATTCATTTTAACCCGATGAACAAATTAGTAATACCCCATAAACAACTATTATACCCAAAGAACAAGTTTAAGTAATACATTAAGAAAAGTCTAAGTAATATCCTAAAAACAACTTATCAATATCTCAATAACAAGTTTAAGTAATATCCAAAAAAAACGTCTGAATAATACCACAAGAATAACTCACCAGTAACCTAAGAACAAGTCTAAGCAATACCTCAAGAACAAGTATAAGTAGTACTCATAGATCAATTCACTAATACCCAAAAAATAAGTCTAAGTAATACTCTAAGAACAACCTACTAATACCCCCACTTACTAATACCTTAAGAACATGTCTGTAATACCCAAAAAAATAACTCACTAATAACTTAAGAATAACTCTCTAGTACCTCAATTGAAAAAAAAAAATATAGTGCAGCGTGTATTGTATATTTATTTAAAATTAAATTAAAATAAAAAATTAAACCTAAAATTAAGATCCATAGTATACATTTGGGTGCACATAAATTTTTGCCCAAAGAATATTGCCTTTTATATTATAAGATACTCTTTAGTTTTGAGTGGCATTAAATTATTTTATTTAAAAAATATTAATTATTTTATTATAAAATATTAATTATAAATTACATTCACAAAAAAATAAAAATAAAAATAAAAATAAAAAATTCACACATTATGAACTCTATATTTTCTAATTTCCCTTTTAAACCTCGGTTAGTTTCACTTTATTTATTAGTCTACAATAAAATTCCCCAATTATCCCTACATAACATCTGTCTATTTTCAATGGGCCTTAGTTTCCACTTTGTATTCATACTACCGAGTTGACCCAAAAGGAAGGCAATCGATATGATATTTTGATATGACTAACTCTTCAATCGTCAATTCATCACTACTTATTAAAATAATAAATGTTACTTTTTGCAACTATCGTAAAAGTTACTAATATAAACATGCAAAATATACTCCCTCCGTACCAACTCTTTCTTCCTGTTTTTTCATTTCGGACGTCCCAACTCTTTCTTTACACTTTAAAAAAGAAACAATTTACACTCACAAAAATCAATAAAATATATTTTTTATATTTTATTATTTAATTTTACACTCACATACTCCAACTTTTCCTTAATATGTGTGTCCTGATCTTTTTGAAGAAAGACCCGGGACGGAGGTAGTATAATATATCTCTCTCTATAATATTTTTAAATATATTGTATCACTTTCTTTATAAAAATAATAATTATATCCTAACATATCATTTTCTCCCCAATTTTGATCGGAATGAATTACAGATTGACAGTTGAACAAAAAGAGAGTAATTTAAGTATAAATTCAAAAAATTATTATATTTATAAATAAGTTCATAATATTTGCATAGACGCAAATTTTTTTCTGCACAAAAGTATTTTTTTTTTACACAACACCTATTTATGAAATTATAATGATTTTTTAACCTATATGTAAATCACCCAACAAAAAATACAAGAATTTATATGTGGTATTTATTTTTTAAAATAAACACACCTCAATGCCGTTCTGAAATCAAATAGACGATAAATGAAAATAATTTGGTCATAGAGTGAAAAGATTTACCCAAAAATTACTCAAATATTTATGTTGTGATGTTATACGTGTTTGTTTCTATTGAAAATTTTTATATTATTTTAATAGTTAGTACACCGAAAATCATAATCTATAAACATTTTCACTATAAAATTTAGTTAAATTTTATTAAAATATATTAATTAAATATTAATTTTATATAATAAAAACAAGTAATACCTTTTTTAGATCAACGGCAACTCTAACAAGGGACTCATTAGTTTCATTTAAAAGCATTTTTTTAATAGTAATTAATTACAATATCTTCCTAACATAATTAATTATAATAGTTCTTCCTGTCATCGGGTGCATGATATATTATTTCGTCTCGCTATAGATCGGAACCGCAACTATCGTTAGAAGGGAACCACCTCGAATTGCACTTCAAACCTCAATCTCTGCAACAAGAGAACCATCACCCCAACGCAAGGATAACCACTGCAAGAGTGAATAAATTCTCCATGTTCGTATCTCCAACCCAAGATATCAAGAATTTAAAACATTTAAAAATGAAAAAATTATAAAATAGTTCTCAAAAATTACAAATTGATTCTGTGCAGAAAAAATATACTTCTGTGCAGAAAAAAATTACACTTCTATATAAATATTGTGAACCAATTTGTAAATATAATAACTTTTTTAAATCAATACTTAAATCACCCCGGTTATTATCAACAAAATGGAAATTAATGATAAAATACATAGAATTTTTTTGGCAAAGTTGTGCCAAAGGGACCCACAATTCTCATACGAAAGCCCAACAACTGTCTGGTGACAGCGACCATGATTTTGTGAAAATATTTAAAGAGTCTCAAGATAAATTAATATTTAGTTGAAGAATATTATATTTAGTTGTGTAAAGTACGTACTTAATTAATAAATTAGTTTCTTTTGGGCGTTAAGTTAATGATATGCAATCATGAATTAGTGTTATTCAGATTTGGGTGTTTATATCTCTTTGTCGCATTTCAAAGGGTCGCTGAAAGTTCACATTTCATTATCAATAAATAAAAATATAAATAATAGAGATTAGAGATGGAAATCGGCCGACACGGCCCGGCCCAATTTTTTGTACGAGACGGGGTGGCTCGAGCCGCTGCCCGGCGAATGATTTGGTAGATTAATTCGTTTGATTGAAATAATTATTAATGCAAATGATTAATATTTAATATAATTTTGTATATATAAAGTAAAAATTAAGATTTTAATTGGTAAATATATGTAAATGATACTCTTTTTGTTTTAAAGGTGTTTTGGGAGTGCACATTTTATGAGATTAGTTGGATTGAATGTAAAAGTAATGACATATTGTGTATATATGTGAATATTGTGATGATAAAGTTAAAATAGTAGATATCATTTTTAGAGTGTGAAAACAATTGTGGGATATATAAAAAAGAAAAGCGTGAAAATAATTATGAGATGGGGAGAAAGTTTTAGAAACACAAAATTTAGTATGCATTGTAAATAGGACATGCACTCAGATTTTAGGGTTTTTTTTTTTATTGATTATTTCTTAGAGTATCACCGATAACTTTCACGATATATTGATTATTATTGGAGAGCATTATTAATTACTAATTAATTTTTATTCAAAAAAATATAAGTGGATATCATACACATAATGTATAATAGAATGACTCTATAAGGAGTATGTTTAGATTTCTTTTACAATTTGAAATTGTTATATTATTAAAAAAATTAATTTTAATAACATGCAATTCAATATACTAAATCTAGGTTGAACTCGACTTTTTTAATAAATAAATGGGTCTAATTTTTTTAAGTATATTATTTAAATAGGCTAATGTTTTACTAAAGTCTTTTACACTCAACATTGATAGGTGTACATTTTCCAATTAAATAAATTGAACCATCAATAAATTATAATTGTTTTTAAAAATAGTTAAATCTAACAAAATAAATAAAACTTTGTTACCGGCTCTTTTCTTCTCAAATTTATCTTCACACCTTTATGTTTTCTGCACGTATTTTTGGGCGAGGTCTAAACCTATGTAGAGTTGTTAGGTGGGACGAAGCCTACTCAGTATTGACCACTAGACCATGAAGTTTTTTTAGAGCCAACGAGACTGCATATTTCTAAGCTAATCCTGGTCGTAAAAGAGCTATCTGGCCAAATCGGCCCAAATTTTTTAATACATCACTAATATATTTAATTTTACATCGACTTGATAATTTGATATACAAATACTATTCATACAGTCATGAAAATTTATTTTTACCAACAACAATTCAATAATTTAATTCAAACTCAAATTTGTAAATAATATTTAAATAACAATAATTTAACAATCCTTAATTAATTTTTAAAAAAGAAAATAGCCCTTAATAAACTTAAAATGACAACAGATAAATCCAAACAACAATAATCCAACATTTCTCTAGTAAGTTTGAATTACAATTCATCGCAAAGAAATATTGTCAAGACCATGTATCAATCCTATTCAATTTATTTTTTTAATAGTATAAATTAATTAAATAATTAGGATAGTATCATAAAATTAAAAATATCTTCTAAGGAGGTTCCAATGAGAATGTTGATATTCCTCAACTATTTTATACACAAGTAAAATACTTAACGAAATATTTAAAAAGATATAGAATTAAAGAAACAATATAAAGAGAGAAATATCATATAATAATATTAAAAATTTCCATAAGAGATATTCGACCTATACCTACACCTATTTTTTATTTTCTTTTTTAATTTTTTTTATCAAACACTCACACCTTTTATAAATATATAGAGAGCCCTCAACTATTGATCTGAATACTAATTAGTCACTTAACTATTCAGTTTTAATCAATCAAATGATTATATTTATTAAAAATCAAACAAATTAATCCATTGGAAAAATTTGCAAATATTGATAATATTTTGATAACCTCTCTTCTGATTTTTTTTTTTTTACTAAGGCTATATTTACTTTGGGAGATAAAAGTGTGTTATGTAAATAACACTCCTTTATCTACTGTTTATTTTGTTTATTTATTTTTTCGGGTTATACGTCCGACTCGAGTTAAAGTCTTGTTATTTATTTAAAATAAACCCGAGCCGCTTGGATGGTTTAACCCGCATAACCCTCCACAATTCTTTCTCTTCTTCTCCATTTCAACTCCCTCTCTTATTTTCTTATTATAATTTAGTCTTAATCATGAAAGTAAACATAATATTATGATTTTAGCATTTCTATTGTCCTATAAAGTAAACACGTATTATCAAGGTTTATTTTAACACCTCCTATTAAATTAATATTATCTACACAATCCTAACAATTAAAGTAAACGCAACCTAAATAAATTAACCATTAGAAAAAAAAAATTGTGAATGCTCCTTGATACTGTGTCATTTTTTTTCTTGTCTATAATATCTATTTTGGAAAAAAAAAATACTAGTGATTTTTTTAATTACAATATATATCTTGTGCGCTAGATGTACTATGCAAAACACAAAGCATGTATAACCAGGTGGGCTAGCTCACCTGGCCACCGGGCTCCTCACTTGAGTGAGTGACCCGGGTTCGATTCCCTCTGGGAACGAATTGGGAGATGGGAGATATAAGGTTGGACTTGGAGATATGGGGTGTAAGGAGACTTGGTGAACTAACTTAACTACTAACAACTAACAACTAACATTTACCGATAAAAAAAAAAAAACACAAAGCATGTATTGAAACTAGTGCATTATATAATTTAATTTATCAGATCGATCAATTTCTTTTTAAATTTCTCTATATTTTCAATATTTAGCTCTTATCAATTACACAAACAGATCTACAATATCACTTCATTGTGAAATACAAATAATTTTACTGCAATATCCTTCATACTTGCAACCAAGGATTGAAAAATTGGGAAATTTTGCCAAATTTTCGCCGAAATTTTGGAAATTTCATGTCACCGATATGGATATTCACTTGAACGAATTTTTTTCCAAAATATCAGTAAAATATCCGGAAATATCGAATGTAATATCGATATCGGTCAAATGTAATTTAAATTTTACAACTTATTCGAAAATATCGGTAAAATATCGGGAACATATCGGTAAAATTTCGGTATTAAAATTTTTATTTTTTTATTTTTCATCCTTGGTCAACAACATTAGTGTGTCAAGATGGTCTTTCTTATTTTACATTTGAGCCTCATAGGACATTATTTTGGTATTAGTTGTCTAATATTCAATAATTATAAACAATTGTTGTATCGTTTTATATTTCTTACGTATGTTTTTTTGATATGTTTGTTGTAAGATTCTCATATTGTTGAGATTTTAAGTTTAATTAGTGTATTAAGACTAATAATAATATTGTCTAAAATTTCATGTTAAAATTTCATCATTTTAATGAAATTTCTGTGAATTTTCTATTTTTTACCGATATCGATATTCGATATCGATATTTCCACCGATATATCCATAAATTCAGGGTACCGAAATTTCCGTCGATACCGATATTCTCGCAACCCAATGGACATCATATATGTGATTTGATTTACATTCATCCCTTGATAAACTTCAAAAGACATATCATATTTATAATTAATTTGTCACACTTAAAAAAGGAGTGATTAGTAATTTGAGATTTGGAGAATGTTGGGATCCAAGTTTTAGCTGCAGTGCTCAATAAACATAAAAATCTCAACTTTTTCCAACTTCAATGGTTGAATGTGTACGGATAAAATTGGCACCACAGTCGATGAATATGTTGGATGGTTATGAAAAATAAAGAATGACTGTCTCCCAATTCACAAAATTTAACTAATCCTTATTGCATTTTGACTACAATATGGTAGACATATATGCTTCTTGGGAATATAATGCCTCTTAAACCCCGCCCATTTTTTTTTCTTTATGGACATTTTAGTAAATTTTATTCACTCTGTTCCAAAATTACTTTCATAGTAATTCTAAGCATGTGAACAGAAAAAAGTAAGTATGTGAGTGTAAAATTAAATAATAAAATAAGAACATGTATATTTCATTGATTTTCATGAATGTAAAAAATTTTATTTTTAGGTGTGTGAAAGTAGAGTTGGGACGTCCAAATAAGAAAAGTGTGAAAATAATTTTGGAAGGGATGGACTAGTTTATTACTTTAACTTGCATACATTAATTTTTTCAATTAATTACTGACTCATTTAACGTTTGTTCGCAGTTTATTTATATCCTAATATCTTGTTTGGTTCAATAAATAAGATAAATAACTCAAGATAGATTAATAAAGATTATAAATCTAAAGATTGTTATTTGTGAGTTAAATAATATATTTGGATTGATGGATTAAGATAATTATTAATGTAAAATAATTTCATGTTCAATGTTTGGATTGCAAGATTAATAACAAAAAACCAGTGTTTTCATAACCGGACCTGTGACCAAACCGGACAGGACACCGGTTCACGGTTCAACCGTTAAAATAATTTATACATATTTTTTTAATATTTTCTATGTTAAATAAAATAAATATTCACTTATAAAATTAAATAAATACAATAGAATCATAAAATAACAACACAAAATACATAACGGACAAAATAACTCAATCAAAGTAGATTTTCTTTAATTTCTTTTTAATACTTCACTGTTAAGATTTTTTTTTTTGGTGAAAAATAAGTTTTTGGCTTTTGATTTGATTGGGATTAAGAAGACAAATAAAAATAAGTAAACAAAATAAATATTAATATTTTCTAAAAAAAATAGTCGGTTCGACCGGTTCAACCGTAAAAACAGTTTTTTGGGTGTAATTGTACCGGTTTCGTGACCGGTTCCCGGTTCAACCGGCTGGTTCGGTCCAGTTCTGAAAACAGTGCAAAAAACTATGCAATTGACAATTTTATCCTTTATATCATAAACAAAAATGAAGTGAATTATGATTCATTTTCCAATATAAGAGGAGTATTTAGTAAAAATAAATATAATAAATTATTATCATACATCTCCCCTAAGACAATATTATCTACTATTTATAAGATAAATTGAATTTTAATCTTGAATTATTTATTAATCTTGAGTTTTTGTCCATTAAACCAAATATCAAATTAGGTAAAATAAATTTAATTTATCTTAACTTATCTATTCAACCAAATGAGGCATAATAATATTAAATATGCACATGTTTGGTAATTAATACTACCCACGTTTTGAAAAAAAATTTGTATTCTTTTTTAATTGGAATGCACCATATAAATTTATATATTACTCCATCCGTCCAAAAATTATTTTCACACTTTTCTTATTTGAACGTCCCAAGTCTTCTTTCACACACCTAAAAATGAAACTTTTTACACTCACAAAAGTCAATAAAATACATTTTTCTTATTTTATTATTTAACTTTACACTCACATACTTACTTTTTTTTAATTCGCGTGCCCGGAACTATTATGAAAATAGTTCCGGGACGGAGGGAGTATTAAAATAGAAGTTATCGACTATTCAAATTATATGCGTACTCACAATATTATACACATAATTACATATAAAATTCTATTTTAATTAATAAAATATTTCTTAAATCACGTGAAATCTCAGGATGCAAATTTTTTTCGAACCGAGAAAGTATATTTTACAGTAAAACAACTAATACAAATCAATCAATACTATTTAATAAAACAACTAATACTATTAGTTCAAAATAAGTTCAAAATGCAAACATCCATAAATGCAAAATATTCGCACTGACATTAATAGCCATGGTTGTTAAAATACTATTACAGCCTTAATAAAATCGAAGGAAGTATGTTAGTGACAAGAATATCATAAATCATTCTACAACAAACCATGAGAACATATGCTCTTAGAAACCATTAAATACTCTCTGTGAATAATATGAGCAGCAACTTTCCACCTACTCATTTAATTATTTTATGTTTTCATTGTCCTACTGCTACATCCATTTTTTTTAATCATGGATTCACCTTAAAAAAAAATAAAAAAATTTCTCACGAGCACCTAGTACGCCGTACAACTTAAGTGTATTTTTAAAAAGTTATACAATTTATTATTGAAAAATTACACAAATTATATATTACTGAAATTAAAGTTACACCATTAAATATAAAAATTTCAGTAATAACATGTGTAACTTTTTAGTACTCCTATTTTGTGTAACTTGTAAAAAATGCATTTGAGTTGCGCGGTGCAAATGGTGCATACAAGATTAAGGGAAAAAAAACTGTTTCGTCCCCCATAAATTTGTATACTTTTTATTTATAATTTTTAAATTCGTAAATAAACCTCACAATATCTTACGACATATTGCAATAAACTACCTGCAAAATAATATGACCATTTGTTGTGAATAGAGAGGGAGTATTTTATTAATTATTTTGAACTGATGAATTAAGAATATTTACTGTTAAAATAGTTAAAATTTTGTATGAAATTGTGCATATAAGCTTATCATGAAGAAGGTACTTATCAAATATTTGATCAAAAGAATTGGGAATCCCATCAGAAGTATTAAAAATTTGAATCAGTTGTATAATATTTTAATTGTTTCTAAAGTGTTAACCCAAATTTTTTATATTCATTACAAATTATTTGACAATCTTGATCAACTACTTGATATTCTAAAATAGTTCCGTAACATGCTTCAAACATGTAAAATTAATTAGAGAGTTTAGTATTAGGTAAATTTTCATGTAAAATTTATTTAGTATGTCAAACTGTATTAATCAATAAGAAATAATCTCAAATTGGTACAAAAGTAATACACTATTTTCAAATAAGTATAAATTTTTTGTATAACAATGTAAACATAATTTGAATAATAATTTTTTTTTTGTATATTATACCTATTTAAAAATAGTACATTATTTTTATACCAATATGTGATTTTTCCACTCAATTAACACAATTGGATATAATTCAAAGTCGTTACATATGGAAACGAAATAATTTAATACAATTTTTTAATTATATTTCGTATTATTTTTTACTATTCTATAAATCTTTAATTATTTGGTGAGATCAACGATTCAGCGTTAATCATACAATTGGTGGAAATGGAACATTCACAATTCTGCTTGTTTTCTTCGTATTTATTTCTTCAATTAATGATAATAATATTGGGGTGTCTTCCACTTGTTAAATCTGGAAATTTCATTTTTGTTTTTGTTAATGATTAATAATGATATTCGAAATCTTTTTTTTTTTTTAACATCTCGAATTCGACCATATTTTGTTTCTATGTTTTCTTTTGTTTAGAAAACATAATTATCTGCACATAAAATTAATAAATAATTATTCGCGGGCACATGGTTTATGCTTGTGGAACACTAAAATTAATACTTATAATATATTTGAAGTCTCTCAATAAATTGTTCAAAAAACATATTTGGTTAAAAAAAAAATTCAACAAGATATCATTTTATTATAAACACGTAATTTAAAAAATTCAACAATATATGTAATAAGAGTTTTTGTAATATGCATGAACATGAACTCTCAGGGGGAATTTGATATAATTGTAAAAAATGAAAACGATATGGAATGAAAGTTATAGTTCTCAAATAACTGAACAATTATAGATTTCTTAATTTTTGGTAATCAAAGTCATAGTAGAGTAATTCCAAACACACACGGTGACTTTGATTACTATTATTCATCCTCCAATGGTGTCAACCAAACATCCCTTCATTTTGAACTGTTTCAGACAAACAACGGTAAATTTTAAGGACCATAATAAATTTACTACTACCTCCGTCCCAAATTAATTCGGTGACATTGATTACTATTACTCATTCTCCAAAGGTGCCAACCAAACATCCCTTCATTTTGAACTGTTTAAGACAAACAATGGTAAATTTTAAGGACCATAATAAATTTACTACTACCTCCGTCCCAAATTAATTTGCATATTTTTTTATTTTAGACAGTCCCAAACTAATTTGTGGAAATATCAATTTACACGCACACTTGCAAAATTTTACACATCTTTATTTATATATTCTTATTTTATTTAAAAAATATTTTTTTCTTAAACTAGGTGCATTTTCAAGGGGCAAATTGATTTGGATGGGGAGTAATATATTTGATAATATTTACTTTAAAAATAGAGTAATTTATACAATTTTTAAAGGGTTTTATTTTGTTTAAAAGTGGAGACTGAGTTTAATCATGGTAAGTACACTGGTTCACTGAAAAGGATCGTACTAGAACTTAAAGTTAGTTGACATGCTGCTACATGCCAACCAACAATAAAAGTCATCATGCTAAATTACATCAATTATTTAACTTTTACTATTTGATTAAATGTTGTGTTTAAATGCAAATCATGGTACAAGTTTGGGGGTATTTGACTAATTTTAACTTTTCAATATCCACAACTCTCCAAAATTATACTAATAATTCATAATATTAATTACAAAAATCAAGAAAATTATATATTTGGCCGAGTCAATATTATACGCCGATGTGGACATTAGTCTCTTGTCAAACTTGTATTAAAACACTAGTCCCCTACTTTTTTTTTTCCTCAATAATTGAAAATAGAGAAAATAATAATAATAATAATAATAATTTAACACTCTAGAAAAGGCAGTTTGGAGGAAAGAAATTTGAGGGAAGCATTGTGTTGTTTCTTTTAAGTGAAGCAATTAAGACTTAAGAGAGAGAGAGGGAGAGGGAGAGGGAGAGAGAGAGAGAGGAAAAAGGGGTTCTCAGAAAAACCCAGAAAAGTTGTAAGCGGTCGCTTTCAGCAAGGGGGGAGGTGGTGTCATTTTGGAGGATCTATCATATCTCTCTCTCTTGATGAAAGAGAGAGAAGAGAGAGAGAGAGAACACAATTAGGGTTAAATTACAAAATTAGGGTTTGAAGAGAGGAATTAAGGAAAAGGGGAAGTTACAAAATTAGGGTTTAAGAAAAGGGGGAATGTTGGAATCCACCCAATAGCATGGGACAAAGTTGAAAGGAAAGGAAAGGAGGGAACTGAAACAAGTTTAGAAATGAATAATAAAATAATATAATATAATAATAATAATTAAATTTTGTGTAGGGTGTAGAAAAACAGGGGCAGAGTGAGGGCCAGTGTTGATATCAGAGAGAGAGAGAGAGAGAGATCTTTAATCTCCATTCTGACCCAAACACTGCCACCCTCATCACTGCCATCCAGGCCTCTTATGGTAGAGAGAGAGACTTGCTATTGAAACCCAAAATTTCTCTCCACTTTTCACTTTCCGATTTTTAAACAAAATTACTGCAGATTAAAGATAGATAGATAAATAGGTCTCATCAAAAGGTGTGTGGAAGATGGGTTAGGCTGTGGTGGCAGCCTTGTGAGAGAGAGAGAGAGAGAGGGTCATGGAATTTTGGAGTTTGAAGATAGAGGGGGTAGTGAATTAAAAGCTGGAAAAAGAGGAGGAAGATCGGAAGAACAAGGGTCTGATTCTGGATCCTCGGAAGAATCATCATCATCATCATCATCATCATCATCATCATCGTTTTCATCTATATAATCAGGATCAGGATTTTGTTAACAGTGAGAGAAATGTAGAGGAGGAGGAAGAGAGAGAAGCAGAGGTGGAGGAGCATCGGCTTTTTCTTCAGAATCCGAATCAGAATCAGTTGCTTTATGGGACGAGATTAGAATCGCACCAACAGTTGTTACCGCCGCCGACGCAGAAGAAACGCGGCTACTTCCCTTCGACCTCATCGCTGGAACCCTCCTCCGAACATGCTCGATTGCGAGAAAAAATGGCGGAAACCAGCAATCACGGAACGACGTCGTCGAGGTTAGGGGTGAAGACCGCCGTCGGAGAGATTGTGGAGGTGCAAGGCGGCCACATTGTCAGGTCCACCGGAAGAAAAGACCGCCACAGCAAAGTTTGCACCGCCAAGGGCCCCCGCGACCGCCGCGTTCGCCTCGCTGCCCACACCGCCATTCAATTTTACGATGTTCAGGACCGCCTAGGCTACGACCGCCCTAGTAAGGCCGTCGATTGGTTGATTAAGAAAGCGAAATCCGCCATTGATGAGCTTGCTCAGCTCCCTGCTTGGCATCCGACCACCTGTTCGGGCCCCAATGCGGGCTTCGAGCCCGAAGAGTCTCACCAGAAGCTCGAGGAAGAGCCGCCGCAGCACCACCAGCGCGATGTTCAAGACGAGCAACAGAATTTGCAACACAGAGCTTCTAATCCGCAGATGTCAAGCTTTTTGCCGCCGTCAATGGATTCCGATGTAATTGCGGACACCATCAAGTCGTTTTTTCCAATGGGCGCTTCCGACGAGAATACATCATCGTCTATGCAGTTTCAGAGCTTTCCGACGCCGGATTTGATGCAGAGAGGCAGCAACCACAGCCAAGACCTGAGGCTTTCGTTGCAGTCTTTTCAAGATCCAATCAATTTCCACCAACAGCAACCTTCGCACCACAGCCCGAGTCACCACCCGAGTCAACACGCCGAACACGCTCATTCACAGGGCCGTGTTCTTCTGAGTGGCACTCCACTAGGCTTTGACTCGGCCGGCGGATGGCCGGAGCACCAACAGTTCCAGAGGCTTGCCGCTTGGAATATTGGTGGAGACACCGCCAGCGGCGGTGGAGCCGCCTCCGCCGGCTACTATTTCAACGCGCCACCAGCGCCGCAGCCCCTGCTGCAGCAGCTGTTAGGCCACAACCAGTTCTTTTCACAGAGGGGACCCCTTCAGTCCAGTAATTCACCTTCAGTTCGTGCTTGGGTAGACCCACCGTCAGCGGTGGCGATTTCCTCCGTCGACCACGGCCAACTGCCGCCGCACCACCACCCGATCTACCCTTCATCAGTTGGATTCGCCTCCGGGTACGGCGGATTCACCGGATTTCACATCCCTGCACGAATTCAAGGTGACGAAGAGGAGCACGATGGCTACTCTGATAAGCCGTCCTCTGCTTCCTCTGATTCCCGCCATTGATTTCAGCTCACAGCAACCCTGTCCTCTTCCTCCGCCATTAACAGGTGAAATTCGAACATTCATTGGCCGTGAATCACATTACAAATTGAGATAACCACTAATCTGAGTCCACATTGCAGGGCTTCAATTCACCAACAACTGCTGAAACCCTTGTGGATGAAGAGAGTGAGTGAGCTTTACTCAATTGCAGCTTCCGGTAAGACGAAAAATCGAGATCTTGGAATCGGGTTTTTCGACTACGGTTAGCTACTCTATGTTAGTTGCTTAATGTTTCCATTTTGCAGCATGTTCAATTGCCTGAATGAAGTCGTTTATGTTTCAGTTATGTTTTAAGACGAAATTGCAGGTTTCTATTGTTAAGACTGATAATAATTCTGTTTATGAATCAACATTCATGGTGATTTAGCTTCATATGATTTTGAAATTGACTGAGGAAACAGAACCATCACGTTGTTTACTGTGTATAGAAAAGGTCAATTATATGTTGATTGCTATCTTCATTTGTTTATAATTCATGGATTACTGAATAGTTCCTGCAATTAGAATTGTTAACGGTAGGCTTCTTTACATCTTTATCACAGCCGGGTTTTGGGAGGCATTTTGAGACTAGTCGTTTTCTTTCCAACAGTAGTTGAGAGAGAGAGAGAGAGAAGGAAGGGGGTAATAGGCAAATACAAGAACTCGTATCGCACTTGCTTATTCATATTTCTCACGTCCAAGATAAATGGTCCACGTTGTCTTAAACGGTCGTCCGCAATGAATAGTCCATTTACCTAAAATAAAAAAATTATAATTATTATTTTTATTTTTTATACATATATACTCACTTTTACATATCACATCAAATATTTTTTAATAATTAAATTTTTTTTTTTATACTAATACATTCACTTTTACACATAACATCTACTTTTTTTAATATCCGTGTACCACCAAGGCAGACCAACTATCATGAACGGAGGGAGTATATACTATCATTGTTATAAAAATATATTTAATTTTTTAACAGTGATAGTGAATATTCATAACAGTGATAATTGCTAAACCCATACCAGTTTTTGTCATTTATTTATTTAGTAATACCACTATACTTATAAAATAATACCACAATATTTTCACAATTTGTTGTGCATGTAATAATGTTGCAGAATTCACACAGTTTAACATGTTTTGTGCGTGTAAATGCCATAGAATTGCTTTATAAAAGTAGTATTATTACTTTATAGGAATAGTGATATTATTTAGAGGGTGTTTGGTTGATTACTTTTAAAGATGGGTAATGACAATTAAATTTATAGTGTTTGCTTGAAATGATTCTACTGTGACTTTGGTTCTAAAAAACTAAGGAATCTACCATAGTTCAGCTATTTGAAAATTATGACTTTAATTTCATATTCTTTTCATTCCTTACACTTATATCAAACGCCCCTTTAATAGCAGAGGAAGCAAGTGAGACTATCGAGTAATAATAAAACTTGAGAGTAATGTTCTTGTATATTAGTTGTATGAGTGTCACTCTACACAATTAACACCTTTCAATAAAAATAACTAATATTTTTCCCTTAGCAAGAAATAACTAATATTTCTAATACCATGTAAAAGTACTGCTTGAATTGTGGTGTGTATGGTGTATACAAGTTCTTGTTGTAATTAGAGCTGTTATACGAGCCGAGCGAGCCCGAGTAGTGCCAGGCTCGGCTCAGCTCGTTAAGCAAACGAGTATTTTTTTGAGCTCGGCTCGGCTCGTTTAACACTTCGAGTCGAGTCGAGTCCTTAACAAGCCGAGTCGAGCCGAGCTCACGAGCAGCTCGTTTATTTTAACAACAATAAAGCTAAAACTATCACCAATTCACCAGTATGAGTGATTTGAGAATATGAATTGTATTATTATGTAAAATATTAATATTTTATACCCTAAATTATATAATATTTATAAAATAACCTCTATTTTTCGAGCCTACCGAGCAGCTCGCGAGCCTACCGAGTCGAGCCGAGCCGAGCTCGTTAAGCAAACGAGTATTTTTTTAGGCTCGGCTCGGCTCGTTTAACATATCGAGCCGAGTCGAGTCGAGCCTTAACGAGCCGAGCTCACGAGCGGCTCGTTTATTTTAACAACTCTAGTTGTAATGCTTAGTGGAATTTGAATATTTTTCGATTATCAAATGGTTAATTTCGGATGATCTCATCAACGTGTTTATTATATTGAAAGAATTACGATGTGTACCGTGTTATTCAAATGCAAAATTTGTTTGAACAAGATTTATACTTTTATAAAAGTTTTATAATATCCAAATATTAAAAATGTTATAAGTAAATCTACAGAAATATTGTATGTAAATTTTTATTGTTTTTGTCACATTATGGTTAAGCAGGTACAATAAACAGTGGAGATTGTCAAAATTCAGTAATAAATTTATTTATAATTAGTTTTGAAAATAAGTGGTTATGAACAGTAAATGAATGTGTTTATGGAAAAGAAAAAAGCCTTTGAATAACACCAAAAATTGGGCACTTAAATTAAAAGCATCATAAATAGTTGGTCCCCCTACCCTACCCTATTTGTCTCTGCCCTAATAAAAATCTGTAATGAAAAATCTAGCTGGAAAATATTCTTCAACTTTAGGCACAATAAAATGAATTTAACAATAGGGTTTTCTGTTTAGACAGTGACAATTGCTTGATTGGTTGTTGGTACTTCTTTATTGCTGATTGCTACTGTTCAAAATCACAGAGTTAATTCCACTGATTTTTCTCAGAATTTTGGGACTACTAAATATTATTAGGAGAGCAATAATAATATTTTTCACATGAATTTAGCCATTGTTTCTGCCGAGTACAGTGATCATCAAAGCAGTTCTTTTTTTTTTGGGCCTCCATATTTTATTTTTCAAAATTGGGTCTGTGTATTTTTTCCTATTTGGGGTCCTATGTTGTTTTGACACTAAGGGTCCGTTTGATATAATTGTAAGGAATGAAAATGATATAGGAATGGAAATTGTATGGAATAAAAGTCATACATATAGCTGAACTATGGTTCATTCCTTAGTTTTTTGAAATCAAAATTACAATAGAGTCATTCCAAACTGACTTTGATTACCATTACTTACCTCCAAAAATTTCCAACCAAACAACTCCAAATTAGGTTTTAGAGTTAGTTTTAGTTTCTAAGGGCAAACAATTGTGTATATTGTTTTAGTATGAAAAATGAAAGTATGTGGAAAAAATAAATGGTTGCTTTTGGTTTTCAGACAAATATGTTGAGACAAACAGTTATAATCAACTTTGTTTTGTTTGTTAGATATTGCAATGTAGCAAAGAAAAAATGGATTTATTTAAAATGTATTAATATTAAAACAGAGAAGGAAAGTTGCAAGAAAAATGATTCATGTCATGTACAATTTGATCTTTTATCGTAAGATACCTTTGCACACAAACATGTAGCAACAAGCTAATAATCCAAACATATTTTCATCACTTTCTCACTCATTCAGAGTTCGAATCCTAGATACGTCCCTCGAATCCGACATGCCAAGATGTTATTTTTATTCACAAGTCATAAAATCGTCGTAGATATTTCTTCAGACATGGAAAAACCGCAAGCTAAACGAGCTTGCGTGTGGGTGAAATGCTCATACATGGTGTTTTAGGATGACTTTCGGCGATCTTGCATGAACCGAGGCTTCTCCATTGGACAAGACCGGTTTAACTGAATTTGTAATTCTGATTGTCTTATTTTTAGTGTCGACTTTTTTGACAAGGGTCTGGTACCGTTTCTCCCAAGGCCGAACGGCTGCCCACCGCTCCTTCCAGCTCCACCCCCAGCTCTCTTTGCCAAGATCATAGTAAGATTGACCGAAGTAGTGATTTGAATTCGCCCTCCACTGAAATAAAACACGATTTGTATTGAAAATATTAACTTAAATCTTCAATTAATCGAAAATTTTTCGTGCCTGGTGAGAGAAAGCGTATGCTAGGGTCCGTTCACGTTTAGCTGCCGCGGTCTCTCTTTGTTGTATCTTGTTGAGAACTTCTTCCATTGTTTCTGGGCCACAGCTCCATTCAACCTGTTGAATAGATTGATCTTGCTTATGTTACAAGTGTCCTAAACAATGTCCATTCCTTAAATGGTAGTTCATCACCACATATACTAAACAAGTTTATGTTGCTTGGCTGGCTGTTATGTCAGTACAATAATAGAACAAGTATATATATCCATATTGGTTGAATTAATTAGGCAGTGTGTGTTGTACATTGTGTGATAATTTTGATGGTATATTTACTATTATCATTATGTGACATGAAATTTAATTTGGTGCAATATCACCTCAAATTCATGAATCTTAGCTTCGAGTTTCATTTGATTTTCGAGTTTTTTCTGCCTCGCCCGGCTTTCGACTACCATCCCGAGCCAACGAGCCCTGATCTCCGATTGTATTTTGCTCCAGAAATGAATGTGATGTAGAGCCGAAGCTGTTTGGTTCTTCACCGAGTAGTGTCCGTCTCCTATGACTCCGCGGAACCTATCGACACCCTTTAATCGACGTAACGCCTTTCTTGCCTGCGATAAAACCTCCATTATTGTACGAAAGAAAAACACGTAGAATTTTAGAATATGATTAGATTAAAAAGCTAACTCTAAATGCTCTAAAGGCAGATTGGATTTTTGTAGCTGCAACATCCTCTGTTAAATGCCTGGATTTGATGTTCTTCTTTTGAGCACCATTGCTGCCCTTTTTGTTGAAATGATCACACTTTGATTGCTGGATAAGATTATTACAACATTTTAAAAGAAATTATACATAAATCATAATTGTATAAACCATAATTTTTTTACCTTTGATCTCTTTAGGCCTATGATAATCTTGAACCAATGGCCTGAGCCCATCTCTGTTGGTTCTGATGCTGAGTTACTGACAAATATTTAATTGCAGTTCAGACAATTATATTTTGATATGCACATTAAAGTATATAATTCATAGTGTAAAAAATACAAGGAAAAATTCATAAAATAGTAATCCTCATTCAAGTGCTACATAATTGCATTTGGAAATAATACAGAATTTGGAGAAAGATAATTTATTTACATATATGCAAACTCGAGTCAAGCTCACCCAAGTATATTAACGCCTTACAGCATTTCCAACCGTTTGCGCCACTCTAGCGCAAAATTCGCGCTAGAGTGGAGCAGAATTTAAAATTCATCTCCAACTTTTCGCATTACATTCTGCGCTATATATATTTTTCTTAATTTTTAATAAGTTTAATTTATATAATTACAATTTAAACCTAAAAATATTAAAATTTAAACTTAAAAATATTACATAAATAAAATTATTTTTAAAAAAAATCTAGCGCGGGTAAATAGTGCGCGCTAGAATCAGCGCGACACTGTTCACAACTCTCATGTGGTACTAAATTGTAGCGCTGCGTTGGAGGTAAAATTCATCTCCACCCTAACGCATAGCGCAGGGTTGGAGTTGCTCTTAAAAATATTGCTCGGCTCGCACGAATCGAGCTTGAGCCTAATAATTTCTTATATATTACTCCTTCCGTCCCAAATCAATTTGCACACTACTTAAAAAGGAAATATCAATTTGCGTGCATACTCACAAAACTATACACATATTTACACATATACCACTATTTTATTTAAAAAATACATTTTTTTTAAATCACGTGCACCCTCGTGGGTGCAAATTGGTCCGGGATGGAGGGAAGGGAGTACATTATAATCTCTTTAAATGACAAACCACGTACAGACTAACATCTGTATATTTCCAAATTGGGAATTTGGGACATTGCTCTGGTGCTACATTAAATCTGTAGTGACAAGAAAAGCAATACATTGAACTTTTCTTCTTTACTGGAAATTTTGTCCATGAATATTTAAATCACCAAAAATGGTGTCAAAAAGCAATAATTGCACAGAAGAGGCCCCATATCTTCAGTTAAGAGTTACAAAATCAATGAAGTTTTCCAAAAAAGATCAAATTTTAATTAAATTTCAGATTAAAATTGACAATATTAAAGACTTACCTGATGAGGTTAATTATGTGCAACAATCATCCATGCCTAAACAAATTCTCTTCTCTCTCTCCCCCCCCCTCTCTCTCTCTCTATGTGTGTGTAAGAGAGTGTGACAAAAATGGGAAAGAAGGGAAGAAAACCTTAAATTTTGAACAATTTTGGAGCTTGCTGCAAGAAAGGTTTGTAATCAACGTTGCATTTGATTGACCAACTAACAGGAAGGTGGTGGGATGTGATATTTGATCTCAGTCCTCTTTATTTGTTTAAACTTATGGTTCAAGCAAAAGTTTATTAATTAATTTACAAATAGAATAAGTGTCTGTTTGCAAGTGCTATAAAATAGTTTCTAGAAGTAATTTTTTTCTTAAAACAGCGAGAGATAATTTATAAAAAAAAAGTACTTTTAGAAGTTATTTTTAGTGTTTTAAGACAGGCACTGTGTAGTTTGATCAAAGCAAAACTAAAAAAAAAAATGAAATGCAAGATTCATATTAGTTTGGTCCCGGCGGGGCTCGAACCCGCGACCTTCGGCTCATAAGACCAACGCTCTAACCAACTGAGCTACGGGACCAATTGCTTTAAATTTTTACTTTTAATTAATACATATTTAAACATAGTGAAAATTGAGTGAGAATTTATAAGATGCACTATGATTTTTTTGGCATAGTTGTTTTTCTATATTAGATTTTTGTTTAAAATAATTTGATGGTTTTACAAGTATCTACTTTTCTTTTTTAATTTTTTTTCAACCAATGGATATTGTTGATTCGAAAAAATTGAACAGAGGAAGATTTCAAACACAAACTGAAAAATATATAAGTATAAATTTCAAAGACATTTTACCATTATCATTATTTGACATGAAATTTAATTTTTAATACAGAGAATATATATTAAATTTGTTAAAAATATTACAAGTATGATTTTAAATAATTTTTATGGCAAATAATCACCATTTTTCATGTATTATAATTTAATCACGTTACAAATTTTTGGCAATTAAACTCACGGACAGAATAAAATCTCGAAATGATTGAAATGTTTTAATAATATCTCTATGGATCAAATATCATCAAAAATATATTTTATCTTAGTGTTTGCCATTGTAATTTTGTAGAATATAACAATATTAAAAAAAAAAAAAATCTACAAAGTGATTGCGGATTGTCAGATTTTGTTAATGTATATAAAATATGTATTAAATTTGTTAAAAATATGAAGAGTATGAATTTAAATGGCTTAATTGAAGATAATCCACTTTTTCATAAATTTGAATATAATCTCATTACATATTTTGACAATTTAGCTCGTGGATAGAATAAAACCTTGAAATTACCAAATGTTATTTATGATTGAAATGCTTAATCATATCTTTCGTACAAATATCATTAAAAATACTTCTTTCGTCCACTAAATTTATGTATTTTTTTTGTCCGTTCAAAAAAAAGTTTTTATTTTTTTTTTTTATGAAAACCATATACTTTATTATCGCTCTTATAATTAATTATTTTATTAATAATTCGATCTCACAATATACTAATAATATTTTTACTTTATTAAATTTCTTTTATAAATTCGTGCAAACGCAATTGTACACATTTTTATAAACGGGAACGTATATTTTATCTCTTTTTGCCCTTGAAATTGAATATAATTGCATTTTAATAAATCTGCAGTGTAAATTCACAATTGTCAAAATTTGTAAATAGTATGCATTAAATTCTTTAAAATATGGGAAATATGAATTTAAATTACTTAATTGAAAATAGTCAACACCTTTAATATAATCTCATTATAAATTTTGGCAATTGAGTTCGGGAAAAGAATAAACTTCGTATTTATCAAATATTAATATCTATGATACAAACATTATCAGAAATGTGTTTTACCCCATTTTATTTTTACTTGAAATTTTCTAGAATATAGTAATATCTAATAAATCTGCACAGTTATAAATGTGAGATTTATTTTAAAAAAATTAAAATTAAATTGCAATTTATCCACAATTTTCAACCAATTTAAATTTATTATTTGGTTTAATAATAGTAAAGTATAGCCTCTATAATACATCACGTGGGATTACATTATTATCCTTGGATCTCAAATTGAAAAGGAAAAAAAAAGAAAGGGAAGGTGGTGGCGTCACGGTGGCTCCACCGTCCTTGTGGTGGAGCTACGGCTGCCCCCTCAACAAGACAAGAGCTGTGGCTTTGTATTCAAAAGTTTGTTAAGGCAGAAGTGGGCCCAACCTTGAAAGCCAAAATCCATTGGCATACATTTGAAAGATTTGATTTTTATTTCACGATCGTATAAATTGATTTTTATATTTTTTAATTGAATTTTCCAATTACCTTTCGATTTCTCCATGTTGGTTGGATCAAACCCTTCCTTTTTGGGCTTTTAATTGTTTTATTAAATATTTTTATTTTTTTTGAGGTGGTCCATGCAAATATTTCTAAAAGATTTCAGAATTTAATAGTGGAAAAACATTATTTAATTAGTAACAATCTCTACCCTATCATTGCATATTATATCCTTTAGAATGTTTTAGATGCTAATTTTAGCCAAAGTACATTTTTTTTACATTTTGTGCAATGTATTATTCAATATGATTGATCAAGAAAAATAAATAGTGACATACTAAAATATTAAATAAAAATTTACCCCAATAATTAATATAGTAACACATTTTTATTGATCCATGAGTTTCATAAATGCAATAATAATTTATCTAATTAATACTCCCTCGGTCCATGAATCTTTTTCTCATTTCTTTGTGGGCACAAAATTTAATAAAAAATAGTATTATATTGAAATGATAGATAAAATAAAGAGATACTAAGAGTATTGTGGGGCCCAAATTTTATTGTGAGTGTGAGTTGTTTCCAAATAAGGAAATGAGAAAAAGTTTTGTGGACAAATAAAAAAAGAAAATGAGAAATAACTTGGTGGACAGAGGAAGTATATAAAATTTTCAATGGGAGTCCTATTAAAAAATAAATTTATACTAATACTGTTAAAACATGCACTTAAACTATATAAAAAATTTAAAATGCATTACATCTCTATCATTTAAAAGGAATGTTTATGTATAAAAAACTTGATAGATAAAATTATCCAACACATTATTATCAAATATTGAATATTGTAGCTGGTCAGGGTAAAAATAATACATCAAAATATGGTAAATATCGGTACACCAAATGTGCTACAAAAAGATTTTCAAAAATCAATCTTATTTTATTATTATTTTTTAAAAGATGTACTATATTACTAGTTAGTAGATTCAATTAAAAAGTAAAATTGTACAAAAATGGTATAATGTACTCATTAAGCATTTTGGATATGAAAATCACATTAAAATGATTTTACAATAAAAACAAAAATGTAATTTCACATTCCGAAATAATCTAATTCCCATTTATTGATTTGGATTTGAAAAAGGGTAAAGTATTATATAAATAATTTCAATGATATAAACCACTTTATGATATAAGATTTTTATACTTATAAATTGGGTACGTATCATGAACCATTTTTTAACAAAGCAAAATTATAAATTCATAAATATAAACCTTGTATCACAAAGTGGTTTATATCATGAAAATAGTTTATATAATATTTTATCTTATAATTTTTTTTAAACTTGTTAAAAGATAGTTCATGATATGAATTACTTTCAAACGATACATGATCTTAAAAAATATTTGATTGATTTATGTTTATGGCAGTAACTCTAAAGTAATTGACTTTCATATTTAATTTTTTTTTTTAAACATAATTTATGCATATCATCAGTATAATGAATGAGCTGTATTAAAAATTACGAGATTTATATAATATGCGAAGTAAAAGTGTAATGTGAATTAGTTTCCACGTAAAATTTATTTTTAGTTTTTAATAATATTAATTATTTTAATAAAAAAACTGTATATTGTAAACATTGCTGTCATTTAAAATTTTATGGTGAAAAAAAGTTTCAAGAGGCCTACTTTAGTTGAAAATATCAGATATATGATTAAGAGAATTAAAATTTTTATCAGGAGTAGTTAAATTATTCATATGAAGATAATATAAAAACTTCTCTCTATATCTTTTAAATTAGTGCATAATTGTGTTTATACGAATATTAAGAAAAATAGATAAAACAAAAGTATTGTGAGTGCATGTGCGCTTAAATTTTAGATAAAATAATTGATTGTGATAATAAAAGCGATAATTTTCATTAAAAAATGTATATTTTTTGTACATAAAAGAAGAAAAAATGCATAAATTTAATGGAGGAGAGAATACAATATTACGTGTAAGTATTATGCCTTTAAAAATATATTTAAAGTAGTAAGATTAATCAAACATGTGATAAAAAAATTAGATAGTTAATTCATATATTTACATATTTTCGGTGATTTATATATATGTTCAAAAAAATTATTATATTTATAAATAGGTGCTGTGCAGAAAAAAAATGTTTTTGTGCAGAAAAAATGTGTTTTTGTGCAAATATTATAACATATTTGTAAATTTAGTGATTTTTTTGAACCTATATGTATATCACCCTTCATGAAACTGGTCATGATATAAACCATGCTCTTATTAAATTTAGGGCAAATCTTGTGTGAGATTGTTTAATGACATAAGACCAATCACTTATTAATAAAAAAATATTACTTTTAAAAATAATAATATTTTTTCATTAATAGTAAATCTTTTATGCGTCAAATACACCATGCAACTCAATCATACTTTAAAAAAAAATTAAACAAAATTCTATTGAAAATCCACACGTGTTATTACTAACACGTGTGACTTTTCAGTAATAATTGGTATAAATTTTTAGGATTAGTCTTGTATGCACCAGTTACATGGTGCAACTCAAGTTTATTTTTTAAAAGTTACACAAAATACTAATGAGGGTCCGCTTGATTGGGGGTAATGAGAGTGTGAAATGAGAATGAATGGAGATTAATTAGGATTTCTTCTCATTAGGATTGTTTGGTATTATTTCTTATAAATGAACGAGATCATAAAAACAAGTTAAAAAAATGGGTAATCACTAACCCCATAGTTCTTACCTCCTTAATGATACCCATTACCATTGCCATCTTAAATTTATACCAAGAGCCCCCTGAGAAGTTACATTTGTTATTACTAAAAAATGTATATTTTATTAGTGTAACTCTTCAGTAATAATTTATGCAACTTTTCAGTAGTAAATTGCGTAACTTTTAAAAAATACACTTGAGTTGCACCATGTAACTGGTGCACAGGAGACTTACTCAAATTTTTAAAATATATTTAAATTGTACGATGTCGATGCACAAAAGACTAAAATTTTTATTAAAAATGATTTTATATAATGAGACAGTCTCATATAATTTTTTTTCCATTCAAGCTTTAGACCCAAATTTTGTGCATAAGATTGATATATTTTACCTTTTACGATATATTTTGTGAATCTCAATCTTCAATATTGGTTTTAGAATAGCTGATTTCGAAAATTGAATATATGGTAAATATAATATCAATATTTTCGGAGTGATTTACAAATTGGTTAAAAAAAATTACTATATTTACAAATTGATTCATAATATTTGCACGACAACATATTTTTTTTTACTGAACTAATATGTAATTTACGTTAATTTGTTGAACCATTTTATATTTTTTTTTTCATATTTTCGGATATTTTAGTTTTTGAATTCGGCTAAAAAAATTACAAATTAAAAAAGAAAAGAAAAAGGTACATGCAGTAAAAAGGTGCGGGGACCTCAATTGAAATGCAGTTATGCAGATACAGTATATCCTAAAATGCTACAAACATGCACAATCGAACTTGGCCTTGCTCCACAGACAATTTTCTTCTTTTGGGAAAATCCCAATTTCCACTATGATATAGAAATCAAAGTTCTAAATAAAGTAAAAAGCTTGGAAATTTAATTTGATTTTTGAAAAAAATAAAATAAAATTTGAGAGAGAGAGGGGGGGAGGTGGTATTAAGGATGGAAAAGATGAGTGGAGCGAGGATTTGGGCGAGAAATGAGATTTGAGAATTTGGGACAAGCATTCGAATAGCATTCCCTAGATTTGCATTATAATTAAGTTTGAATTTTCGAAATAGGAATTAGGTAAAAAGCATTATTCTTCTTTCCGTTTGTTTCGGATATAAGTGATCTGATCTGTCCTTCCGACAGGTCATAGCAGCGTTTGGGAGGAAAAAATCTCATGATTTCTTGATTAGAGGGAGATAGAGTGTGTGTATCTATTGTGTATTTAGCTCGAAAATCTTTGGTGAATTAATGATGGGTTTGCGGTTTGATTCTGTGTAATGTTGGGTGAAATCTTGACCCACCCCCCCATGATCGGTGAGATTTTGCTGTGATCTAAATGATGGAAATCTGGGTTCATTAAATTCTTTCAGATTTTCCATTTGGGGTTTTTTTTT
This sequence comes from Prunella vulgaris, assembly GCA_026898435.1. Taxonomy (NCBI): domain Eukaryota; kingdom Viridiplantae; phylum Streptophyta; class Magnoliopsida; order Lamiales; family Lamiaceae; genus Prunella; species Prunella vulgaris. The sequence continues at coordinate 2,269,744 of JAPKLY010000007.1, read as the reverse complement.
TTGTTTTCCAAACCCCCTTCAGATTTTGGGAATTTCAAGAATTTGATAGGGGATATGGGGTCTTACTTGCCATTTATGATCATAACCCCTCCTTTAAATCCCAAGATTTATTGTTTGTTTTGATGGGTAGTAGGGCTAATGGCTCAAGAAGAACACAATTTAGGTTGCAGTTATAGTGATGGCCGCGCCGGCGCCGGCGCCTCTAGCGGCGGCGGTGGTGGTGTCAGTTGTAGTAGGTCTAAAAAAATGAAGCAAAAAAAAGTGCCCCAGAGAGGTTTAGGTGTTGCCCAGCTTGAAAAGATTAGAATTGAGGAACAACATAAGAAAGAATCTCTACAAGCCAACATTTTGGCCAAAAATGCTGTTTCTTGTAATTCATCTGTTGATTCTAATTCATTTATAGCTGTCCAGAAATTCAGACATGGTGTTTCTGTTTCCCCTTTTCATGGCTCAGTTCCCCTCCCATCACCTCTGCCTTCTGATCTCAATCCCCCTTACAGGCATGCCCAATCCCTCCCTCCCAACCTCGAAATTATGCAAGAAAACTATGTCCAAGTTCCCAGACAATCGAATGATTGTGGGGGGGAGTTGGATAATCAGGGGGGGAATATGCCTAGATTGTGGGGTGGTGAGATCAATCTTGCAAGGGAGAAGCTGATTAGATTGGATCATAATGGATATCCATTCGATCCCCAGTCGTATCAAGAGGCTCCCTCTTCGGTTTTGCCTTTTGCTGCTGCTGTTGTGCCCCAGAGATCACACCAATTCCACCATGCTCCTCCTCCGTCAATGGTTCGTGTAAACATCGTGTCATCAAGTTCGATTAGCCTAATGTGTTGGTTCTTGATGCATTGATTTATTGTTTCTTTCTATGAATGCTGCAGTTAAATTCCTCTTCTGGGATTTTACCATCGTCCGTAGTAAATTCTCAGATGGAGCCCCCTTCAAACCAAAGTTTTCGAGGCAATAGTTATGCAACTTTGTGGACAGAGGAAGATGAGGTATTCTTCTTCCTCTTCTTTCACTTTAATGTCTTTAAATGTGTACAGAGATTGTGTTTTTCATTTTCTTTATTACTGATGTTGTTGTTGTTGTTGATGATGACGATGAAGAGGATGTATTGCCTTAGATTTTCACATTAGATTATATAGTATAGCATGTTTTTATCAGTGATCATATGTATATGTTTGAAATCTTTGATTTTATTTCAATAATAAATATGATGGTTGGTGTGTAGGTGGTTGGTAGGAAGAGGCCATACCCCTTCTCTCTAGATAGTCCATCTGCCCCTTCCTCACACCGCAGTTTTCGCCCCGTTTATTCTGCTTCTTCGTCTAAGTTAGACGATTTAACTCTACGTAGCAACGGATACACAGATCAAATGGAATCAAGAAACAAATCCATCAGGTTTGGGAACTATATATCTTGTTTTTATTAATGTAGGGACACCAATGCTCACATATTTTCTTACACAAATTTTCAGACTTGGCCCTTCAAACTCCAGCCCCCTGCCCGAGACAGCACCAAATGAAGTGAACGACGGGAAGATAACTGCCGACTTTTTGACATTAGCACCTCCTTCGATTGCTTCTCCTCCGTTGATCACAAAGCATATCGGTCACTCAGGCTATCAGGGGCATGAATATGAACACAGACCTAGTCAGGTTAGCTATATGCTGCTGTTGTTTTTCGTCCTGTTTTAGTTATTTCGTGTGATGATTTGACTCATATAGTTCACCAACATTATGTCGACAGGAATACACCAAAGCAGATAAGACTTTCAGCTTTTTCCCTACGAAGCAGCAGAGCAATGGATCAATGGCGAACGAGAGCACTGGAAATGAAGAAAATGGAGATAAAATCGACCTCAATCTTAAGCTATAGAAGCTTGATCAGGATTAACTCTTGTGGTGACTATCACTTAATTATGGTGTAAATATGTTCCTTTCTAGATTGAAACTTGTTTCTTAATCTTAGCGTACGTCATTCTGCCTTTCAGTTATCGTCTTTATGATCCAGACGAGTATGGATACGCGTAACTTGGATCCTTTAACGACAAAATCATTGTAGAGAAAAGCGGAGATGCTTTGCTTTGGCTTCTTTGTTGCATTAATTTTAGGCTAAAGCAACTTTGGTGGTTGCAACCGCCAAACTTTCCGTGTTTTTCGCTGGTTTGCTCGGGTTTTCGGATGAGTCCCGACAAAAGTTTAACTTGAGCATTTGTCGGGACGTGAGTATGCTCGTCGTTTCTACCTTCTGTCGGGATCTTTAGCTCGGCTCGAGCTCGATTATGTGTAGGGAAGTAATGTTAGATATCCAGTATGGGAGGAAGTGGTTGTAATGTATCTTTCACAGCTTTTTAGTAAGATATTTCCTTCAATTGAGTGATTTCCACATTTTCTTGATTTTCTGTTTCAAGAGTTTGTCAAATTTAGGGCGATTGCTTAACTTTATGTTCAATATGTCAATTTATTGGTAGCTGATTTTTCTGTATGTTCTTATTGAGTCTATTATTTAAGGAAAATCTACTCAGAATATTTCACTTTTGTTCATGATAAGGTGAAAACATGTTTTTACAGCTCTTTATTACTTGGTTAAGCAATCTTTGAGTGGTTGAAATTACTGGCTTTGTTTGTGTATATGATTCTTCACCCTAAAACTAATGTCAAGAATATGAGATTTTTTTAATTAAAAAAACTTTCATCTTGTAAATTTGTTAAAAAAAAAAAAAAGGGAAAATTACAAAATGGTTATTAAAATTGACAAAAATTACAAATTGGTTCTGTACAGAAAAAAATATACTTTCTGTGTAGAAAAAAATATACTTTTGTGCAGATATTGTGAATCAATTTGTAAATATAGTCATTTTTTTAAACCTTTATGTAAGTCACCCTTAAAAAAATCAGGATCAACGAGTCTATGTCCGAGTAGTTTTTATTTATTTACAAAATGGAAAAATAGATTTTAAAAAACAACAAAAAATATTTAACTATTTTCCATATTTCCATTAAATTGTAATTGAGCTAAAATGAGCTGTAGAAATTTCTTAAAGTGAGCAGATGTTGAAATTACTGGATTCTCAAATCCTAATTTGCCTTTTCCCCAAGAAAATGAAATAATAATAATAAAGATATATGCACTAGATTTCTTGAAGATTTTGATTGTAAAAAATTATGTTTTTAACCATAATTGATGGGATATTTGTTTTTTTAAAATTTGAATTTTAACATGTGCGTTTAAAAAAATTATTAGTATCATAGTTATTGCACTTAATTGATTACCTATTTGATTTAGATTTGCATTTCATAAATACTAATTGACCTTTTTAAAAAAAATAAAACACAATATTTTGTTTTATGGAGAATAAATTTATTAATTAAGAATAAAATGTTTATCGTATTCTTTAATTTTTTTTAAAGAAAATTAAATCTGTCAATTTTCTAAACGAAATATAAAATAAAATGCATTAAAAAATTTACAAACTTCCGAGTGGTATGATATGTGAAATGGGTTTTCTACTGGGCAGTCAAATTAGCAAATGGTGCTGAATAGTAAAACTGTGACGTATTATTAAAATATTTTTCTCTCTTTAGTTTTGACCAAATTATAATTTTTATGTAACCATATTAATGAGCTAAAAATGAGTAAATAGTTTAACCATACGTCACCGTTTTAATACCGTTTTGAATATTAATAGATGTTTGAAATTTCAAATTATGAAAGTGGGTTACGACGAAGTTGAATTTCAAAATAAAAAATGAGGAAGTTGAAGATAGTGATGATTGGTTTAGAAATTTTTGCAGATAATCTGCTGTTTTTTTTTTTAAATATTGATTTAAATTTTAAATCAGTCATTAATTCAAATTACAAAAGAATTGATTTGCTCCAATAAAATAAAATGAGATAAAAACAAAAATCTAGTGCACAAGATTTGTTAGATTTCATGAGGATTATACATGCAATATGTGTTAAGATTTTCAACCTTAATTGATGGGATATTTGTTGTCTAAAATATCTTAAATTTAAAATTTACCCTAAATACAAACCTGTTTCTTTTTCTAGAAAGATCAATTGTATTATCTAAAATTACTAGTGGAATCAAATTAGTTATTGCATTTATTTGATTACCTATTAGATTATATTTTCATTTCGTAAGATTCCTTTGAAAATTCATTTAAAATGCATGCATAGTTGCTACTCCCTCCGTCCCTAATCAATTTGCACATTTTCTATTTTGGGTTGTTCCAAATCAATTTGCACACTATTTAAAAGGAAAATATCGATTTGTGTGCACATTCACAAAATTTTTCATACATTTACCCATATACCACTATTTTATTTAAAAAATATATTTTTTCTTAAACCGTGTGTCATCCCAGTGGTGTGCAAATACCCCTGGGACGGAGGGAGTATAATTTTTTAGAAATATTTTGATTTTAATTGAGACAAATTTTTTAATTAAAAAATTTATATCATCCTCTTTTTTGGACAAAAAATCTTCCAAAGTTCAATATTATACATTTTGTAAATTTCTGCTTCTATAAGTTAACGAAATGTTTTTAAATAAAAAAAATTTCGGATATTTTTTAAGCAAGATAGAATTCGAATCGACTCAAATAATTCAGCATTCATTATTCCTGCTTTATTAAATTTGAAGTCTTTTTAACTGTAATTTATAAGTCTACCTTCTTTTTTTTTCTTTTCTAGTGGTGCTTAATATAATGGAGTAAGTCTCTTGTGCACCAGTTACACGGGGCAAATCAAGTTTATTTTCAAAAAATTACACAATTTATTATTGAAAAGTTGTACAAATTATTATTAAAAAGTTATACTATAAAAGATACACTTTACAGTAATAACATGTGTAACTTTTCAGTAGTATTTTGTATAACTTTTAAAAAATGAACTTGAGTTGCACCGTGTAACTGGTGCATACAAGACTAATCCTATATAATAACTGCATGAAATAAAATCACATTCTACTAAAAATTCAGAACATATTGTATTTTACTATTTTTATCATATTATAATTATTATTTTAGCAATTTATTTTAATTTCTGCAACTAAAATTTATAAAAAGAGTTACTCCTCCGTCCCCAAATTTATTCACATTTCTCTTATAAAAAATATTACTTTTATTATTATATTTATATATAATAATTTTATTTTTTAGTGGATTTACTTATTTCAAATTATTTTTATTTTATTTAAAAAAAAAATATATGTCATATAGATAGGAATAAATTTGGAGGCGGGTCTAAGTATTATTTTTTGGGAAAATACACTTTTTTATCCTTTAAGTTTGGTTTATTTTGATTTTCGTCCTCTTATCTTTTGAATTTTGAATTTAGTCCTATAACTTTAAAAAAATTAACTTTTTCGTCCTGCGACCTGCTACTATAGGTCATTTAACAAGTTATATGATGACATGTCGGTTTTATCTTATTTTATTATGATAAAGTCATATTTGGAAGTTTCTAATTGGTGGACACTAGTATTTGACTATTTAAATTAAAAATTCATTAAAATTAAAGAAAAAAATATTTACAGTAATAGTTTACAATATTATGGAAATTTAAATTGATTCTCTTATTAAAAAACTTAATTTTTAATATCACCCACAAGAAAATCTAAAAAATTAAAATTTAAAATATCATAATTTATATATATTAATTAAAGAAATTTGTATAAAAAATTCAAAATAATTAAATCTAATTTTAAAAATAAATAAATATTTCAATAATAAATAATTATAAGGGGCTAATTTAAAATAATGAGTCAATTCAATAAAAATGTTATTTTAACTGAAATTGTACATAATTTTTTTATTAATTAGAGAAATATACTGGATGATATTTTTCAATATATAACTTTAAAATTGATATTTTGATCAATGTCACAAGATTTTTCAACGATAATTGATATTAGAATAATATAGATGAAATTGACACTCAAATAACAGAGATGAGTACCAGTTTTCCCGAATTTGATATGAGCTTGAAATTTTTTTTCCCTAAATTTATTTGAAATTATTTTTGAAAATTTTATTTGTTTGTAAAATTAGATTTAATTATTTTTGAAATTTTATTTAGATTTCTCTAATTAATATACAAATTATGATATTTAAAATTTATAATAGAATTTTAAATTTAATTTTTTTAGGTTTTCTTGTGGATGAGATTTAAAATTAGATTTTTTTAATAGGAGAATCAATTTGAGTTTTTATAAAGTATTGAAATTATTAATAAAAAAGAGTTTTTTCTTTAATTATATGTTCAATTTTAATGAATTTTTTTGTTAATTAAATGATCAAATATCAGTGTCCATCAATCAAGACTTCAAATATGATTTTATTATAATAAATAAAAGATTTGATTTGATATTAGGCTAATTTTGTATGAAAATATTAAGTTATATAGATATTGCATTATATATATATATATATATATATATATTTTCAAATATGTTGTTGTTTACAATATTGATATCAATGATTATAAACTTTTAATATCTTTAATTTGACTGTATCGTGAATATTTTTTAATATTGTTATCTATACTCCAAGTTAAATCAATATGTGTTATATTAATTTTTTTTGAATTTTTATTTACTTTTAAGTTTGCCTTTTATAATTATTTATATTTTGAATTTACAAATTTTTTAAATTAGATTTAATTAATTAATTTAGATTTTTTAATTAATATTATAATTTTTTTTTTTATTTTCTTGTGAGTGAGATTTGATATTAGATTTTTTTTTAATATGAGAATCAATTTGAATTCCCATAAAATATTGAAAATTATTAATGAAAGATTTTTTTTTCTTTACTTTTATGTTCAATTTTATTGAGTTTTCAATTTAAATGGTCAAATATTAACATCTACCAATCAAAGACTTCCAAGTATAATTTTAATATAATAATATAAAATAAAATTGACACATCAACATATAACTTGTTAAGTAACCTGTAGCAGCAGATCATAGGATGAAAAAATAATCTTTTAGTAAGTTACATGACTAAATTCAAAATTCAAAAGATAAGAGAACGAAAATCAAAATCAACAAAATTTAAAAGATAAAAAAGTGTATTTTCCCATACAGTAACACAGTTTCTTGATTCTTTTCTTGGCATCAAAAGTCGCTGTTAGCCGATTAATCGTTTGTTGCAAAAATCACTTTCGACAGTGACATAATAGATTTCTCCGTCGTGTTTCTCTCTCTCCTCCGAGAAACCTACAATGGCAGCAGCTTCTCTCTCAACCTCCTCTTTCATCATCCCCAAAACACCCCCACATCACTTTCGCTCCTCCTCTCTCACTATCCACGCTTACTTCAAACCGAAAAGCCCGATCAAAATTCCGCAGCTCCATAGCAACCTAAAACCCTGGAGAACAGCAGCAGTCTTCGATACATCTATCTTTGACACCGATTTTGGTGGAAACGACGCCGCGCCGCCCGATTCGAGCCCCGCCGACGCGCAGAGCACGAGGCCCGAGTGCCCGCCGGGCCTCCGCCAGTACGAGACCATGGTCATTCTACGGCCCAATATGTCCGAGGATGAGCGCCTTGCCTTTACCCACAAATATGAGCAGGTAACCTTTCTCTCCTAAAATAAAATCACAGAAGATTTCCAGTTCCTTGGTGGCTTTGCTTCTTTAAACCTTGTTGATCGTAGGTCCTATTTGTAAGAATGTGAAACTCGGAAGAGGACTGATATAGAGAGATGAATTTAGGCAGAAATGATTTCTGGGATTGACATTATTTGAAATGAATATGTTTTACTGATGGAAATTGATTGTAATTTTTGAGGCACCGGTTATTCTTATGGTCTATCTAAGGTTTAAGCATGATTGCATGATTTTGTGTTATTGATAAGCAAATACTATATGATTTTATAGTGAAGAACCATTTCTTGATATTGTTCTATTGTTGTGAGTAATTTAAAGGGTGTTTACGAACACTTTTAAGTAATTAAAATCTGAGTAGGTTTACTTGAGACTGTGCATAATTTGTGAATGATGTTTAAACACTTTGGAAGAGGTGGAACCGTCTCACCATGATACTTTCTCACACAAGTTTTTGCCAAACAATTTCGAGAAGTTAGCAAATTCTGTTAAGTGGTTAAATGATTCACGCTTAAGCTAAGTTTTACAAGGGCTACGGCCGAGCATAAAACTACATGAAACTGATCTTGATTTTTTTGTAAATAATGCTAGCTTCTTTTACATTTCTATCATTAGATTTTCTTGTTAATCCAATTTTAAGGGCTATTTTTATGCTAAACTAAAAGAAAGTGATTATTTTAGCAAACACTTAAACTTCTGAAATTTTAGCCAGGAGTTTTTTGTTTTCATACTACCTATCTTCATTCTCTTACAACAATTAATTTAAATCACTTCTTAAAAAGCAGAATCAATTGCAAACCCCATCATAACTTTGTCTTACATTTGAATCTTAAAGAGTTGAATCTCATTTTAGTGGTTAGGAGTTAGGAAACAAACAGGCAAAACCGAGCCTTTAGCTCCAAATAATTAGGGTAGGCTACATGAACCAAATAGAATCATGTTTGGTCACGTGCGTGGCTCATGACATGGTGTTTGTACAGAGTTTTACGCCGGCTGTCGCATACCGACTGCAATCCACCTCCTTATTTCCTGGCATGGGACAGGAGATAAGATTAAATTGGCAATTTCAAAGGTTAGGAAATGTAGAATCTTAAAATTAGGTAAAATCCATTAGAGTCTACAGTTTAGATGACTCAGTGAAGTTTCTTATTGTCTAAAAACTATGTTGAAATCGTTCATCTTACTTCCGTAGTGTTCCATCAGAACACAAAAAACAATATAGTTAGTTTTTTCATCCAAAATACTTGGTTTCAGGACATTTAGATCTAATCTAAGCTGCTCCTGAGATTCCTAGTAGACAATAGTAAATGGGAAGTTGTTTAACTTCAAATGTTTTTTTTCTTTATAATTCAGTTGTTTATTGCTACCTAAAGAGGCATTAACCTAAAAACAATTGTTTAAAAATGAGCTAGAGTCGAGCAGCCCCTTAAGCATTTTTTCGTTGCAGTTGCTCGTTGCTGGTGGTGCTGCACACGTGGAGGTGTTAAACGGAGGTGTAATTCCGCTTTCCTACAGCATTAGGAAGAGAAACATAGACGGAGAAACTACCGATTACTTGGATGGTATCAAACTTTTGTTCACCTATTTTGCCAAGCCTGAGTTAGTATCGAGCATTAAGGACACAATACAAAGAGACGATGACGTTATTCGGTCGTCCAGTTTCAAGATACGAAAAAGGAAGTTGTTTCGGGGAGCTTCCTTCAACTGTAGCATGTAGAAGCAGTTCCAGTATGACCCCAGTTTATCAGATTGAAACTACGAGTTGTAGCAATGCTCATTTGCCTAGAAAGTTTATCTTTTGTTTATTTTGCAAAATGTGTAGAAGTTATTCTATAGTTTTTGCATCCTTTTAATATATTGTTCTTTTACTATCCCCCCTTTTGATGGTGTTGATGTTGACCTTCTATAAATCATGTTCATAGAATTTGATTTTTCTTGCATGCATAATCGCAAAATTTAGGGCGAATCATTTTGATAGTATGAAATGTATAAACGTTGTTTGAAATTATACATTAACAAAGAACAAAAAGGCTAGATATAATAAGTCGAGAAGAGTTCATAAAATCAGAAACAAGTAAGCACGCTTTTACAATAAGAACATCTTTTTCTAGAGATTAAAGATCTGTAAGCTGGATAGCTTTGACTTGGTTAATGGATTATACATTTTAATATTGAGCGTATAATTTTAAAAATATTTTAATTCTTTTATAATTTTACAGGACCAAAATTAAATTTAATTTTAATCCTATAAATTTATCAAAAGATCAAAATCAAAATACTTTTGAACTTACATGATCAATATCAAAATGTAATTCGTAACAAATTGCAAAACTACAAAAACTTTAATCCTTCTTTTTCATTTTGGTAATATTTTATTGTTTTTACTGCATGATGCTTATCCTTGATTATTGCACATGTGATGTATTAAAAAAATAAAACACGAGACGAAACATTAAAATATAATTTTTTTTTACATGTATTGTCCCTTAATTAGTGGTAATGTGGGAACCTGAGAGAGACTAAGACCACCCAAAGATGTAGTCAAGAATATAGACAAGTGCTAAGGAAAATGGATAAAGCAGGAAAGCTAGCAGAGCTGTCCACAGCGGGAAGGTTGTCCGAGTGCTGGCGAACACCCCCATCACGATGCACACGAACAAGATTACGAGGACTTCCGACGAGAAGTCCCACAACAAGCCTCTCACGTAAACGAGCGCCAGGAAAACGGAAAGGCAGAGGGCATTGTTCATGGTAACGGCTCCATATAACTGAAATGAGCAAGAGCAAGAAATGTGAAACCAGTATATATCTTCTGGTAGTTGGTCAAAATTAAGTGGTGGTAAATGAATCAAGACTAAATTTTGTTTACATTTTTATATGTGGTGCCCAATGGTGAGTTTTTTATGGAGCCCAACGTCAACATAAACTATAGTACTACATGTCATTAGTCATGGTTCAAAAAATGAGTAATGTTGTTTGATATTTAGTCCCTACATAGTATATGGTTTCCTACCTCACTCCCATGAAATGCATTTGACAGTCAGCTGAAAAATACGAAGAGAGAATGGAAAAGCAACAAAACATACCTCCGAAAATGTCAAAGAGGCAGATCTTAAGTTCTTCCTGGAAGCAAATATAATTGCAGACACAGCCTCGCTCGAATTGGTAGCCAGTGGAAGCGCAACAAACGAGATGAAAAAAGTAGGAATACGAGTAGCAGCAGAGAAATTATCCACTGCATCAACCAGAGGATCGGCAAATGCAGCCGCTATGACAGTTCCCAGCAGCAATAGTAGTACAGCTTTAATTGAGTTCCATCGAGGATTCTCTATGCCCTCAACATTCTCATCACTTTGTTCGCCCAAACGGTCGTGTTCTCTCTTTGTTTGCTGTATGAATTGCAAATTTATACAACACATGCCGTAATTGGAAACTGATGAATAGTGAAATGATGCAGAAAAGCTGAGCACATTACTATTTACCGTGTGATAATCATCTATGTACTCCATTGAACCAGAATGGAAATTGGAATTATTACCCTTGGCGACTTGCAGCCATCTCCCAACTCCGGCAATGAACTCATGCACATCAATTTGTGAGTCCTGGGAGGTGTCGAAGTCCTTCATCAACTTATCCACTGCATCATTCTCATCCATACTTATCTTTTCGAAATGGATTCCAACAATTAGCGCCCTTAGTTCAGAGTATGAAAGGTATTCATCTTTATCACCATCAATTCTCTCGAAGATACTACCACCACATCAGAGTATCAGTTATATTAATAGGACGGAGAAGCAAAAGCGTAAATAGGATTGTGAAAGAATATATCCAACAAAGTAGCAACAAACAACTTACTCCTTCAATACTTCTACATTTGGCATTCCGTCTTCTGTACAGAGCTTCCCCAAGGCATTCGTTTTAAAATGCTTCAATATCCCTGCCATAATATGCTTATGTTTTATGTAAGCAAGTCGCCTCCTCTGAATCCAGGGCTGAAATACCTGCAAAAGAAGTTCAAAGGGATGTCAGATGATTATTCAAAACAAATGAACAGAAGGATCAGCGCAGCATTAATCTAATTCATTCTGTCAAAATACCATCATGAACTGGAACTCAACACCAAATGTAATATATTTCCCGCAAAAATGTTATCATGTTATACATTTCCAGAAACCCAAATGTTGAATTACTAACTTTGACCAGCTTGCTGTCGAGGCATATGTATTTGTAAATTGCAGTCAAACTATAATGAGAATCGAAAAGAATGTACTGAAAGTTCTCAAATCAACTTATAGATTGAACTACGGACTAAGGAAAGAGTTCCTGAATATGGAGATGTTTGCATACAAAAGAGAGTGAGTGAAAATCACTTTTTTTTTTTTCAAAAAAAGGTTTTGAAAGCTGTTTGTCATGTTTGCAGACACACCTTATATCAATTTGGCATGCCCCAGAAAGGCAATGAGTAATCTTCCCAAATGAAATTTTGGCCATGAGCAATTTCAGTTTCCAATGACAACACAATTGTTAACTATTAGGATATGCAACGAAGACGTGCAAGTCAATTAGATAACAGGACATGCACAATACCTGGTAAAGGCAATAGGAGATCAGCGATGAAACAGAAACAACAAGAGCAATCAAGACAGTCAAGTGCCTTCCTGAATCGGAGTGCAAGATTTGTGGCAATTGGACAATTAAGAAGGGAACCACGGATACAGCCATGATAATGCCGGCATAGCTCGTCCATATATCAGTACTAATGCCAGAGCCTGCATGGACCAGTACTTTGTAAATGCATATGGCTACACAAATTTTACACATTAATGCATAAATATAATTTCTTTGTCATTCCAAATCATAGAGGAGTAACACTCTTGAACACCAATTGTATGGTGTAACTATACACAACTAATATTTTTCAACTACTGAAACATACGTGAACTTCAAACGAAAATATAGAGACAAACCAGTTAAACTGAAGGCTTTTGTATCCGTGGAGTCGATGGCAACAGAGTTGTCTATATCACACTTTCCAACAACTATACAAGTACCCCAAATTACAGTTAGAAGCATGACAGTTGAGCCAGCCAGAAGTCCCATTCCGACCGAGACCTGGCTTTGTGCAGTTTCTGTGCTTCCAGAAAGCCCAGAGACTGAAAAACAGCAGATTAAATTAGTGAGAAAACAGCTGAAACTCGGGCATATGTGTTTTTACGCTATCCAAAATAAATAAATTAAATTAAATATCAACATGACAACGTAGCTTACAAAAACTTAGGTTATGATTGTTTTGAGATTCATGACTCTAAAATATTAGGATTTAAAATTCTTAATGAATAATATAAGTATGCGTTTATATAGAGATTTTGAAGGCGGAATTTTACTTTATATCAAATCAAAATTCAATAATTATTGATGTTATATTATTATATTATATAGCGTGAGAAAAGTAGGAGAGTAATGGTAAAAGAAAGAAATAATGATGTGATTGTATTGAGTTTTATAAAAAATAATAATATATGTATAAGTAATTTTAGATATGGATTGAAGAGATTTGAAAATTTAAACTTATATAAATCACAAAGTTTAAAATTCATTCCAATGAGTCCTCAAAGCTCAAACAAAAAGAAAAGAGGGAAATTTAGAACAATACCAAACTTAATTTTATAATGAAGAAAAAAAAAAAAAAAAAAGAAAAAAGGAGAGCTTATATTGAATGTTGGGATGTCTTGTACAATGGAGAGTGAGAGAGGGTGTGCGTTAACTGTTAAGAGAAGTCAAGGTAACATCACATGATAATGCAAAGACAATCTTGGAGGAAAATTAGGAATAGTAGTAATTACTCATATATTTCCTACTTTCCGGTATAAATTTTTCGTTACTTTTGGGTAGATGGATTAAAGTAAATGTTAAATAATAGCTATAGTAAAAATTATGTGATGAAAAAAGTGAAAAACTAATAAAAAATATTTAAAAAGCAATGAAAATACTAATAAAAAAGTAAATATTAGTTTCCAAAAAAAAAAAAAAGCAAATAGAAAATTTATAGAAATACGGACCAAAATGATAAAATGTGAAGTTTATAAAGGGACGGAGGAATATTTCTTTTTTTTTGTTTTTTACTATAATATACTTTAAAAAAATATTCACTTTATTCATAAACGGACGTCACAATACTCAAAATATCCTCGACATATTGCATTAAACCACGTACAAAAAAAAGTGTATATTTTTTGTGGAAGAGGAAGTATATACTAACTTCATTCTACGAGTATATACTAATTTCATTCTACAAGAACTTAAAAATTAAAAGGGAGGAAGACACACCAATTAGAAGAAAGGTGGAATGAGTAGTATTTTGAAGGTAATTTAATAAAAATGTATTTATAAAATAAAGAAATTAGTTTATTTGAATGTTTTGTGGTTAAAAAAAATAAAAAAGTAATAATCTCTCCTTTTTCAATGTATCTTTACACTTTATAATTTTGGGTGAAGATAATCTTGGAAAAGATGAATTAATATTTTGTGTGAAAATAGCTTAGAGATAATTTTATGAAAGGATTTTTTGTCCGTACAAAGAAAAGTAATTATTGAAAGACTTATATAGCCCTAACCTTTTAGAAATTAAGTATAGGGGTGAGCACTATTCGGGAAAAACCGAAAATCGAATCGAACCGAAATAGAATTTCGGTTCGGTTAATTTGGTATTCGGTTCGGTTTTGGTTTTAGATTTTTAATTTTTTGGTATTCGGTTTCGGTTTCGATTTTCGTGGCAAAAATACCATAATACCAAAAACCAAACCTAAATAAAATATTATATATATATAATTATATATATTTGAGATTAGATATAATTATATTTATTTTATATATAAAAAAACACTTAATTAGATTAGATATATATTAGATTTCGATTATGTATATATAATATTATATATTATATAATTATATATACTAATATTATATATTTTAAAAATATTTCGGTTATTTCGGTATAAAACCGAAACCTAACTGAAATTTTCGGTTTCGATTTTTTCGGTTTTGATTTTTTATATTGGATAATTCAGTTTCGGTTTTGGCTATTCGGTTCGGTTGGGTTACCGAACCGAGCCATGCTCACCCCTAAGATTTAAGTATGCCAATACCCCCCTTGGCCTGAATCTTAAAGTGCTAATGGCGGAAAAACATGCTTTCATCTAAATGAAATCTGCAATCCCAATAATAATGAACATCGGAAAGAAAAACAACAGATGGAAGAAATAAATAAAATAATGAATTCCACTTTGTTGAATAAATTCATCAGTGCCTATGTCAATCTCAACTGTTTTGTGTAGAAGAATTTTAATTCTGAACTTCATGATTCAAAAGAATTTTACGAATCCCCATAGAGTTGTTTAGAAAAAAGAAAATGGAAATCGAGTTTGTACTGAATCAATGAAGAATAATCCAGCCCTAATCCGCAATTGAACCCACCAGTTTAACACTCCTGCAAAAGAAGAGGGGAAATTAAATAGTAAGAAATTATAATCACCGAGAATAAGCATTGCATCTGGAAGTGCTCCGAGAACAGGGAGGAAGAGGCCGCCGACGACACCGGGGCCTAGGATTTGAAGCAACAGCTCACTGCCATTGGAGAGACACGTCGCCGCGAGGTACATCAAGTAACCGTACACCGCAATTAGGAAGAAATTTCCCAGCGCAGTGGTGGTGCACGGCATGAAGCCAAAGGACGGATCGCAAGCCTCCTCCGCCGCCGCGCGGAGGCGGAGGAATGGCGGGAAATTGGTAGCCGCGACGCCGTCGGATATCAAATTGGACTGATCGGAAATAAAGCGGCCGTAGGTGAAGCCGCAGAGCATAAGGAGAAAGAGAACGGTGAGAAGAGTCGCCGGCATGAGCTTGGGCGGTGCGGCCATGGCGGTGGTCGGTATACACAGAGTCAGTGAGAAATGAGAATATTGAACGAATTTGCAGCGAAGGAATATATAATAAAGTGTGACGCAACGCAACGTAACACGTGATTTAAATTAAATTAAATTCGAATTGTTCCCACTTACCAATTATGTTAAATTTAAAATTGAAGAAAAAAAAAAGAAAGAAAGCAAAGTTGGGCTTTTATATGTTTTTCTTTTCCTTTTTGTCTAAAATAGCTTCTTTTAGTTTCAATTTTCAAATAAGGAATCCCCGTACCTAACTTTGTTTATTCGGTTGTTAAAAAAAAAAAAAAAAGTTTTACGGATAAGCATCCACCCTAAAAAAAAGAAAAAGTGAATAGGAACATTAAATAAACACACACACTCTTACAAATATTATGTTTTAGACGATTAAATATATTTATTGATATTATTATATACTATTAAAATTGTAACTTGAAATTACATTGCAAAATATTATGGTATTAGTAGATGCATCTATTGATATCAATAAGTATATTTTATAATATAAGTTTAATATTATGAATTTTTTTTAAAAGAGACTTGCTCATTTATAAAAATAATTATAAGTCTTATCCTATGACTAGATCTATAGGCGTCATCTTCAGGTCCATGATTTGAGATACCTAACCTGGTTCTTTTAGGATCTCGCCAGCTTCTTGCAACGTCGGGCAAGGTCCGGTGACGTCGAGCATTGTTCGGAGATGTTTGGCGATGCCCTTTGTGGTTCTCCATTTGTGTCTTTATTGGATCTCGCCTAGATCATGTGAGATGGGCGAAGTGCCCCGATGTCGTGCCTGATCTCGACGAGATCTGGCGGCGTTCTCCAAATTGAACTGGTGGCGGTGCCTATGTCTTAATCATTTTCTATGTTTTTTCTTAGGTTTTTGGACCTTGTGAGATTGGACTTGTCATCAGTATGTTGGGTTTCGAGTCATAACTAATTGTGCTACAACATTAAATAAAAATATACTCCCTCCGTCCCGTAGGAATTTGCACCCTACGGGACGGCACGTTTTTTAAGAAAAACTAGTTTTATATATAAAGTAGTGGTATATGGGTAAATATGTGTAAAGGTTTGTGAGTGTGCACGTAAATCAGTGCTTCCTTTTTTAGTAGTGTGCAAATTTGTGTGGGACGTCCAAATAAGGAAAGTGTGCAAATTCCTGCGGGACAGAGGGAGTATATAATAATTATATTGGTTAATGAAAACTAAAAATGATTATAAAACTATTTTTTTACCTTTCCATTACATTATTTTAATTTCTCCATTTCTATAATCATTGATTCATTTCCCTCCATCATTCTCATATATATGACACAACCAATAATCCCCTCCTCCACCAAATTAGAGAACGACTCTAGCAATATTATCATCATAAGAATAATTATTCATACGAAATATAAATTTTCAATCTCATTCTCATCGAAGAATTGAAAGAAATACCCGTATCAAAAATATTATCAAACAAGGTTGGCATGGCAATGGTCCATGCTTTCAAAATACCATTGGTTCATATCAAACTTCAGTGCAGTGGTACTTATAGAATGTCATTGATTGATCATATCAAACTTCACAAATGAAGTTTCATTTTATGAACACAAGAGGATAGAGCTAGGATTTTGTTGCACGGGTGAAAGTAAAGAATTATACACATAAGCAAACTCAATTCACAAATAGTTAAATAATGATAAGATATACACAAAAAATTATATTCCTCTGTCCCACAGGAATTTGCACACTTTCTTTATTTGGACGTCCCCCACAAATTTGCACACTACCAAAAAAGGAAACATTAATTTACATGCACACTCACAAACATATACACATATTCACTCATATGTCATTACTTTATATATAAAACACATTTTTGTTAAAAAATGTGTCATCCCGTAGGGTGCAAATTCCTACGAACGGAGGGAGTATATTTTCTCATATTTTACAATAATAGAGAAATTGAAAAACTTAAGCTTCTTAATTAAAACACAAAAGACAAAAATGAGGTTTACCAACGCTTTATAAAATTTAGCATGACTAGGACTTGAAAGTGTAGGTTTGTAACTATATGATTATTTGAAAAAAAATTGTGGCTCAATAATTGCATGATATAATTTTTCAATAATTTAGTTGCCTTCCATTTATCATTGATAAAAGAATTGCCTGCGTAGGCTACATTTCCCGGGCATAATTGGGGTTCCAATATTACTATATTTGCCTTAGGATGTGCATAGAAAAAATTTGGATCACTGATAAATATTGTAAAGGAATTTGTTGCACGTTAAAAAATTATAATTTTCTATTTTTGGAGAATAAAATCTTTCGTGAAATGGAATTGTATAAATAAAGGAAAAATAGCAAAATGACAAATTGTAAAAGTTATACTCCCTCCGTCATAAATTTAATTACTCTTTTCATCCACGAAATTAATTCCCTTAAAGAAGTAACACAGAATTAAATAAAAGTTATTAGGAAGAATTTCATATTAGGGCCCAAAATTTAAGGTAAGTCTCAATTTAAGACTTTAATTTTAAAGTATCTCAAATTAAGATCTACATTTTGATTTTTTTCTCAATTTAAGATTAATTTTAATATATTTGTCTCAATTCAAGACCCGATCCATTTATCTTTATTTCAATTTAATTTTTTTTATAAGAAACTTAAAACATAACAATATTTTATTTTGAATTACGATTTAAAATATAAAATTGAAAAATTATAATTTTTATTTAATATTTATATTTGGTGTATTTTTTTATTTTTACTTCAATTCATCGTTCAACCAGAAAAAATAAACTTTAAAGTATATTTAATACTTGCGTAAAATTTTATTTATTTATTTTTAGTTTGATATATTATACCTAACAATTAATTAAATACAAAAAAATTATTATGTTAGTGAAGCTTTAAAAAAATAAAGATATATAGATAGAGCCTTGAATTGAGACAAAGATATTAAAATTAAATCTTAAATTGAGAAAAAATCAAAATATAGATCTTAATTTGAGACACTTCAAAATTAAATTCTTAATTTGAGACTTACCTTAAAATTTGAGCCCTAATATGAAATTCTTCCAAGTTATTATCATATTGAAATGATTGATAAAATAAGAAAAAAATGAAGATATTATGGGCCCAAATTTTTATTTATGAGTGTAACATGTTTCCAAATAATGATAGGAAGAAAAATTGAAAAAAAAAAAGAAAATAATAATTATAAACTGAGGGAGTACTATTTTAATGTTTATCATTCTAAGTTAAGTTAAATTTAATTAATAAATATAAGTTAGTCTTTATAAATTAATATGAGATATATACTAGTGTAAGGATAATATAATTGTAAAAAAATGATATTATTTGGTGTGATTTTTTGGATGTATCGATTGAGCAAGATGAGATATTTTCCTGTAACTGGTAAATAGCAATTAAGTAATTGATCGAAGGAGTAGTTGATATTTTGAGTATTTACATATAAAAAAAAAAAAGTCATATATAAGAGAATAAGTTAGTCAAGTTAGCTTATCTTGACTAAAAGAATTTAAAATTGGCTCAGTGAGTCTGAGGTCAAGTTGAAGCTCAACCATGATTATTTTTTAAAGTTTGTGAGCCTAATCGAGCTTTTATAATTTTACTAATTATATATAAAATGTATAATTTATCAAGTTAAATTGAACCGAACTCAAGTGTTACAATTTTTTTTAAATCAAACTCGAGTTCAAAAGAATGAGCTCGATTCAAATTGAGTTTCAAGAGTTTCCTTATCGAATCCAGCTAGAAAAAAATAAATCCCCCAAATGGTACAAAAAATTCTCTAAAAAAAGAGAAACAATATACTCCATCTATTCCACAGAAATTTGCACACTTTTCTTATTTGAACGTTCCACATGAATTTGCACACTACTAAAAAAAGAAATATTGATTTACGTGCACCCTCACAAACCTATACACATATTTATCCATATGCCACTACTTTATATATTAATTTACGTGCAAATTCCTACGGGACGAATGGAGTATTAAGAAAAGGACAACGAATGCAACATATATTAGCAAATTTTAAAAAAGAATCACCAATTCTTCATTTCTTCATAATCAAAGTTACAAAATCTTTAAGAAATAAAAAAGCTCGTAAATTATTGACTAATTAATACAACCTAAAGAAAAGATCACGAAAACATTACTATCCAAACCTAAAAAGGGCCTAAGACTTCTTAAAAAAAAAAAAAAAGACACAAAAAGAATGCATGCAACATATATATACATAACAAAGAATCAACAAAATCCTATGTTTCACTCTACAAACTTCATAGAATTTGTGAGCCCTTATTAACAGGTTCACAGAAAGCCAATCAAATTCTCCAAGAAGATTAGACAAGAATCAATGACAACGGATACAACACATAAGCCAAGATCGATGTCCAAACAGGGAACACATTGCTAAAGCTTGCAAGGCATCCCATGATCACTGATACCACTAGAACCATCATAGCCTCGGTCGAGAAGGTCCGTGCGACGCCGCGAAAATAGACCAGTGAAAGCAGAACAGCTAATCCCAGAATGTTGTTCATGAACACGGTGCCGTATATCTGCACCAAAAAGAACCAATAATTTTTATGGGATATTTACATATTGGTTCAAAAAAAGTGATCATGTGTACAAATTTAGTCTTAATATTTGAACAGATGTATACATTTTTTGCACATATATATTTTTTTTTACACATAATCAATTTGTAATTAATGTCATTTTTTTTTTTACTATTTTATAATTTTTACAAACAAGTTTATCTGTGACCAAAAAGAAACGCGTTTTGAAGCGTGATGCAAACCTCGGATAATATCAATGAATTGGTGTGTAGTTTCTTTTTCTGGGCTTCACTGATAGCTGATACAGCTAGCCTGGCATTCGTCGCCAAAGGGATGAATACGAAGGCGACGTAAAATGATGGCAAGTTTGCAGCATCGGAAAATTGTCGAACACTGTGTGTAAGAGGTTCGACTAGAAGCCCCAACACAAGAATGCCAAGGACAATTTGTCCTCTATCAATTTACCAGTTTGTTCCCATGTTTTCTGCACAATTTTTATGTAAATTTTAGATCATCAGATATTATAAGTTAAAAACATCTTAGGCAGATACTTCCATGCAACAGTTGCACAATACAATTCAAGTATATTTTAAAATAATACTCCAATTGTTACAACTTGGATTATTCATTTCTCTTAAAAGTAATTATTTTTAGGGATTAAAGATTTATAAGCTCCATAACTTCTCTACATTTAAAATTTGCTCCACATGAATTACACATTTGATATTGGTCCTATAAGTTTGAAAATATTTTGATTTTGGTCCTTTTACAAACTTATAGGACCAAAATCAAATTATTTTCAAACTTACAGGAACAATACCAAAATATATAATTCATGTGGACCAAATTCAAATTCATGATAAATTGTAAGACTACATAACCTTTAATCTTTTTTTTTTACTATCCTTTCAAACTCTCTTAAAAATATCACTACTTTACATCCTATACCACTACGTTACCTATGTTATTTTTCCTCCATAAAGGTGAATAGACTCATTTACCTTAACAAAAAATAATTTTATACCCATAATACCAATAAATAACTCTTCTACTAACTCTTGTGTTATTTTATTTGGAACAAAAAAAATTGTAAAGGAGAGAGTATTAACAAAAAATTGTGTTATTTTATATCCATGTGGACATCTCCAACAATCCTCCAAAATAGAGAATACTCTTGGATTTAGAGTATTTCACCTCTCCAACAATACTCTAAAAATCATATGGAGGATGAAAGATTACAAAAAATTCTCTATATTTGGAGTATTCCATCCTCATTTTTTAGGATGGTTTTAATTATAATATTGAATTTTTTTTTATTCTATTTAGTTATGTTATTTAATCATTATTTTATTAAATGGTTATTACACCATCAAATTTTTATTACAAATTAAATTAATTATTTTTAACATTAAGATCAATGTCATGTTTTATGGGATGTACATTCTTGATTTTAAATGTATTTTCTTTTTATTTTCTTTCTTAAATAAAAATTAAAATATTTAATTATGAAAAAATGACCCATACAAAATAAATATTACACAATATTAACGAAGATTACAACAATTATCTAAAATGCATATTAAAATATATACAACACTTGTTGAATTAGATGAAGTAATGAAAACATAAATAACTTAACCCTACAAGTTATTATTTGTAAACGATTATGACCCTATTTTATATGTATGCATGTAGCTTCTAATATTTTATACTCCCTCCGTTCCAGGACTACTTTCATAGTGATCCAGGACACGCGAATCAAGAAAAAATGATTATGTGAGTGTAAAGTTAAATAATGAAATAAGAAAAAACATATTTTATTAACTTTTGTGAGTGTACAAAGTTTCCTTTTTAGATATGTGAAAGTAGAGTTGGGACGTCAAAATAAGACAAGTGTGAAAGTAGTTATGAGACGGGGGAGTATAACATAATATATTTTTATATAAATTTTTTTAAAAAAATATCTCAACACCATTGAGTTGAAAAAATTAATTTTATAATTTAATAATATATAACATAAATTATTAATTATTTAAATATATTAAATTAATTGAAAGAAAGAAAAAAATAAAAAATATAACAATATAGATGGTTATTATTAGAGAAATTTTTTGATATAGAATACTCCTCCTTAAATTACTTTTTGGACATGTTATCAAAACACATAGCATATGTTTACTGCCCTAGTCATGGGTACTTTGAACGCCAGTGGCTAATTTAAGAAATTTTGCATTAGGGTTGTTGGATTTGATCGCCGAAAATATGTGCACTTCTCTCAAAGGGAAGAATCTGATATGAACCTTAAGTTTCATGTGAATTTTGACAAGATCGTAGCTCCACTGCTGCATATGAATAATTTCTATGCTAAACTCAGAGACGAGATATAGTAACGTAGGGAAAGTTTGGTTGGTGAGTAATGATAATCAAAGTTATAGTGTGTGTGTTTGGATTTTGGAATGACTCTACTATGATTTTGATTCTTAGAAACTAAGGAATCTACCATAGTTCAGCTATATATTTGAAAACTATGAGTTTCATTCCATACTCATTTCATTCTTATACATTTTCCATTTCTTACAATGATACCAAACACCCTTAAGTGTGAGTGATGAACCCAAAACTGTATTTTGGCTCTTCTATTTTCTAGACAGTGACTGATGCTATTTTTTTCCTGAATCATAGTAAACTTTGATCCAATGAATATAAGGTTGGCTTGAAGATATGGGTATATGGAGACTTGGTGAACTAACTTCTAACCACTAACAACTAACATTTGCTGATAAAAAAAAACAATATTTAATATCTTTTTAAGTAGATAAATTAAGACAAGTTCTTCTAGAATCCTACAAAGATGGGTGTGTATCACTGTCTACACAAGACAAGTAACAAACAATAAGAATTTGATTTGTGATCGGACCAATAAAAAAATATTTTTAATGATCCAAAAGATTAAGCAGGTAACTCTCTATTAATATATAATAAATGATAAATATAGATTTATAATTTTATCTTAAGCATGAATATACGTTATATTAGACCATATTATAAATGAGATCGTGCTTAATATATTCATATTTAAAAAAAATTTAAAATAGTAAAGTGTAACTTTGTCCCAAGTATAAAATTAGCTCACAAATCACTCTATTTTTAAACAAAGTGAATTAAGATTTATGGTATATAATATTTTTATAATATAATAAAAATATGAATTCTAAAATATATACTAATGAAGTTTAATATGAATTTTATTTTACATAATTTTAAAATTTTGTTGAAATAAAAATTTATTTGTTATAAATATTGATAAAATTAAATATAAAATGATTTTCATTATATTGATTAAACTATTTTAAAAAATAGGTAATCCCAAGTAAATTTTTAAAAATCAATTGATTAATTACTTTATAAATTAAAATATGTGTATATATATTCTTATATATATTTAATTAAAAATAATGTAAAAGAAAAGTAATCAAAATAATAAAATATTTTATTTTAATTAAAATATTTTTTTTATATTAAAGACTCATATTTCTTTAAAATAGTTAATTTACACATTAAATTTTTAAAAAGCAAATCAATGACATAACCATATAACGGCACATGTCAAAACTTAACTTCGTACTCTTTCTATCCAGAAGATATTGTATAGTTAATTTTTTATGAATTTTTGTATGTGAATTGACTTATAGTATTTAATGAACAAAATAGTTTTAATGAGGGTTAAATGTTAATTTAAGTGAAAAAAATAAAAGAAAAAATATTTATGTGTAATATTAGTGAAATGAGATGCATTTATAGATTTTTATGCATAATAAACGTCTGTATTCAATTTCTAGTAAAAGTGTAGAGACATTTTTTTTAAGTTGGTAAGACATACTTTTTCAAAAAAAAAAGTGTTTCTCACTATTTAATAGTGATTGAAACAAGTACTAAATAAGTAAATTGTGCAATGTCTTTGAGATACAGAAATTAGTATATAGGAGAATTGTTACTTGATATTGCAATTTTAAATTCATGCATATTATTAGATAATTAATTGTATTCATAAAATCAATGCAAAAACTTGTGTGCACATAGGTGCATATCATGGACTTGAATTTTAAGTTGAATTTTGATTTTATTAAAACATATAGTACACGCCGCACTATATATATATATTTTTTGGCATGAGGTACTAGTGAGTTGTTCTTGGGGTATTACTTAGACTTGTTCTTGGGTATTATTAACTTGTTTTTGGGGTATTGGTGAGTAATTTTTAGGGTATTACTTAAACTTGTTCTTGGGGTATTAGTGAGTTTGTTCTTGTGGGTTTACTAACTTATTCTTCAGGTATTACAGACTTGTTCTTGAGGTATTGATTATTTTGTTTTTGGAGTATTACTTAGACTTGTTAGGGTATTACTAAGTTATTCTTGAAGTATTACTAACTTTTTCTTCGGGTATTACAAACTTATTCTTGGGGTAATGATGAGTTGTTCTTGGAGTATTAATTATACTTGTTCTAAAGGTAATAGTGAGTTACTTTTGGGGTATTACTAACTTGTTTTTTTGGATATTAGTTAGTTGCTTTTCATGTATTATTTAATATAACATGAGATATATTTTGAATTGAATTGCTCCTGTGTAAGTTTGAATTGAAAAAAATATGAAAGTTATGATATATTTTAGTAAAATCTAGAAGTTTAGAATGAATTGCATTTTGTAAAAATGTGTAGATTATTCCGCAATTAAGGAGACGTTTAGTATAAATGTAAGGAATGAAAAAGTAATAGGAATGTAAAAGTTATAGAATGAAAGTAATAGTTCTCAAATAGTTGAAATATGGTGGATTACTTAGTTTTTGGGAATCAAAGTCATAGTAGAATCATTACAAACACACACTATGACTTTGATTATCATTACCCACATCTAAAAGTATCAAACCAAACACCCCTAAGTCTTTTCCCCAATAAAACTAATTGAATCTTTAAATTTTAAAAATAATAATTCTATATTTTAATTTTTTTGAAAAGGCATGAGACTAAACATACTTTGGGCATTTCCGATAATATAAAGCTTTAATAGTGAATAAAATCATCCTTTCAAAAAAAAAAATAGTGTATAAAATCACAAATTTTTTAAAATATTGCAATGGTATTGCTTTCTTAATACTCCCTCTATCCACCAAATTATTTCCACTTTTCTTTTTTTTTTTTCACAAATTTTTTTCTCATAACAACCTACACTCACAATAAAATTTTGTGTCCCACAATATTTTTACTTTTCTCTTACTTTATCTATCATTTCAATATAATATTATTTTTCATTAATTCTCGTGCTCACAAAAAAATTGAAAAAAGATTCATGGAGGGAGGAAGTATATATTTTTCTCGAGTTTTGTATAACACGCCAATTTATAAAGATCATGTTGTTAAATTCTGTATTAAAATATATTAAATAGTTATTTTAAAGAGGAGAATCAGTATACATAATGCATTTAAAAATATAGAAAAAATACAACTTAAATAATTTAAAATATATGAAGTATATACCTCAAATATTCCTTGTAGATGAGTAGAAATCTGACTGGTCTCATCTATCACATCAGTGTTTGCATGCCCTTCTACTAAAGTGCAAAGTAGAGAATCAGTAACTTGCAAACCTTCTTCATAGTCCAAAAAGGCAGTAGGATCCTTTAATTGGCGCTTTGGGAAAGGAAATATGAAGATTTTCACAAACCAAGTGTTGTAGTTAGAGAAAATCGAAAGCCACTGGTAGTGTTTGGGATGATATGCTATCACTTCACCAACATTATTGAAAATGTATTTGAGGACTCCATTGAGTTTCTCAGATGAATCTATTGAATTCTTTTGAAGGAGTTCAACTTGCTTGTTCACATTCTTTAGACGTATCAGCAAAGATCTGAATAGAAAACAAAGTCTCAGCAAAGAAAATTGTACTCAATTTTTTACAAGTTTTTTTTTTTGAATAAAAATTCACATGACTTACTGCTTCTGGGGAGGCAATCCTGCATCCAACTCTGCCTTTACCTGATAGCTAGCTATAACAACACAGAGACAGACTACCATCAATATAGCAGCTAGCTATAACAACAACACAGAGAGTCTCAATACGAATGACAAGTTTTTAAGCATGCATTATAGTCTTCTTGCTGTTGAGTGCACTGCTGGGCATAGCACCCTATTCTTTTCCCATAAAAATGGCACCAATCCTTCCCCTCCAAATGACAACAAAAGAGCGGGACCCAAGCAGAAAAATTATTTTCTTATTAGAAACCGAAAAGGAAATCCCAGACATTTTCGTATGACATGGACGAACGGCGAGAGAGCCACATACCTTGAAGACGACGAATAAGGCGACAGCGGAACGAAGACGACGTCCACGATTTCACAATTTACAGAACACCACTGTAACTCTGGAGGGAAGAGAGAAGAAAAAGAGGGAAAGAGTCGGTTTTATTTCCTGAAAATGAAATTGTACACGATGGTAGAGATGCCCTACACGGCTGCGGGCCTAAACGGTCTCGGGCCTTAGCGGTTCATTCTTAACAGGCCACTAATACTCAAGACTTAACTTAACCCTAACGGTTCGCGGGTTAAACAGACTACTAATGGGCTTGGGATAAAAAATATATATATATATTAAGTACAAACAATGATTTAATAACTAAAATAATCAATAAAGTTCACACACTGACCATATAATCCATGAAATTCACACATTAATAATATAATCCATAAAGTTGGGCATTGGGAGGCTGCTTGGGAGTTGAAAATGACGGCGGAGGCTGCACGAGATAAACCCTAATTGAAGAACATGAGAACTTAATTTAATTGATATCTAAGTTATCTACTATTTCCTATTTTAATTCTTAGTTAATAATAAATTAGTAAATTAATAATTAATAAACCTATTAGTTTAATAAATTATAATACAAATTGTAAGCAAGGATGAAAATATCGGTATCGATGGAAATATCGGTACCCTGAATTTATGGATATATCGGTGGAAATATCGATATCGAATATCGATATCGGTAAAAAATAGAAAATTCACGGAAATTTAACATGAAATTTTAGACAATATTATTACTAGTCTTAATACATTAATTGAACTTAAAATCTCAATAAAATGAGAATCTTACAACAAACATATCAAGAAAACATACGTAAGACATATAAAACGATACAACAATTGTTCATAATTATTGAATATTACACAACTAATACCAAAATGATGTCCTATGAGCCTCAAATGTAAAAGAAGAAAGATCATCTTGGTCTAAGCAATAATGATACCAAGTCATCAAATTAGAGAAATTCTTGAAGCAAATGACCCGAGAATTGAGAATTAAAAAAAAAAATTCCCAAAATTTCTCAAAATTTTGACCGATAAATTACATAAATTTTCACGATATTTCTCGATAATCTGCACATTTTGAATTACCCTGGACCGATATCGAAATTTTGCCGAAATTTCCCGAAATTTCCGAAATTTGACCGAAATTTTGGAAAAATAATCGTTCAAGTGAATTTTCATATCGGTACCCTCAAATTTCCGAAATTTCGTGAAATTTCAATCCTTGATTGTAAGTATAAAATATTAATGACTTAATGTATATAAGTTTACAAATTACAATAGTGAGAGAACCAGACCCCACTTTCTAATTTATATTATATAAAATTAATTTTTTTTAAAAAAACGAGCTACCGAGCCAGCCCGGAAAACCGGTAGGCTAGCCCGTGCAAAAAAAAAAATCAATTTTATATGGGCCGCCTATGCTCGGACCTAACCTTGTAAATTACAGGGTTAAACGGGGGTTCGCCAGCCCGCGGTCTATTTAACACCTCTAATGATAATGTAAAGACAATTTTGGCAGAAAACTAGGAATCGTAATAATTACTCATATAATCTTTCCATCTCACTATAAATTTTCTGTTACTTTTGGATAGACGGATTAAAATAAATGTTAAAATAATAATTATTGTATAAATTATGTGATGAAAAAAGTAAAAAAAAAAAATTACATATTGGTACAAAAAAATCACTATATTTACAAATTGATTCATAAAAATGTTGTGGGTATATAAGTCTTTCAATAATTATTTTTATTTACTCTTTCCGTGCACAAAAACTTTAAACTCAACTAAAGTAAAAATTTTGTATGATATCATGAACTAATTTTAAAATATCATAAATTTAATCAAATTGCTGAAGTCAATTAAATTCTATATTAACCATAACTTTTGATACATGTGATGTATATTTTAATACACTTGACCAAATATTTAATACTTTAAAATAATTTTATGATAATTTTATCATAAATTATTTTTACACAATACCTATTATAAGCTAAAATTTCAACTATAATTTACAGTAAAAAAAATCTTTCTTAAATTTATCTCTAGGCTCTCGCTATATTCACACAAAACACATTCAAATTAACTTTTTATTTCATTTTATACATAATTCTTTATTAAATTACCTTCAAATTACTATTCATTAAAGATGATGAATAGAGTATATATATATATAAAAAAAAAATTCCCTCCGCCTCTCCATAAATTTTTCATTTTATCATTTTAGTTCATCTTTTTATAAATTTCATTTTTTCTTTTTAGTCTATTTGAAAATTAACTATTCACCTTTTTATTCATCTTTCTAAGCAAATCTTAAAGTGCCAAAAACTTGCTTTCATCTAAATGAAATCTGCAATTCCAGTAATACATGAACATCGGAAAGAAAAAACAGCAGATGGAAGAAATAAATAAAATAATGAATTCCACTTTGTTGAACAAATTCAGTGCCTATGCCAATCTCAACTGTTTTGTGTAGAAGAATTTTAATTCTGAACTTCATGATTTTTACGAATCCCTATAGAGTTGTTCAGAAAAAAAGAAAATGGGGATCGAGTTTGTACTGAATCAATGAAGAATAATCCAGCCCTAAGAACCCACCAGTTTAACACTACTGCAAAAGAAGAGGGGAAATTAAATAGTAAGAAATTATAATCACCGAGAATAAGGGTGTGTTTGCAACAACTAAAGAAAAGTGTAAAATCACTTTTTTGGGAAGTTGGTAAGACCCAACTTATCCCAAAAAAAAAGTGATTTTACACATTTTTTAGTTCTTGCAAACACACCCTAAGCATTGCATCTGGAAGTGCTCCGAGAACTGGGAGGAAGAGGCCGCCGACGACTCCGGGGCCCAGGATTTGAAGCAACAGCTCACTTCCGTTGGAGAGACACGTCGCCGCAATTAGGAAGAAATTTCCCGGCGCAGTGGTGGTGCACGGCATGAAATTAGATTTGCGAGTCTAATTGAGCTCTCGTAATTTTACTAATTATATATAAATTGTACTATGTCTTTCTTCAAAAATACCCGAACACGCAGATTAAAAAAAAAGTATAGTATATAAGTGTAAAATTAATTAATAAAATATAAAAAATGTGCTTTATTGACTTTGGTGAGTGTAAATTATTTTCTTTTTAAGATATGAAAAAAGAATTGGGACGTCCCGAAATGAAAAAACAGGAAGAAAGAGTTGGAACCGAGGGAATATAAGTTATCAAGTCACACTGAACCACTTAGTGGTTAAATTTGATCGAACTCCAGTTCAAAAAAAATGAGCTAAACTCAAATTGAGTTTAAAGAGTTTTCTTATCGAATCCAACTCAAATTTAAAGAAAAATAAGTCGCCCAAAAGGGACAAAAAATTCTCTCAAAAAAGAGAAACAATATATTAAAGAAAAGGACAACGAATGCAACATATATTAGTACATCATTTCCTCATAACCAAAGTTACAAAATCTTTAAGAAATCAAGAAGCTCGTAGCATTATTGACTAACTAATACAACCTAAAGAAAGTATCACGAAAACATTACTATCCAAACCTAAAAAGGGCCCAAGACTTCAAAAACAAAAAAAGACACAAAAAGAATGAATGCAACATATATATACATTACAAAGAATCAACAAAATCCTATGTGTGAACTCTACAAACTTCATAGAATTTGTGAGCCCTGATTAAGGTTCACAGAAAGCCAATTAAATTCTCCAAGAAGATAGACCAGAATCAATGACAATGGATACAACACATAAGCCAAGATGGATGTCCAAATAGGGAACACATTGCTGAAGCTTGCAAGGCATCCCATGATCACTGATACCACTAGAACCATCATAACCTCGGTCGAGAAGGTCCAAGCAACGCAGCGAAAATAGACCAGCGAAAGCAGAACAGCTAATCCCAGGATGTTGTTCATGAACACGGTGCCGTATATCTGCACCAAACGAACCAATAATTTTTATGGTGCATTTACATATTGGTTCAAAAAAAGCGATCATATTTACAAATTGGTCTAAATATTTGAACAGATGTATAAATTTTTAGCACATATGCATTTTTTTTTTTACACATAACCAATTTGTAATTGTGTCATTTTTTTGAACCATTTTGTAATTTTTTCCAAATAAGTTTATCTGTGACCAAAAAAAACACGTTTTGAAGTGTGATGCAAACCTCGGATAATGTCAAAGAATTGGTGTGTAGTTTCTTCTTCCGGGCTTCACTGATGGCTGATACAGCTAGTCTGGCATTCGTCGCCAAAGGGATGAATACGAAGGCGACGTAAAATGATGGCAAGTTTGCAGCGTCGGAAAATTGTCGAACACTGTGAGTAAGAGGTTCGGCTAGAAGCCCCAGCACAAGAATGCCGAGGACGATTAGAGCTATAGCTTTCGCCCAAGCTAAAGGTGATTTGTCAATAAATTTGTCCTCTATCAATTTATCAGTTTGTTCCCATGTTTTCTGCAGAATTGTTATGTGAATTTTAGATCATCAGATATTATAAGTTAAAAACATTTTAGGCAGATATTCCATGTAACAATTGTATAATACAATTCAAGTACATTTTTAATTGATACTCCGTACGTTACGATTTTAGACTATCTATTTCTTTTAAAGGGAAATATTTTTTTCCCTTAGCCCAAATAGTAAAAAAATAACATCATTCTTTCAAATTTATCCTTCAAAAAATTACTTATTTAAATCCCATATCACTATATTTTTTCTACTAAAAAAATAACTTTATATCCACATATACTAATAAATATCACTTTTATTATTTCTCATGTCATTTTGTTTGGGTTAAACAAAATCATGACAGGGAGAGTATTAGTTATTTTTATTGAATGGTATTAGTTGTGAACCAGTTGTACTATGACGTGGAGGATTTTTGCTGAGACTGAACGATACTAGTTGTGAACCAGTTGCACTTTTGCTGAGATTGTGCAACTGGTGCACCAGAGTGTTGCTCAAACTTCTATAAACTTGGTTCATGAAAATTTTATAGTGAATAGCATATGAAGTATCACGATTCAGTTATTTTGAGAGAGTTCACGTAAACTTGGTTCATTAAAAACACATTCGAATAACAATGTTACGTAAGAAGAGATTTAAAGAAAGGAGTTTCGAGTTACTTGGTAATCGTCGTCTTCGTCCTCTTGGGATTCATGCTGCGTATTGTAAATGGAGTTAAGCCATCTGGACAATCCGGCAACAAACTCCTCCTCGCTAATCAACTGGTCTCTGTTGACGTCGAGTTCTTCCATTATTTTCGATGCAGCTGTTTCAGCATCATAAGGAATTATGCCAAACTTGATATTGGCCATCACCTCCTTCAACTCAGATATTGATAGACAGTTGTCTTTATCAAGATCGATCTCATTGAACAACCTGCAGTGCAATGCATATCAATATATATAGGAGACTGTTTGGCATATGTAAATGGAATTTGGATTCCTAAGCTTCAGGGAATAGTTTTTTTAAAGGGCCATAGGTAAATGAGACCGGAACTCTTCGTGCTGACAAAATGAAGATTGTAACTTTCTGGGCTGATAATACAAGAACTATAACTTTTAAAGGGCGCAATTTTAGTCCAATTCAGCTTGATTTAGGCCAGTTTGGGCTAATTCACATTTCAGCCTGAGTTCAACACAAATTGGCCCAACCTGTATATTTAGCCTTAATTCGCAACTGTTAAAAGTTAATTATCCTTAAATTGTAAGTCCGAAAAGTTATGCTTCTTATTTTGCCAATCACCTAAGTTACAGTCCTTAAGACTACCTTTATCTATAGTTCACATGATGTGATCCAAGAATTAAAAAAAAAATAGAATTAATATCGTCTGAATGATTCTCATTTGAGAACTCATCCTATGCACGGTTCTCAATGAAGTAATAGATATACAATGGCACATGGTCTAATGTGATTGGTTGTTGAAATATTTTTTAGATAATATTTAGATTTTATATTTTGGATAATTATCTATAAAAAAATTATACCTAAATTAAAAAAAAATCTATAAATAGAGACCAATAGTTTAATTTTTTTCTTCATTATATTATGTTTTTTGAATACCAAATAATTTAATGTGTCATTTTATTAAAATAATAAAATTTAATTATAGATAAATATAATTATTAAATAGCAAAAAAAAAAAAAATTATTAAGAGATTGGACTGTGGAGGTTTGTTAATAAAATATGAAGATTGGTTGATTTGAATATTGCGTATGTGGAGGAGAGAGAAATGAATTATTTATTGGAAGATCAGGTTGTGGGCGTTTGTTGATAAATGTAATCTAAAAGAAATTATTTCCAACAGATTTATGCAACTTAACTAATATCCTACAGGACTGGAAAAAGAGAAACCTTTTTATTGCAGGAATATCTGGATTTCCTTCCTTTGTGACAAGACTCCAGTATGCATCGTTTTGGAGCTGGTCTAAGATTTCCGGAATTAGACGTCTCATCATTTCACGCTCCTCCCTTTTCTTTTTAATCCAAGGTTTGAGAACCTGTGATGGGAAATGAATTATATTCAATGATATCTAATTACTAACAATTAACATTTACCGATAAAAAAAAGTTTCAATGATGAAGCGATATCTATAGCATCAAAGGAATATATGTTACCTGGTACATGTCCTTGAGGGATTTAACGGAGTGATATCTTTTTGCCATTGCATCTTTGGTATCGTCAAGCCACTTTGTCATCCCATTCACGAACTCATCCATAGTTATCTTCTGGTCGTTGTCGATATCAAAATCCTTCATCATCTCATTCGCTGTGGTGTCATCGTCTGAATTCAGTCCTCTGAATTTGATTTCTTTCAGAAACTCTTTTAGCTCCTCGAAGGAGATGGCCTTATCTCTGTCCTGATCCCTCTCCTCAAATAGTCTGCAAAAGGAATCGATCAAAGGTTAGAGCAGAGGATTTCAGTGGAAAAACACTTGGGGTGTTTGCTTTCCTACATAAGATTAATAGAAGATTTCAAGTGACTATATTGATTATAATTCTAATTTTAAAATATTATGTGTTCAGTATTTATGATTGTCTTCTTAAAATTAATCCCAATTTGTGTTTGGATTTAAGGATAAATAGGATAAAAACACTAAATTCTCAATTTTACCCCTTTTCAATTAACTATATTTTCCATGCATTACTACAATACTTGAGGGTAAATTAGTAAATTTGGCCTTAGAATTAAATAATTTAATAAAATAGGTTGGATCAAATAATCAACTTCTTGTGGGACTAACTAAGATTCGAATTCTAGGTCATAGTTTAGTCCTGGACTCGAATCCTAAAAATCAAACATAATATTACTTGTAATTAGAGGCTTAATCCATCATAATCTTGAAAACCAAACACCCCTTGAAGTATGGGAGTAATTGTTTTGCAAGGACCCATAGTTATTAAAGGCGCGCCTAAGGCGCAAGGCGCACGGGGCGCCAAAAACTGTGCCTCAATAATGAGAGGCTGGCGCACAGTAATTTTTTTAAAAAATTTTTTTATATGTTTTAAAATCGTTGTTGTATACCATTAACACTTTTAAAATGATATTTTAGAAAATACATTTATACATCCAATATTAGGGTTTGGAATTATACCAAACCCTAGTTTCTACAAACCTGCCGCCTGCCAACGTCCGCAATCAGCAAACCTCCGGCGACCGCTGCTTCTTTGCATCCAGGTTTTTTTTTTTTTCTTCTTATTTCTTTAATATAAGAAACCTGCTTTGCATCCCGCGACTCTTATTTCTTTATTTTTTATAGTTTTTTACTTTGCAGTTACTATTTAAAATTTAAAGTTTTAAACTATGTAGACTTTTTCAATATTTTATTTATTTTTTCAAAATTTAAACTTGCAGTTACTATTTTTTTATTTTTCAACGTGTCATTTTCTTTTCAATATTTTAAACTTTTTTTTTAAAATTATCTAACTAATTTTTTTACAGTTTTTTAAAAAACTTTTTAATGTTAATATTTTAAATTATTTATATATATTACTTTTATTTAAATTATGTTGTTAAATTACATTAAATTTTTGTTTTAAAATTATACATGTTCTTTTGGCTTTATAGATTTTTTAAATGAAGGAGAGTGGTAGTAGTACTACAAACTACCCATCAAATGATCCGGGGTGGAGATGTTCAAGATGATGAAGAGGAATTTAATGAAAAAGATCCTCAATTTGATGATGAGGAGGAAGAGGAGGAGGGTGATTATGAGGATGAACATGATGAGGATGACTAATTTGCTATTTGTTTGCCTTTTATTTGAACATTTATGGATTACTATGAAACGTGCTAGTAATTTAAACTTATGTGTTTAGTTTAAGTCATTTATGTGGTTTTAAACTTCATTCTAAATGTTATTTGTGTGCTAGTATGTTTAATTTAAGTTTATATTATGTTATTATTATTTTTTATTTCAATGTATAAAAGGCGCGCGCCTTAGGCACTAGGCACACTGTTGCGCCTTAGGCAAGGACCGTAGTTCAGGAGTTGGCAAAATGAGGACAGTAATTATACGAACTGGCAATATAAAGACAGTAATTTTTTAAAATTGTGGATTGAGGCTAATCAATCCAAAAGCGGACAAACTGGCTTGAATTGGGCTGTACTCGGCCTGATTAGCCTGAATTAGCCTAAATTTGCAACTTTTAAAAAGTTGTTGTCCTTAAGTTGAAGGTCCAAGTATTGTATAATCTTTACTTTTTAATATGAAAAGTTACGGTCTTCATTTTGTCATTCATGTTATGGTGCTTAAAAAAATTAAGTCCCCTTTAATCCTAGGATCTAAAATTTGCATTCAGAAAGATACCTTCTTATTGTTGGGACATTTGGCGAACCATTGTCGGTTAAGAGTCGTCCATTTGTCTGATTCTGGAGATGCTTTAGCACGTCGACTACTAAATGCTCGTGCTTTATGTAGAGTAAGCGTCTCCTCTGAATCCAAGGTTGAAAGAACTGCTCCATGTTCGAAACAAAGATTAGAACAAGAAATAGGCGAATGCGCTACTAATTGTGAACGACACTACAAGAAAATAAAGTATTGCCTACAAAATTTATCAGTGTGATTACGAGATATGCGTCTTGTTTGTTCCAATAACTAATTTGCCATATTACTATAACATTTATGCTACTTATATAATAAGATTCACATCATCAATGCATATCCAGCGCTTATAATATCAAAAAGCATTTGAATAGGAGATGAAACTCATCTGAATCCGACTAGTTACATCATTCTGCATATATTTTGATGTCTAGGTGCACGAAATGTAAACGAACCAAATCGAGCCCCTTCATGCAACTCTAAGATTGTGTTTGGATTTGCAGATTTGAGACTATGGATTTCAAATGAGTAAGTCTCATATGCACTCACCCAACATTTGAGTTTGTTTACATTGAAAAGTAATGGTTGATTACACTTAAATATTTACACGTAAAATCTATAACAATGCAAAATTTTAGTATAATCAACCTTTCAATATAATCAGCTCACACTTTTCCGTGTAAATAACCTCAACTGTTGCGTAAGTGAAACTTGCTCCAATTGCATATTAGCCTCTTCACTTCAAATTTACCAGCCAAATCGACCCCCACTTGTTTGGAGTTGATGCATAAATACTTGAAATTTCAAATTGGAGAATTTTAAATAATTGGTAAAATCATATCACATCCATTCATTTTTAAATTCGTAGATTTCAAACTGACTCTATCCAAATACAAACTGACGGGATACCTGATAGAAGAAGTAGGCAAGCAGGAAAATGATGGAAAGGAGAAGAACGAAAAGCAAGAATTGGCGTTGAGCAGCAGAAGAAAATCCAAATAAATTTGAAAATTGGATAATTGCTAATGGTATAACTGAGAGCAGCATAATTCTGGCTGTGTAACTCGTGCCCACATCTGTTAACACGCCATGACCTACAAATTAAAGGGCAAAAGTGAATACAAATTATAAGAAAAAAATTAAATTAAATTGTGAATTAATCAAACCTGGCCATAGGGAAGAAAAGAGAGATTCAAGACGGTTTAGGTTTTTAGTAGTGTGTGAAGAAGGATTAGGGAAATCTTGACTGCCGAGTATAACGCAGGTGCCCCAAATTAGGGTTAGGAGCAAGATTGTGGATCCGGCAAGCAACCCGACTCCGGTTATCACGAATTCTTGAGCTGTTTCTTCATTGCTCCACAGCCCAGATGCTGCAATTAATTGACAACAACAATTTGAGGCAGAAATTAATCACTCTGGATTTTCAAATACAACTATTCGCGCGCGGTGTGAATAAATTGGTGATTTACATATAAATTAAAAAAAAATTGTTATATATATAAATAAATTCACAATATTTATACTGAAGTACTTTTCTTAAATTATAACTACTTCCTTGTCTCTTACACAGGTAAATCAGTAACATATGAATGAATATGTATATAATTATGCAATTGTACATATAAATTGGTGTTTTTTTAGTATTGTGAAAATTTGTGTGGCACATTCATATAAAAAAAAATGTACAAATTTATTGGGAATAGAGGTAGTATTTATATTCAAATATACAAGAGTATGTTTTATACTCCCTACTTAAGAGAAAACATTGTTGTAGAATAAATACATTTTATAAATAATATATGTGTACTGTGATAGTTGAATTTAATAAAGAGTAAGGGCACGCTTGGTATGAAATTCTTCAATGGTAATGGAAATGAGGATAAATATATTGTAATTATAGTAGATAATAAGAATAAATGAGGTACACAATATTGATTTTCCACCTAAATAAGGTAATCATTACCCTCATCTCATCTTATAATCATCTTTTTCAATCAATCCTTCATTCCACATTTAACAACTTTTTTTTTTGTCAACTTATTTCAAAATCGAGCACAATATTAATGATGTAACAATCATGAATACAAATTATTATTCAACATATCTAAGAGTAAAGAAGAAAAATAAAATTTCATTCCCATTACTATTGAAGAATTTGAAACAAGCGTCCCCTAACTTTTATTTTTTATGGGACAAACCAAGATATAAAGTATGTCATGTCTTCTAGAATATAAGAAGTATAAAAATTGTTTATGATAGATTTATCATAAAATATTTTAATAAAATATCAAATATTTGATCAATAAGAATCAAAATTTGAGTTAAAAAAATAACAATAATTAAAATATAATATCATTGACCCAATTTATTATACTCCTGATGAGAATTTAATACTCTTGATAAAATATTTGATACTTTAAATAAACTTATCATAAACAAGCCAAACATGTATACAAATATATAAATAAATTATCTATTTTAAAATTTTAATTTTACCATTGTATTCACTCCATTCTACTTATATATTGTCTCTATTTTTTATTTTAAAAAATGAATTTGTATTGATATAAAGTGGATAATATGTTTATTTTTGTGTAATAATAATAATAATAATTTATTAAAAAAATAAATATAATTGTTTAAGAATATATTTATTTATTAGATATTTAGTGTTTGGTTTTTCCTTGTAATATGAATGAAAATTTATTATGAGACATCTAAAAAATAAAAGTGAAAAATAATATAGTGAGCTAAGGGTTTTTTTTTTTTTTTTTTTAGCATATAGTGTTATTTATCAAAATAAAAAGTAATATCCACTCGCTCACAGTAATGATTTGAGTCCTAAGTATTAATCGAAATGATTTGAATTGAATCATAATGATTAGTTTGAATCCTACTTTGTGCCAACATAATTTTTAATTTAAAAAATGACAAAAGCAGTCATGTTAATGTCTTAATAGTAATTAGCACATAATAATTAGACAATTTTTATATCATCATCATTAAAAAAATATAATTTTAATTATTGTGATAGTTATGTTTGACGCATTTCTTAAAAAAAAAAAAAAGGAGTTATGTTTGACACTTTGCTGCATGGATTGGAGAGCATGCAGGCCTTATCTTTATAAAATTAAATACATAGAAATGTAGAATTTTATAAATATTTGTAGATATTTTTAGAGTAATTTTATATGTATTTGTAGGTGTAGATTGAATATAAAATTTAAAAAATAAATTCCAAATCTAAGTAAGAAACAGAGTGCAAAGTTCTAAATTAAATTTCAAAGAAGCACAACGTAAAAAAAAAAAATGGCCCAGATTATTCGCACGAGTCTTTTTGATAAATACATTAGCTGGATGAATACACCATCATTTTGGGAAATACACTATCTTTTGTTCGGTAATTTTTTATTTTTTTTTTCTGAATTTTTTTTTGAACTTAGTGTAAAAGTGAAAATTTATTCGAAAATTTGTAAAATTTTGGAAAAAAATGTCGAACATATTAAAGGTAATGTATTTTAAAAAATGGCTAGTGTCAATAACACGGGCCCCTAAAAAATTGGGCCAACTGGGTGAGTGTGATCTATTTAACCCAGTAAATTTGAGGCCCAGTATTAAACACCTTCTTTCTTTCTTTTTTTCATGTAAGTGCATAACACAATTTGCCATACCTTTATCCCTTATTATAAAATACTAATATTCTTCTGCTTATTAAGAAATACTTCAATATTTTTTACATATAATTTGTTAAAATGTGTGAAAAAGTGTTGGGACATTGCTTTGTAAGCGTATGGATATTATTTGATAAGCAATGGTGCAATATATAATAGAAAGAGAGTGGACAGTATAATTGGTGCATGAAAAATTTTGTACAATTTAAATAATGTTTTGTGTGGAAAAGTTTTGCCATAAAATTTATTTTAAAATTAATAGTTATTTTATTAAAAAATATTAATGGTAAATTAATTAATGGTTACCTTGTTACTTTTTTTAAAAAGTTTAATAATGTATGCATCGTCCATTTTAAATGCAATTCTAAAAAGTAATTTAATTATAATTGAAAATTTAACTTTATTATATACTGAAAAATTACCCCACATTAAATTATTATTTCAATATAAATAAAAATAATTTCTTAATAAAAGTATAAATAATTTTTATAGAAATATATTTAAATTGTATTTTGCACAATAAATTTACTCTTCTAAAGAATACGAATCAATTGATTAATCAAGTCCAGCAGCTGCCTACTATATATGTCTGATCTTTTCAAAGTCAAAGTCAGATCCCACGGCCCACAAAATATTAAATAAGCAAAATATAAACTTTTTATCAGATAATTACAAACCATTTTCGAAGTATTATGTGTTTTTTGCCTTCAGATTCAACTAATCCACCACGATTTTTTTTATTTATTTAAATGTTTTTGCTAATTTTATAGCTGGCGACATCAAGGACAACACATGCACAAAATATCAAATAATTAATAAACAAAATGGACCACGCATGCTTTTTTAATTTGGCTTTTTTACATTTTCAATTTGTATATATATATTTCCATACGCACAAATTCATTATAAAACTTTCATTATATTATTCCAAATATTTTTATATAAGTAGAATTATTTTATTATTTTATCTATTAAACTAAACACACCCTAATGGGACGTTGCGAGTCCGAGTTGCAAATCGAACTCAAGATGTTGCAACTATTAACTTTTGATCTGTTGAGTACAAATTAATATTTCATCAGTGCGTTCAATAAAAAAATATTTTTGATTTAATTTGAAACTAATTATTATGTTATTATATGTTAAAACTTATTATTTCACAAACGTTATATTTAGAAAGGTAAGTGGTAAATAAAGTATGGGCATATGGGAAGTAGATAAATACTTAATGATAATGAGGTTCTAACCCCGCCAATAAGCATGCATGTTGAGACACGTCCTTACGTTACAATATTTTCATTATATATACTAATATAAATTGGTGAAACAATTAATACTAAAATACATAGAAAATAAAAATAAATTTTATGGTGATACTGATTAACGGTATAATTTGTCTATAGTTGATTTCATTATTAAATAAAAATATATTAAATTATAAATTACGTACGCAACTTAAAGGAAATTCAAAGTTCAAACACAATTAATCTTTGGACAACATTAATTGTATTGAAGATAGGTGGCTTACAAGAAAAAAGAAAAGTGTGACTTTTAATTACGTGCTTAATAGGTCACGCAAATACTAATCTCATGACCAAAATCTCTTTAATTTGAAAAGTCAAGTCAATTAAATATATATATATATATATATAAGCATATGTTTATATTATAATTGTCATATTGCCCTTGTCAATTATTATTAATTTGGCTTCGGACCAAATCCAACCTAATTTTTTAGGGTAATATATTGTGTCAATAATAAATTACACCAACTTTGTGTCCTATGTAATAATACTTGGTGCTTTTTATATATAAGCATGCAGTTCGACTTTTTTACTTAACACATTTTCTATTAAAATATTTCATTTTATATGTGATTTGACAATCTATAGAAAAATGACTTTATTATAGCTTCAAAATATATATATATATATATATATATACATATATATATATATATTGATGCATGCATGTCTCTGCTGTACTTATTAATACTTCGCCTCAGATATTTGATCATTTTATCCATATAATTATCACCACATAAATTATGCATACACGTATATATTATTTATAATAAATCATAAATATTCAAAAACAATTTTTGCAACATAATTGATGGTGATGTCCTTAAATATCCACAGTACATTACAAGTTTCGTGTTAGCTAGACATATCCTTCGTTTTCTTATAGGGGTCAATTGAACCCAAAATGGTGATCCTAGTTTTCTCCCCTCCATGTTATTTTCAAAATTAATGAAATTAGATTTCTTTCTAATTTAATTAACCTTAAAATATCTAGATCATGAATAAGTAATGTTCTGTGAATTCGAATTCACGTAAACTCATTTTTTAATTATTATTAGTTAAAAGATTAAGTATGAAATATTTTTTAAATAATAATATTTAAAATTTTAAATTCAGGTCGAGTTCGCAGAAGTTTTTGTCATCTCAGAGTATGTCCCATATGAAATTTGGGTTTGTATATTAAATAACGACATTTTAAAGAAAAGAGTTAGTCTTGTATGCAACAATTACACGGTGCAACTCAAGTCCATTTTCTATTACACAAAATATTATTGAAAAGTTACACATGTTATTACTGAAAAATGTATCTTTCATAGTATAACTTTTCAGTAATAATTTGTGTAACTTTTCAGTAATAAATTGTGTAAACTTTTAAAAATGAACTTGAGTTGCACCGTGTAATTGGTCCACATGAGATTTACTCTAAAGAAAAAACCCTTTATAAGAGAGATATAGGTAGCTTAGAGAAAAAATTTGAAATATTTGGGTATTTGGTGAATTAACTTGTAATTACTAACAACTAATATTTACCGACAAAAAGTAGGATTATTACCGAGTAGAATGAGGGCTTCCGGCAGGGAGCCGATGACCTGAAAAGCACTAGCACCAAACACACCGGGACCCAATATCTTGAATATTCTCTCTCCTCCCGATGCCACGTAGGATTCGGCGTGGAACAGCAGAAACTCATACACCACTATCAAGAACATATGCCCTCCGATCGTCTCCGAGCACGGCAAAAACCCGTACATTTGCTCGCACACATGTTCGACTCCTTTCAATCTTATCAGGCCATCTTCGACCCCGTCCCTAAGTTGCCGGGATGCAGCGGTGGCGAAGAGGAGAGGAAGAAGAAGAAGAAGGAGACGTGAGATGATCATTGATATATGAAGAGTAATAATAATAATGGAAATGAATAATGAACGAATTGATAGTTGTAAGGTATTTAAATAGGGAAAAACGTACGTTGATTAATTATTTAATGTTTAGTACGAGATTTTGGTGATATAAAATTGATTGATCCAAGTTGTAGTATTATTTAAAAATGAGATGGAGTACGTAGAAGTTAGCTGTAGCAGCCATGGAAATTTCGTGGTCTTACTGTTTCTCTTTGTTGGATAATTGACGTTGAATTAGTTCTTTGGCCACTTAAGGGAGCTAGCATGAACCAATGAACGTGATTTTACTGTTCATTTGAGTGTTAATTAATATATAAAAAAATGGGGTAGAAGTTTGAAGAAGAAAATCATCTTTTTAATTGCAGAAAATTGTCTAAAAACCTACTTTTAGGCTCATTTGGTGGTGTGTAGAAAAATAATTCGT
Source organism: Prunella vulgaris (assembly GCA_026898435.1). Taxonomy (NCBI): domain Eukaryota; kingdom Viridiplantae; phylum Streptophyta; class Magnoliopsida; order Lamiales; family Lamiaceae; genus Prunella; species Prunella vulgaris. The sequence goes on along the minus strand of JAPKLY010000007.1, from coordinate 2,227,111 downwards.
AGTGGTGAGATTTTAATTATTAAATGAGAGATTTGTATTGAATCTTAGTGTTTATTAATAAATACTTAAAAGTAGATTATTTTTGTATTTTTATTTGGTAGGATATAGTTGGTGTAATTTAATATTTATTTTTAATGATCTAATTTTTTTTATTGGTGTTTGGTAGGAAATATATATATATATATATATATATATATGTTAATATTTGAGTAAAAATATTTACCCCAATTTCTTATCTCAACTACTGTTAACAATTTATTACTAATACCAACTCCATGGTGAGATACCTACTACAATTATAACAGTAGAAATGAAGATAAAAATGTGTATTAGAACTTTCGACCCGTGAACATTAACGGGTCGAGGAGTTCTTCTACTATCTACCAAACAACTTATTTAAAGTGTAAAATCCCTCTTATCTCACCTTATTCTCACCTACCAAACGCAGCCTTAAAGTAAAATCATTTACTTCCCGTATATAAAAAGTAGTCTTCTTGATTTTCGTACGAATTTTAAAAAACAAATACATTGCTCACTCTGTTTCATAATTGTTTGCACACTTTTATTTTATGTCCATTCATACCCTATAAATAGAAATTATTACTTCCTCCGTCCCACGAAAGTTTGCATACTTTTCTTTTTAGTTTGTCCCACAAAAATTTGCATACTCACAAAATGAAAATATTCCTTTAAATCTCCACCTTTAAAATCTTTATCTCACAATCTCCACCATACGCATTCTATTCATTACACTTTTTCTTAAAACCTGTGCCCAGGAAAGTACCGCAAACTTTCCTGGGACGAAGGTAGTACTTGAACTTTACCCTCACGTTATTCACATTTTAGTACACAAAATATCTTTAATTTTACATTCGAATCAACTAATTTTATATTTTAATAATATAACTTTAAACATCATCTAATTTTTTTTCTTTAAAATTATGTACTTTTTGAGGTGAGAATACGAGGAGTATATATTAATGGTCGTTTTAAGTTGTGAAATCTAAGAGTACGTTTGTTTTGGGATTAAGGGGGTCGTGGGAAGTCATGACTTTGAAATCCTGAGATGTGAAAATCTTGATGAATAATAAAAGTGTGTGTTTGTTTTGAGATTTTAGTAGGGTAGGATGCTACTTTATGTCAAATCAAAGTGTGATAATGATTGATTTTATAGGTATAATAATAGGTATAATAGGTATTTTATGAGTGTTGTGTTGGAAAGAGTAATAATAGGTTTAATAGGTATTTTTAGGTGTGGATTGAGTTTGGGATGTGAAATCCGGATGTTACATCCCAAACTCGTGTAGAGACGTGATCACAAAATCCTACGTCCATCCGTGCTAGTCCCAATTATGACCGAGCAACAATCAAAAATTAAATGATAAGATTGCAGTTGAATGGTTTTCAATGCGTGCATTTAATGTTATCCAAGTCATTTGACCTATGTTCTAAGTTACTGATGGCCCCTTCGGACCTTTATGTCCAATCCTCTTTCGCCATGTGGAAAAAAAATAAATTGTTCTGATCTACAAATATTAATATTCAGCCATTAGAAGTACATTAAAAAGACGAATGCAATAAAGTTTTTTTGTTTCATGGATTGGGTTGATTAAGTTTCTAATTTCTAAATAAAATTGTATTTGGTTTTTACTCTAAGATTAAATTCTAACCCGATATTTGAATTTAATCTAATTCTATAAAAATTGGATAATTTGATCCCAACTATTGTATCAAATTAATTAAAAAGATAATTATAAATATCAAACTCATATTATTTTAAAATTAGAATTGCAATCAATACAATCCATTGAAATTCTATCCTACCCAACTTATCCTATCTAGAAAACCAAAAGCCGAGAACAAAATTGGAATCAATCAGAGTTTGAAAACTTGATGAAATAAAATTGTTATGCAACCGTTGAAAGACGCTAACGAAAATAATATATGGGAGCCATTTTCAGCGCCCCATTTGCTCTAATATTTTCGTGGGCTTATTTCAGCATTAATTTGAGCTCAATTAGCAACACGATTAAGGCCATAACAATGCAGCTCATTGTTGGGAATAAATTCAGACTTCCTCCAAGCATGTATTAATTGTGAGCAACATGTATCCTTGCTATGATACACGGATTCCTCCAAAATATTATAATACAGTATCGAATTCGCACCCGCTCTTAAAAGGGATAAATTCTTTAATTCGCGTATCGAATTCTCCACGTTGCGAATCCGTCTGCCACTTAATGAATCCAATTAACATCTCAAATCTACTATACGGATCATATTTATTAAACATTAAATATATTATTTAAATTAAATTTTATTATTTCATATAATCTAAATTGATAATGTGACACTTGTTTTAGATTGAATTTACTATTATGACTTGTGTATTAAATTAATGTAACTTAAATTGATATTTTTTATATAATTATATTATATAATTGAATATACTTAAGTTTTGGGTAATATAAAATATAAATTATATATATTTGATTTATAATTTTTTTAAAAATATATTTTTTAGATATTATAATATAAATAAAATATGAATAGATAGACGTATTTTAATAAATCGCACCCTAATTTTTTACTTCAAATTCGTACTGTATCACCCCGCACCCATGCAACATAGTTTGTATGTTAACCTCTAATACACGAAGTGTCATAATTAATAAGTTTTTGTGCTTGAGATAGTTTATAATAAAGTTAACAGTAATCTATTAAACCTATTAAATATATAATCAAGAGAATTAAAAAATTACAGTAAAAGCATAAGAATCGAGGCCAATGATACTAATACATATAAGAAAACAAAAGCCCTATATATAAATAGTTAGAACTCCACTATCTATAATCGAGGGATTACGAATCATATGTTATGTTTCCATCGATGTCTAAAGTGATGGTATAAACAAATTCAAATTCTTACTTGATGCATGATCAGGATGGAAACAGCACTTGATATAAAACAAAACATCTTTTATTCAATTTAAAAAAAACTACATACTTAGCAGAAAACCTCACACCAAAAGATGAAAAAAACCATCAAATGTGGATCATTGATCGGCACCAAGTGTGGAGATACTTGCTAAAACATATCCCTTTTATGGTTGCGATCGATAACACTAGCCAAACCTACTCCGGATGAGGCCTTCGAGGGATCCGACGAACGCTGCAATCGAGCAGAGCAAGCAGAACACCTTGATGGCTTCAAGAAAAATCCACACAGGTGTCCAAGGCCTCACCTCCTTCTGTTTATAGTACATTTGTATGGGAAAATACACCATTATGGGCCAAAAGTTAAAGGCCCCTATAACCCCCAACACTTCGTTGAAGTAGGGGAACAGCACGGCAAACATAGTCGTGGACGCAACGTAGGCAGATCTGAAGCACAGTCGGAGAAGATTCACCCTGAACTGAGGAAACAAAGGGAGCTTCCCCACATACTCTTTATTCATGAAATTACTATTGGGGTGAGCTTTCCTCAACTTCGCCTCGACTATTGCAAACAACGGATGGCTGTAGATCTGCAAGCACGAACATAATATTACTGAATCACATTAATGAGACAACCGTCATGACATTAGATGAGACATTTTGAGTAATGGTGATCACCGGATATCCTCCCATAAGGTGAACAACGATGCAAGCATTCGCAAAGTCAACGAGCCAGTAGGGCTCGTAGAATCCGAAGCCAGTCAGTAGGTTTCCAGGGGCCACGTTCCCGAATGCAGAATATCCGAAACATCCACAGCAGATAAAGAAGAGGCTAGTGATAGATATACCTATGTTTACAGCCGTCTTCATTTTTCTGTTTTCTCGAGGTCCCTTGAGAGTATCCTTCATTTGCAAGACAGTAAGACTACAAGAATAACACAAAACAAGTAGAAAACAATCACAAAGCTGGCAAAACTAAACCTGAATGTCCAAGATGATTATGTTGTAGCTATAGGAAAAGGCAACATCTCCAATTGCTTGGAAGGTGAGGAACAGTTTCTGAGGCGTAGAAGTGTCCACGCCGTAGATGTCGCCTTTGATCTCTCCGTTTCCTGCATTAGCCAACCGAATGTCACTCCTTTGAAACTCGAGGGTGCAAATTCCTACACAAAAATGTTACCACCTACCTATAGTTTTGGCCAAGCCAAGGCCGAATCCAATGGAGGCGTAGGCAAAGGACATGACAGCAGCAATGACGGAGAGGAACACCGTGTCGTGGAACTCGGGGATCTGAGCAAGAACCAACTGAACAGCTCCGTACAAAAGCATGAAATAAGTAGGCTCCCCAAATTGATCACAATTTTCTGCAGCGTGACCATGCTTGTGGAAACAGTTGGATTTCATAATAGCCCTAAAATCAATTAATTCGAAAATAAATTACTGATAATGACCAAGAGGATAATCAAGAGGTGGCCATTTGCAAACTGGAAAGGATAATAGCTATGGGATGCCCCTTTGGCTCCGCGGAGTACACTAAATAACCTGAAAGGATTCCCACAGATTCTACATTAATTCATTCAATCAACACAAATCAAAACATTACCAACTAGCTTATACAATAGTACTGCATGCTGTGGTGACATATACTAGCTAGGAAAGATCTTATACCAACAACACGGATGCACATTGTTTACCTCATGCTGATGGCTGCCGTTATTGTATAAGCAATAGCAAATCCGTAAAAACTTTCGTAAATGAAAATCCCAACCACCCACATGCTCTTCTTCCCTGCCAAGAGTTGCACACTTTTTTTAAAGGAAATCAACGGCGCGATAGTATCTTTGTCCTTCATTTAAGTATTGGTTCAAAATATTTGCACAAAAACATGAAAATATATTTTTATTTGCACAAGACTAATTTATAATTAATGTTATTTTTTAAACATTTTGTAGTTTTTTCTTAAAGAAAAGGATCCTTGTAAATCAACAACACCAAAATGAATATTCAAGTCTCAAACATAGGATCATAATATTTTCGAGCTATATATGAATTACCCAAATAAGATCCCACATGAAAAATGCTACAAAAACTCTCTAAAACAACCGGCCGACCTAAGGATCGACTAAATCGGGAGACCCATGACCCTCCGCTCCACCCAGTTAGGAGACCCATTTCAAGACAGAGCAAAATGAAAAGCAATATTGGACATTGGAGTCCTCTAAACAAAAATGAAGAAAATGTTTACCCAAATAAGATCCGACGGCCTTTGCATAGAACCTGTGGCGAATGTGGCCCGTCTCGGAATGAGGATAGCGGTAACTATCGCAGAGAAGATTTGACGAAATTATAGAGATTATACCAAACACGAGAATGCAGATCGGGCCTGCAATCCAGCCCATCTGAGCGACGCACCATGCCAGTGACAGCACCCCTGATCCAATCACTCCGTTTATTATGTGAGCAACGGCCGTCAAAACAGTCCCTAATGAAAACACAGAATCAGAATCCGTTTTAATTGGATTGATCAGAAGATATGATGAACAATCATAAATAAAGAATCAAACAGAGACCTGATCTTTTGATTGAATCGTGTGAATCAGCATCCATCATGTGATATCTGATGGTTAATGGTGCTGCTGCAGAGTAAGTCTATTCAGTGTTTATCAACAACTGGGGAGATTGATATACGATTCCGATATTGATTTGCAATAAATCCGACACAGAATTGCATTTATGTGAATGGAGCTTTTGGCAAATTGCGAATCCTGCTTCCATTACGGATTGATTTTTTCCTTCTATCCAGAAATTAGATGCAACGTTCAGAATCATACTATGTATACGAAAATTGATTGCCGCCAAAATGGAATGTTCTTTTGTTGCAGTAGATATATATTGTTTCTTGAATTTTATTCTGTTTTTTTTTATTTTACTTCGTGGACTGAACCCATTGGGTCATCCCGTCCCGGCCCGCCATAATAAAATGAGAATTGGGTCAGGTAGGCCGGCCTGTTTGGACTCCGGGCTGATTGATGAATTTTGAGAGATTTTGTTGTTTGTGCTAAGTTTATATTTTCAAATTATTAAATTATTTGTTGAATTTTATTTTATAAAATTTGCGACTTTTGTATAAGATTTACACTATATTTGACGAACTTTACTTTATGCGACTTGTGATTCTCGTGGTGAAATCTTATGTATATATTAATTATGTGATTTTATTTAATGAATTTACTAACACTTTACTAATATCTGAATAGGTCAATAATAACCCTAAAATTCAAGTGCATGGTAAACACCTAAGTGCACATTATTTAAAAAAAAAAAAAAAAACCTAAGTGCACATTATAATTTATCGTTAAATATATACTCCCTTCATTCCAATTTTATTTTTCCATGCCACTATTCACTTCATGTGTAATAATTTTTTTTTTCGTCCAATAACTTATCAAATGTTCACTTTTGATCCCAAAAAATTTAACTTTTAGATTTTGATCATGTAGCCTTTTTTGTTGTCCAATTTGGGTCCTATTTTCTTCAAAAAGTGAAAATAATGAATTTTTTGTCATACACGGTGTACTTAGTGGTTGAATTTTAGATTCTTCAGTATCCTTTCTAACGTGACTGCCAAATAATTTTTATTTTTTATTTATTTTTTCAATATCACTAGAATACTAATAATAAAATATCATCAAGGATATAATTTTTTTTTTTAATTCAACCAAATCGTGCACGTACATGATTTGTTTTATTTTTTTGGTAAAAATGAGATCAAAATTGAACAATCTATAGTGTTATGAGACCAAATCTAAGAGTCAAAATTTTTGAAAAAAACCAGACATTCAAAGACAACCATTGTCAAAGAATATGAATATAAACTATGTGTTTTCTTAAATATTAATGTTATTGATTCAAAATATTTGCATAAAAGTATAAATTTTTTTAACATTTAATTTATAATTAATACTATCTCCGTTCACGAAAAATACGCTCACATTTTTTCACGTGGTTTAATGCAATATATCGAAAGGTTTTACGGGATATTGTGATATCTGTTGTGAATAAAAAGAATATCTTTGGAAAGTACATATGATATACTTTTCAAATATATTCATTTTATTCATAACGGACATCACAATATTCTATAATACATTTCGATATATTGCATTAAACCACGTGCAAAAATGTAAACGTATTTTTCATGGAAAGAGGGAATATGATTTTTATAAAATATTTTATAATTTTTTCTTTAAATTAATTTTAGCAAAGCATTTGAAACTTGCTTTTGAAATCTCTTAAATCTACTACCTCTAGTAATAAATGCTCCACTGTTAATAAAAGTGTTTTTTTTAAAACATATCTCCCTCACAATTTAATTTTAAATCACTTTATTTAAAAGCGACCGCTACTTTTTACTTTGCTATAAAAATTAATTAATATCACTTATATAAAATGAATAGAGTTTCAAAACACACTTATACCACCTTAGTTCAAGGATTTTCAAATCATCATTAAAAATATTTATCCGTACCTATTTGAAATATAAAATATTGAGTAATTATTTTTACAACAAGTGCATTATACAATTTAAATACTCCATCTCGGTAAATTTATTAAAATAGGGAACTTTTCAATAGAAATTATCAAAATAGGGAGAAAATTTTGATGGTTAGCAAAATAAAACCAGTCGGCACTCGGAGTGACGACCGATGAGGTGTCACACATTTTAATGTTGTTTTTTGGAAGCGAGTCCAGTCAGTAGTAAAGGAACCGACTGGAGGGGGCATATGCACGTGAATTTCTGGCAAAAGTGTTCCTTGATTTCTGTGAGGGTTTATTGCTCGAACTCGGCTGTTTTGGCGGGATGAGATTTTTTTTTTTTTTACAGACGAAGAGATGATCAACACCATGAAAATAAATGAGTGATGAAGTGTTAATTTTTTCAAATCATCATATACATGTATCTACGTATGTATATATATGGACTTTTCTTCGACTATATATGGAATTTTCTTCCACTATGCATATAACTAAACCACGTTTCCATGTTTGATAATATTTTGGGAGGAGAGAGAAAGCACCTATGTAAGAGAAAAAGTGCTTCATTCTTCTATAAACACAGTTGTGCTCTTATGTTTCCTTGACATTAGCACATGTAAGTGATTCTTCACATAGTTACCAATTTTTCCTAGAAATTAATCAAATTTGGGGCCCTTTTTATAAAACTACATGTTACTGACTTTTAAAAAAAAAATCAATAGGAGAACAGTGAAGAAGGGTAAGGAACGAAGTAGAAGACCAGCGAAACTAATATTAGATATTTGAATCGTTTATCATGACCGGGTAAATATTTGGAATTAAAATATTTGGATGTGGCGCTATCTTTTAGGAAATAGAGAGAAGTTAAATTTTCAAAAATAATTTAAATTTTTTAAAATATTAAACATCTAAAAAATAAAATAAAAGATAACATGTCTTCTTTCCCCTTCTTCTTCATCGAGAAGACTATTCATGAAGGCCAAGAGGTACACTACAATTTTCATTTGAATTTTTATTTTCTATAGCTCGTGTCTTCATCAAATATTCATCTTCTTCAACAATTAACACTTCATCACTCATTTATTTTCATGGTGTTTATCATCTCTTCGTGTGTAAAAAAAAAATATCTCATCCTGCCAAAACAGCCGAGTCCGAGCAATAAAGCATCACAGAAATCAAGGAACACTTTTGCCAGAAATTCACATTCACGTGCATATGTATCCCTCCAGTCGGTTCCTTTACTACCGACTGGACGCGTTTTCCAAAAACAACATTAAAATGGGTGACACCTCATCAGTCGGTACTCAGAGTACCGGCTGGTTTTATTTTGCTAATAACCACAATTCTCTCCCTATTTTGATAATTTATATTAAAAAATTCCCTATTTAAATAAATTTGTCCTCCATCTCAATTATTCTTTTACATTATTCTATTAGGAACGACACAATTTTTTTTCATATTAAAAAAATAATCACATTTACACAAATTAATAAAGCATATATATTTATGGCAACAATGAAATGGTGACATTATTGTCAAAAATATCACATAAATATTCTCTTGGATGTCATCAATTTTTTTTATAATGTCTTTAAATTGCATTTATAACTTTTTTTATCAATAAATTTGTGATTTAAACTTATAATCTCTCAATTATTGGTAGTGAAGTTCTAACTACAAGAATTGTACCACTTTATCAAAATACATTTATAAAGTTAAAAATATATTTTAAAAATATTATTCTCATTATAATTAAAATCACAATTTTATGTGTTGGCATTTACATGGACTATATGTAACATATTTTATAGTCATTTCATTTAATTATTTGTCAAGAAATTATTAGATATTCCCAAAATGTAAAATTTGAAAAATATATATTAAATAAAAATTATAATAAATAAAATTCATTTTTTTTTTCAATTAATCCTACTTATTATGTGTTTATCTATTAGAGAGCGGTGCAATAAACCAACGTCACTCATAGCGATCCAATGATATAATTGAACGTTGTCTTAGTAGGCTACTTTATATGTCATGATCGGTTTTTAATTGGAAATCTCATCTTTTGACAAAAATAAGGACAAATTAAGCTGTTTAGAATTTTTGTTACGATATATAGGGCTTTTTAAAAAAAAAAATTATATCATTTGTCCATCAAATATATGCACATTTCTTTGCACGTGGTTTAATGCAATATGTCGAAAAATATTTTGGGGGTAAAGTTCATTTATGAATAAAGATTATATTTTTAAAAAGTACATCACGCACTTTTCGAGATCCGATACTTATAGTATGAAGTGGTCTCTTGTCTCCAGCTCTGGGCGAGCTATTGGGCGAGCTCCTTTTCTTTCTGTTATTGACTGATCAAAGGATAGTGACATGGCTCTGGCCACCTGGGCTAACTATGAGCGAATTATTAAGCCTTAAACTTTTAATTATGTTAATTCTCTCAAATGAGCTCGTTTTAGTTCGCCTATCAACATGTAGAATTATTTAATTTTTATTAAAGTTGATAGGATTTAATTTTTTTAATAAAGATGTGATTTATACTTTTAAATGGGTTTGACAATATGCTCATACTCTTCCTTTACATATCAATCACTCCTCTCACCCAATTTAGATGGCCCAAATAAAAATAATACGAAATTTAATAAAAAGTTGTTTATATGTATTAAAAATATAACATTAAATGAATATTAATTTCTTTCAATTTTATAAAAGGGAGTTAATGTATTATTTGAGATAGTATTAAAAAATATAGTGATATGAATTGTATATAAAATATATATGTAAGGTGTTAGTTTGTTACTTTAGAATGTGTGGCTATTTTAATGAAAAAAAAGAAGAAGAGTATGTCTCATGTGAACTCGGGTGCACGGTGAACCCTATTGATCCACTTTAAATTTCAACCCAAATTGTCACTTTCAATTTTTCTCGATTTCTCTCTCTCGCGCGCACACACAGCCCGACACAGGTTGCGATCTCTCTCTCTCTCTCTCTCTCTCTCTCTCTCTCTCTCGCACACACACGTCGTGATTGCACTCTCTCTCTCTTGCTCGCACACACTCGTTGCGATTGCTCTCTCTCTCTCTCTCCCTCTCGCACATCATTATAATAGTTTGTTGGTTGTGTTTTTTGTCATAATGAGCGATTATACAACAAACAATGAGTCTAACATGAGCTTGATAAATTCGGATGATAGTCTTCATATAAATACGGGTAAGTTAATGAAATTCAATTCAATGCAAGAAACAATTACGTGATAAACGTTTATATACATGACTTTGTTAGTTTTTGTTCATGAAAGTGATAGTAACAATTCATTGCAGTGACAATACTTGTAAATGATAGTGAAAACAAATTTGCATGACAATAATAATATTTGTTACATGATAGTGATAGTAATGCTTCGAGGTAGTGATAGTCATGCTACGTGATAGTGATAGTCAAAGTATATGGCAGTGATAGCTTGTTCATATAACTATAAATGTCAATAAGCATGGTAGTGATAGTTATTATATATGACAGTGATAGTTGAAGTGTATGACATTGATAGTTTGATTACATTACAGTAATAGAGTGGATTTTTTGTGCATGCTTTATTTATAGTAATAATTATAATTCAAAACAGTCATAGTCTTGATGCATGATAGTGATATTCAAAATGCATGGTAGTGATAATCGTTGTGTATGATAGTTATAATATATTTATGTCTTTATTGTATAATAGTCATGCTACATCATAGTGATAGTCATATAACATGACATTGTTATTATTTGTACATGACAGTGATATGCATGGAAGTAATAATTATAGTTCATGACAGTGAATGCCTATGAGCATAAGAGTTATAGTGATTATGTATGACAGTGATAATATTTGTGCATGATAGTAATAGTGTATTTACATACAATAGTGATAATTTTTATGTTTATATGCTATATTATTTTTATACCTAATCAATTGTATTGATTTGTTATTTGATTTTACAGATGAAATACTAGACTTAATACAATTTGAGCCCCTTGAAGAAGAAGAAGAAGAAGAAGAAGAAGAAGAAGAAGAAGAAGAAGAA
>JAPKLY010000007.1:2179664-2215549 GCA_026898435.1 Prunella vulgaris | reverse complement strand
AAGAAGAAGAAGAAGAAGAAGAAGAAGAAGAAGAAGAAGAAGAAGAATTTAATGATTTTACTTTAACATATGGACAAAACATTGAAGATGTTATGATAGTAAATCAAGGTAAACGATCTAAAAACTATATTTCAACTATTATAAATATATATTGGTTAATTTATGTAAGGTATTTATGTTGTATATAGAAAATAATGTTCATCTTGATGGTGCAGGTGGTTTTTTATTTGGCATAACGAAAGAAATAGTTGATGATATGTATAAATTATATTGCAAGCATGCTCGTGAAGTGGGATTTAGTGTGCGTAAAGGTACTAGCCGATATTCAAGTGGTGAGACTTCCATTGTATTAGGAAAACTCTTCATGTGCTCTTGTGCTGGAGAAAGAGTTTCAACTAGGGAAAATAGTTCAGAAAAGAAAAAGAACACTTAAATAACGAGAACAAACTGCAAGGCAATGATGAGAATCAAAATGAATGGTGATGGAGCTTATGAAGTTGTGAAGCATGTTGAAGAGCATAATCATCCATTGACTAAAAATGAATGGAATCATCTTCATCGTTCAGAACGAAGCGTTACAGATAAGAAGGCGAAAGCTATAGAAGAGATGATAAGTTCGGGGATGAGACCGACAAAATCTTATCATTACATGGCACATCATGTTGGGGGAGAGGAAATTGTTGGTCATACCATTAAAGACCACTTGAATTTTGTAAACAGATTGAAAATGAACACTATTGAAATAGGTGATGCTGAAAAAGTGCTTGATATGATACAAGATCAAAACGAGGAGGAGAGAGATTTCTTTTATAAGGTAAAAACAGACGAAGATGAGAGATGGGAGAAAAATAAGAAGAAGAAAAAGCATGTATCGACTTCAGCTCTACCAAAAGAATATGGTTCTATAACTTCGAATCTTCATTTATTTTAATTTTTATGAAGTTGTATAAAGACTATCACCATTATGTTTAAAGGCTATCACTATTATTTTCATGGACTCACTGTTACATTCATGAACTATCACTGTTATGTTGAAAGACTATCACTGTTATGTTCCAAATCCTCAGCAGTTAACCCTTAAGTCTTTTCTCTGATCATATAGTATACATCAATATTTACATTATGACCTGTTAGATCTTCAAGATAAAAAAGAAACAATAATATTCTCAATTTTGAAAGTACAAACCTTAATTTCGTAAGCAAACGGTTGGATGTAGGAACTAAGAAGGAGGACAATGCAAAATGCACAAAAATTCTCTTAAAATCATCTCCCCCATCAACTAATTTCATTGTTATGTTGATAGACTATCACTGTTATGTTGAAAGACTATCACTGTTATATTGATGGACTATCACTGTTACATTCATGAACTATCATTGTTATGTTGATAGACTATCACTGTTATATTCATGAACTATCACTATTATGTTGATAGACTATCACTGTTATGTTGAAAGACTATCACTATTATATTGATGGACTATCACTGTTACATTCATGAACTATCACTGTTATGTTGAAGGACTATCACTGTTACATTCATGGACTATCACTATTACATTCATGAACATATGCTGGATCACCACGTATATCCACTTGCCCATCCTTTCTAGATATCCCAAACTTGGTAGCTACTTGTACCGTTTGTCTGTCTATCCCTTTCAATGCCTGCACAGTTTCCAGTAAAACTATGAAAGATAACAAAAATCAAAACAAGATAATTAATACTACCATTTATAAAGATCACATCATTAGAAACAAATTATAGTAAAGAATATAAAGATCACACCATTAGAAACAAGTTACAGTTGATCAAGACAAGAACAAGCATTATAAGTTCTTCAAACCATCTCCAGGAAAACCACTGTAAAGAATATATCCTCATCAACAAAAGTTGTCAGCAAGAAATTACAAAGAAAATGAATACTGGTACAATTGTCATTCTTGTGTTCACATAAAAAAGGATCTTCCACTGCCATGAAGACTACGAAGGCATCTTTAAGTGCCATTTTAGAGCAGATTGATGCTCCCTTTATAAATTATTGGTAGAAACTTGACACATTCAAAACAAAAAAAGTAGTAAACAAAAAGGAACTCGTGAATCTACTGATATTTCCATACTCAAACTGATGATAAAATAGCTCTCAAGTAAAAGAATATTTGCAGAAGGCTATTCAAAAAGTAATTCGATGCTATGATAAGTCAATTAAACTCGAAGACAACGCTAATTGAAGCAAATTCAAAGAAATGAAAAAAAGCATACAAAAATTCTCTTAAAATCATCTCCCCTATCAACTAATTTCATTGTTATGTTGATAGACTATCACTGTTATATTGATGGACTATCACTGTTTTGTTGATAGGCTATCACTGTTATATTCATGAACTATCATTGTTACGTTTATAGACTATCACTGTTATGTTGAAAGACTATCACTGTTATATTGATGGACTATCACTGTTACATTCATGAACTATCACTGTTATGTTGAAGGACTATCACTGTTACATTCATGAACTATCACTGTTATGTTGAAGGACTATCACTGTTACAATCGATCTAATCCAATTATTTCTCAAACCCTAGCTACAAACACATCTACTAATTTGAAATTAAAAAAAAAAAAAAAATTAGAGTGGGAATAATTACTAGTAATCACTTAATGGAAAACCACACACATACCTTCGTAATAGAAAATGGAGGCACAAACAGATGATATCAGTGTTGAAGATGATGAAATCGGTGATAGACTTCAAAGCAGCTCCACCTCTGAGGCTCTGCCGCGCCGGAAACGATGATTCCACAGCCAACACACATCGGCCGCCTCTGAAATCCAAACCAGAAACCACCAAGCAGATTCTCGCCTCACCTACAGCGCCTTGGCCGCACCTGATTCTCAGACGCGAGCAACCGTCGGCCGGAGCACTCAACCAACCACCGTCACAGCCTGAGCACTCAACCGTTCGGAGTGAATGACAATTTTCACTCCAACCGGTGGAAGAATGATGAAATTGGTGGAAGAATCAGTGGAAATGAACCGTTTTCGTGCCGTTTTCGTGGAAGAATGATGAAATAGGTGGAACAATCAGTGGAAATGAACCGTTTTCGTACCGTTTTTGTGGAAGAATGATGAAATGGGTGGAACAATTTTCTTACGTTTTGACCTTATATTTGACCCATTTTGTTATTTGGGTTATTGGGTTATACCCGGGTTCACCATGAACCCGGGTGTATACAAGTTTTTGTCAAAAAAAAATTATCTTTATGAATTTTTGAACAAACAGAGAGAATATCGTTTTAGATAAATTTTATCATATTAAAAAACGTAATATTTATATCCTCAATTTAAGAATAAATATAATTTTAATTAAAAATATAAGTGATCCCGTAAAAATTAACTAAAAGTATATAAGATCCATATATGGGGTAGTTTATTTACTTTTTAAAAGCAAAAAAAATTTGTTAAAATAAAACTATATTGAATAAATTTTAAAATTGCCAATGGTATTTCTTTTTTTCTTTTGGGGAATGTAATATTATTTTAATAATATAAAAGTTTGGGGTTTAACAAATTGCATCTGCGAAATATATTTGGACCTAGTGGGCCTTTTCTTAATATGGGCCAATAGAATTCTATTGACTTACTATTTTTAAAATTAGGGCCTAGTTGGTTAGTGAATTAAATTGAAAAAAAAAACAATGGATATTTTTTTCCCTATTTTTTGTATAATTCTTCACCACTAAAAAACTTTTGTTCATCACCTTAATGTTTACCAAATTAACCCCTCCCATTATACCAGAAATATTACAATTTGGATCCCCTCTATTTAATGTAAATATTACCTATTATCATGAGCTTCACATATGTATATATTTATTAATTATTTTAATTATGTATATATATCCATTTAATAATAATGACATATATAGTAAATGGAGGAAATATTAAATGGAGGGGATCCGACTCCGAAATATTACTTTGCAAATTCACACCTCCCCCTCCAAAGAAAAGGTGTGACGGACGCCACCACACACCATCCGATTTTTTACGGATGCCAACCACCAGCACCATCATCCTTCGACCATCGTCGCCATAACTGTAATTTTTAATAGGAATTGATAAATGTAAAAGGTTATTAATTTTATATATTGAAGGGTTAGAATTATTTTGAATGTTTTGAATGAGTTTTTGTTGTTATTATTACAAACATTGGGATTGAAGATTGATAGAAAATCGTTTGCAAAATTTTGTCGGACAAAATCGATTGAAAATCGTAAAAAAATCACTGGAAGTATTCGTTCGACTCTAGTTGTTCGAACAATTTAGTCGAACAAATAGCATTTTTTTGAAAAAAAATCAAAGATTTTAAATGAACAAATAAAGAAGTTAAAAAAAATCGATAAAATACAAATATTCGACAATTTTTACGAACTTTTGCATTTATTCCACCAATTAGTATGAAACAAAATGTACGAAAGAATTAAAAAAAATTGAAAAAATACATGAAAAATCATTACATGTACATATGGAGAGCTATTATCATCTTATATAAAAATCATATTGACAAAACACAAGATTGTCAAGTTTAAGAATTTTGTTCGAACCTAATGTATGTGCAAGAATGGAATGAACTGAACTATTAAAGAATTGAATAATTATGCTTAAATGGTATTATTGTCTTTCAAATTTTAATTTTGAAATGAAAAATAGTAAAAAGGTGAACAACTCAATTATGAAGGGAAAAATATTCTTGAACCAAAAATATATGAGACAAAAAGGCAAGATTATATGAACCTACTCTCCCTTAATTTCAGAAAAAAAGAGAAAACAACATAAAATTAACTTTAAGAAAAAGCAAAATTTTGAAGTTAGCATAAAAAATAAAAAATGAACTAATCCAGTTTTTGAAGAAAAAATCAGTTCCCAAAACCAATTATTTTTTCGATCACATTTTTTTAAAAATGTATATTTTCAGAAAGAAAAAAAAAAAATCATGACCAATTTTCAACAATATATTTTTTGAAATGGGACAAGATGAGAAAAAGAGATACATTCTTGTACTTAACAGTGGCGTAAATATGCTTTAGAAGCTCCGAACCCGTTTTAGTTGCAGATTATCTTGTTCTTACTTCCATGGAAGTCGGATTCTAGCGTCGAAGCATCAAATCTGGGCATCAACAAAATACTCTATGGATGCAGCGGCGTCATTGCTCTGTTCAAAGGTGACCCCTTTCACCTCTTCACTCCCCCAAAGCAGTCATTTGATCTCTTTGGGACATTTTCACAAACAGGTTCACTGCAAGCATTTATCTCTCAAAAACTCGTTGGCGCTGAACAATTCAAGGCTTATCAGAACCTTTTCGAACTGTTCTTCATCATTCGTCTCAAATTCCGATAATCTATCGCTCTGCAATTCGGGTTTTTCATCACTGCCCTTTTCGAATACTCGAATTATCCGCTCTCGCCGCTCACTCAAATGCTCGTACTCAACCCCTTCAGGTTCAGATTCTATTAATCCATTGCTGAAAACCCTCAAAGATTTCTCCCTCGACTCTTTCAGATCATCCCTTTCGCAGCAAACCCCCATCGACATTTGCAAGTGGTGCCTGGCCCTCTCCGTTGCAATCGCTGCATCAAAATGGAGTTTGAATTTGTTCTTCAGCCCCTTCTTCTGGATGTATTTCAGCTGGACATGGCTATTCTGGCCATGGATGTTAGCCATCGCTGCCGCAATTTACGGTCTCTACAGCCTCTCTAAACACTTGAAGGGCGAATCAAGCTTACCTCAGCAACTCGCCATTGTAACCTCATCTTTCACCTGGCTAACCCTAGTCCCACCTGCACATTTCAATGGCTTCCTTGAAGGATGGCCCTTCGTCTTCTTCTTCGTCTACCACTACTTCTTCTTCCTCAATGTCACCGTCCGCAAGCGCCTGTATGGTGATTACAACCCCAGAGAGCATGATCCCAAATGGGACATCACCTCTCCCAATTGGCAAAAGATCTTGTTCTGCATTGGAGTGAACATTGCTCATTGGCTTGCTGCATTTGAAGGAACAGAGCTGCATCTCATCCCTGGTGGATGGAACAATGTTGCAATATGGGGTTTGATCATCTTGACTGTGTTTATACAGTATCATTCAACCTTGTATTTGGCTAAGTATTCGGAGAAGGTTGTTGTTCCTACAGCTGTGGTTCAGTTTGGACCTTATAGATTCGTTCGTCATCCCATTTATGCATCCACAATGCTGCTGTTTGTCACTTACTTTGCAGCTCTCAGAGCTCCGATGAGTGCTCTGTTTGTCGTAGGCGTGTGCTTGATGTACTACGGGCAGAAGGCGAAGATGGAGGAGGCTGTGATGGTGGAGGAGTTCGGTGAGATGTATCATGAATACACGAATAAGGTTCGTTATAAGCTCATTCCCTTTGTTTATTAGTTTGAAGGAGGTAAAGAGGATTGATGTCCGAATAGGCATTTTTGGTGTTTGTTTACTGGCTTAGATCATATGTTGTAGTTTGTTTCAGTAAGGGATGTAACATTCTTGCGTGTTTTTTGATGTTGATGAAGTCCTTGAAAGAGAATGTGACTGCAGATGTTTTAACAATGATACAATGTTGGTTATGTACAAGCTTTGGAGGTTTGCAGATGAATTGAACAGGCCATAGTATTGTTTCAAATTTAAAACGGCACCTGTTAATTTGTGCTAGTTTGTGAACCTCTTACTGTGGAACCGCAAGGTTTTTGCCTATTTGTGGTTACTTTTATCTGAGTTTTAAATGTTACTATGTTTTTGTTTGGTTTGGATGTTTTCAATTGAGTTCGAACGCATTTCAAGCAAATCAGGGGTTTTTATAGTGCTAGTCTGCTAGATATGTAGTGTTTACTTCTAAAGGAGTAAAACTCGAATCGATGTCGAAATATCGAGCAACCTAACTTGCGTTGCATCCTTATTTTGTCTAAGCTACGGTATATGATACTTCCTCCATCTACTAAATTTATGCACTATTTACTTTTTCGTCCGTTCATAAAAAAATATGCACTTTCCTTTTGTAATTTGGGTTTTGTCATTAATAAGCAGACTCATAATACACTCACATTAGTTTTATTTTATCTACTTTTTCTTAAACTCGTGTTCAGCTATTGGTGCACAAATTTAGTAGATGGGGGAGTATTTTAAAACATTTATGTGAAAGGATTATAAGCTTTTTTTTCCTGCAAAGATAATTCAGAGCCGTTTTGGCGAGGCGTACTAAACTCACTACGCACCACACAACCGGGCAGATCGCCTGAATCCAAGTCTTTCTCCTTAGGCGCATGTCTTAGCTACATAAAACGAGGGTTTCGCTCGTTAAAGAACTTGACCAAACATCTCACGACACGAGCTGACAATAGACATGCTACACATGTATGAAAATCCAGTTAGGGACAGGTTTTGTTTTTCATATATCAAGGGCTGGTAAGATTTTTGCGCATTCTATCCAATTAAACCACATGCTCCACCGCTTGTGCTGGCCCCGTTAATTCCTTTGAGTTTCGGTCTTGTTTAATGTATAAGACACGATGCTAATGCATATTTTGGTGGTACATTAAAATTTTAAGTATCACAAAAATATGCTAAAATATCACATATAAGACTTTCACACAATCTTTTATGAATCAAGATACTGAGTCAAATTTTTTTATATGATCGAGTAAATTGAACTTGAAAATCCATCTTGTAGAATCCCTTTTGTAAGAGATAATGCCACAATATTTTACCTTACAAAATTTATCATTATATTCTGTAAAGTTCCACAGTGAATTTGAAATTCATGAATTTTACATATATAACTACTTTCTTCAAATAAGTTAATAAATTTACAAATATTTAAATTTTAATTACATTTAAAATGAGAAAATTTTAAATCATCATTAAAATTATATCATTTAAAATCCTTCCACTACCTCCTCCATCTTTCCCTCTCTTTTATTTTTTCTCTTCTCTTCCATCTTGTACAATTCATAATTTGAAATATATATCTTTTTATATTTATTATTTTTTAAATCAATTCATTTTCAAATCCATCCATTCAATAGAGCCTAAAAAATGAAATGGGTGTCTATGAAATCACAAATCATTACACCATAAAACCAATATATTAAAAATTTGTAGTCCCATAATTTGTCTTCATATTGAGTTTGGACCACATGAATTACAAATTTTGATATTGATTCTGTAAGTTTAAATATATTTGAATTTTAGTCTTTATAGAAACTAAAATGACCAAATTTGGGTTCTGTAAATTTATAGAAGGACCAAAATCAAAATATTTATTAACTTACAAGATTAATATCAAAATGTGTAATCAATGTGGACCAAATTCAAATTCGTGACAAGTTGTATGAATATAAAAATTTTAATCCCTAAAACCAATATTGAACTTGAGAAAAAGAATTTGGATGCATAAATTTAAATAAAACTGAAAATAAATACATGGGAACTTCCCTAAATAAGAAATCGTCTATTGAAAAAGAAAGTCAAAATATTATCTCTCCACAAATATTAGACTGAGCCGCAAAGACAGGTGATTAGAACAGATGTAAACAATCCATTCTTACATGCAGATGGGGTAAGAATTTAATCACACTAGAATGTCTGAGCTAAATGTCTACAGTATACAACAACGCAATGCCTTAATACCGATAACCACCCCGTCCTCTACCACGTCCCCTCCAACCTCTACCACCTCTTCCGCCACCTCTTGGATTGTTTAAGCCTTCAAAAGCCCGGTTTACAAGTTGGTTCTGTACGCCTCCTGCTCCTCTACCCTTCTTCATTGCATTTGTCCCCGACCCATTAGTACTTCTCTTTTGACTGCAAGGACAAATGATATGCTTAAAATGGTAAAAAACAGCAATGAAGAAGTGTAGCAGTACTAAGAACTAGAAGCAAGTTTTTTGATTCCATACCCAGAAGTAGCAGCACCGGATGTTATTGCTGTAGCTTTATTTGCTTCTTTCCAGGATAAACTGATTTTCTGGTCCCCGATAAACGAAGGTGCTTTTGAGTGCAAAGGCTACATTGAAGATAAAGTTTAGAAAGACAATTATCAACATAAATGGGGGATTAAGCTGGGGGCTGGGTAGGCCAAGAAAGAATGAGCACAGCTTATACAAAGTGTTGAGTAATGATTCTCTTTTCAAACTCTGATGTTAGAGAAGTGCAATGAACATGCAAAACTAGGACGTGGGTCGTCTTCGTTTCTCTAAATGAACATGCAAAACTAGGACGTGGATCGTCTTCGTTTCTTTTCCGTAAATTTCCTGTAACTTTTGAGAGAATTAGACACATTGGTGCGTTCCACTTTCTTGTACTTTCACTCATTATTTTATGTGTAAATATATTTCTAAATTTACAGGAAACTTATAAAAGAGACTGGATAGGATCCATTTCTGTAAAACCATGCTTTGAGGAAGTTGTATAATTATATAATTGGTGATCACCTGTGCCAGTGCTAGGATATTATTGCAGGTCCGAAGGCCAGCTGTAGCATTCTGCCTCTGTTTCTTCTGCAAATACAAAACAAAAAAGACGAAATATAAGGATTAATCCAACTGAACTCCCCCAAGACAATGTACTTTCCAAATAGCAAGATAGATGAGGAAAAACCCACAATTGTTTCTTTTTCTTCTTCTGTTTTTGCAGCTGCTATTGCTTTGTTGTGCTCTGCCATCCCCTGGGTCAGTTTCTTATTCATTGCCTTAGCTAATTCCTCAATGGTGCTCAATCTGTTTCATTGAAAACCACGTTAACATTCTGAAGCTCCCCTCACGACATTTTACCAGATTGCATGTTTAAGAAACAATTACCTCTCAGTAAAATCTTTATATTGTTCTGTAAAATCTTCCCCAAGCCTATCTGAAGGCTGTCCAGTAACAATCTTGTAGCCACAGAGGCTATTTGTGGCATTAGGAGCCTGCAAAATTTAAGCATGCAAGGTTCGCAGTTCCACCATATAATGCATATAGTAATATTTATACTCAATATGCTCAAATACGTCATAATTCTTACCTTATGAGATAAATGGTGAAATGCATACAACAAGCACTCAATGTATGTGAAATTTATCTCTTCAATCTTTCTTCGGACCATGTATTTCTGTGAGATGGACAGAGAACGGTAATAAGGGATACTAAAATGTTCAATACAATTAACATTAAATAACGTGGTAAATTAAGTTGTCAAGATTCTAATTTATTTTTATAAATTAGCAGCTTATCTACAAACTGTCAGTGCAAAGTGAGGACGTACTTCTCATGTTCAGATGGACACTGCTACCATTATGGATTTAAGAATCATAGTGAAAAACAAATAGTCTATCTAAAAGAGATTGCAGTTAGAATGAATTAAATGCTGATATTTAATGTAAATAGACTAAAAGATAATGTGGCCCGGCGGCAGGAACTTGAAAAGTCACCAAGAACTTCTCTTTGCTAGTAAGACATAATATTACCAAAATCAATACAAACTATAACAGTATCCTGTCTCGAATACCAAGTAGTCAATCAAGTAAAAGAGTACTATTGCCCAGCATAGACAATGTTCCACACATTAGATAACAACTATGTGGTTATGCAATTCTGTATCTTCATGGAAGATAATGTACCTTTAAAAGTTGAACAACTGATGGGAGAAGCTGTCTTGAATCTTGTGGTTTAGCATACAATGAACACTCAGCAAGGTTCTTAAGCAATTCCAATTTTCGTTCATCAGGAAGCTGTGGGAGAAAAAGTAAAACAGTCTTAAGGAGGACCATCAAAATCACATTGAAGCAATATACTGCAATATGTCTTTTAACTAATAACTCAATAAAAGCAGATATTTTTCATTGGATGAAGCTGCAATAGACATCAAATGGAAAGTCAGATGACCTTTTGACCAGACGAATAACTAGATATTTGTAAAACCTTATGTTTCCTAACAGGTGTTTTTTAACCATCAGAACCCAAGCTTTCATGGAGGAT
Source organism: Prunella vulgaris (assembly GCA_026898435.1). Classification (NCBI taxonomy): domain Eukaryota; kingdom Viridiplantae; phylum Streptophyta; class Magnoliopsida; order Lamiales; family Lamiaceae; genus Prunella; species Prunella vulgaris. Next base: position 2,204,541 of record JAPKLY010000007.1, on the reverse strand, counting down.
TGAAACAAAATCCTATCAATCACTGAATCAGAATGAAAAGGGAAAAGTAGATTACAAAGAGATGGGAGAAAAAATACAGGGTAGAGCATTTGGTTAGATGCAGAAAAGAAAATGTAAAATCAAACACTAATATTGCAATTTTTAGGGACAAGGATAGGTTGAGCATCATTAAACAACAGAAAATAACAAAAGGAGTATCTGTCTATCTGATCATATTTATTAGTACTCAACTAAGAGCCTTATGTGTAAATCATCCAGATAGCAGTTTGAGGATTACCTTGTCAAAAGCTGGGATAATTTGCTTCGTCAGATAATTGAAGAACTTACTACTAGAAGCGCCCCTCTGAAATTACAAAATATGCTCGAGATAAACATATGTTCAGAAACACTACAGTTAGACAAATACTAGAGTTGTGCATACCATGAAAAAGGGAAGGGCCATTTGTAGGCAGGATATGAAACGATCAATGTGATCACCATCTGATACCTGTAGATACATCATACATGAGGAAAAAGGTTAGTACATAGAAATTAGAGTATACTGCAGAGTACTATTGCCCCATAATCGTTATTGGCATTTGCATGGGAAGAATGTGTAGTAATTACGAAGGATTCTGACAGATACAAAAAAAATCAGAAAGTACAATTGACACAGTTAAAAATCAATATAAAAAATCAGGAACATTCTCCAGATGTCTAATTTGGAAATTGCAATTCTAAAAAGTGCATCATTTGTTACATAGACAAGGAGAACAGGTTAACCTCAACATGTGGTAACGAAGTTATGATGCAAGAACATGGAGCTGGTATCACTATCAAATCTGTAATACCACTTGTGCCTTGTAGAGACCTTTAAAAGAGGTGATAATAAATAGCCAACTAAGGAAAAGGAAAAAGACCATCTTGCAGTGCATGATGTGAGACATACATTAAATTGAGCATCCAGATCAGCCTGGCCTTCAATAATCTCTACTAGTTCTTGAACACGCTCCACAGGAGCTTTCTGCCCAAATAAGGTCAAGCTTTTCAAGAAGTCGATGAACAATTTGAACTCAGCACCCGTGACATCTAGCAGATTCTGAAACAGTAATGTGTTAGAGATTGATAACTGGAGTATTTAGGCTTCTAAAGGATGGCATTTCAGATATTATGAAACCTACAGTCCTAACAGACTATCAGACGTAAAAGAGACAAAGTGAAACGAAATTTCAATGCTACAAACGTGACACCTGTTTCACCAAATTGGTAATATGCCTCTCCATTTCATCCTTTGGCTTCAATAACTCTTCTTTAAGAGGAAACACCTGAAAAAGGGACTCATATAGTTTATTAACTTGACAAATTATCCATAACATAAATTCATTCTTTATACTAAAAATATCATACCTTGTCTCTAATAAAGCAAAGAACCTTTTCGCGAATGCTCTCCCAGGCACTGAGGTCCTCTGCATTGCGGTCATCAGTGCTCCCAATGTGCTTAAACAAAGCTGTTAATGAAGCTGCAACGAACATACTCAAGAACTTCAGTACCCGCAAAATGCATTTAATAGTCATGGTTTTAGGTCATGGGATGTGTACATCTTGCATCTTTGGCAAAACGCCTAAAAGATGAGAAATCCGATAAGTCAAATTCACATCAGCAATCATCAAAAGATGGCTGATGGATTTCGTTTCTGTTACACAACCAATTTCAGCTAACTCCTTACCATTCTTAACAAACCTTTCTGAAATCAAATGCATACAACATAACAACAATTTTGAGTGGACAGAGATTTCTACAAAAGTGTTAAGTGAAAATTATGAGCTTCCCTATTATGAGGACATTATAAAGGAAACGTGATTGTTTTCTTTAACTTACTGGTTCATAGAGTGCCTGTTAGCAAAATCAGAGTTCCGAGTATAAAAAATAGTCATTCTAGTATTTGAACCATCACTTCATTGAAATTCCAATTTAAGTCTCACGTCAAAATTCAAACTGAAAGCTTGCATTTATGGCCACAGCCAAAAAAACTTTTCAAAAAAGTAACAGGGTAATGGAAATTCAATTCTCAAGGGTCCAAACCGACAAGCAGCTACTTTAAAAGATTCTCCAATCACTAGCCACCTTATGGCTACTGGCCTCAAGTTATGCAACTCAACTCCCTCCAATGACTTTCCACAGGCAAGCTCTAAGTCATCAGCAATATAGATTACTTAATAGACCTCAGCGCAACCCAGTTACTTCCTCCTTCCCACCTCTATTTCATACTTGCCTTATTTTATTTGGACGTCTCAACTCTACTTTCACACACCTAAAAAGGAAACTTTTTACACTCACAAAAGTCAATAAAGTATATTTTTTCTTATTTTTATATTTAACTTTCCACTCACATACTCACTTTTCTTTGGTTCGCGTGCCCAGACAACTATGAAAGTTGTCCTGGAATGGAGGGAGTACTATTTTTAGCAAACCGAGATACAGAGATATTGAATCTCACTTTATACGGAGACTATTGGATGGCCATGGCATTATTATGTAGGGGAAAACTCAAAGCCCATTTTATCACTTCAAACCACCACCTCCTCCATCACATATGACTTCTAAGCTGAAAGGAACAACTATGGCCAAAAGAAGAATATAATAGGAGCTTTTTTTCTACAACTGTACAGGGAAGATTAGTCACCATTAGACTTATAATGCCTCTTATATGATCATCTATTTCACGAATCAACCAAATTCCAAATTACAGTATGTCTAGATAAGGTTCACTAAACAATATTCCGTAGTAGCTAGATATGACTTTTTATTGCATTGACAGTGAAAAATATACGATTTACCATTCAAGACCCCATGGAATAACTATTCTTCCAGTACAATATGCAGGTCACAAACTATCTCCTGACAGCACAGTAATACCCATTGTCCACTTCTTCACCACAAAAGATTATTGACATTCCTGAGGTTAGAGATGCAATTTAGACTCTAGCTGCGTGTAGGGTTGATGTTGTACTAAACATGTGACCTTAAGAAATCACAAAAAGGCAGTCATCAAGTTAGATTAAAGCTGCATTTTGTTTGAGTAAAATTACGACAAATCAGTTACAGCATAAAACTTGATTTACTCTTGAGAGTTTTTAGGGCAGGCAACACAAGGGTGCAGCCATTGAGCCCCATAAATGCCTAGGAAAAAATATGTCTTCAATGGGTGAGCTTGGTGGGTGCTCCTTTAAAGCCTCAAGGTGCTCTAAAAGACAAACTAACTCTCTGTCCCTCTTCCAAATATTGTTTCAGATTTAAAAATTCAATGAAACTTAGTTTTATCCTGGAAAGAACACACTTTGGAGAAAAAAAACTAGAAAGACATACCCATAGTTATCCTCCCTCATGAGAATACTAAATAAATAATTGTCAGAGTACAGCTAGCCATCTAACTATACAAGCCTAATCTCATTCCAATTTCCTTTGCCTTTTAAGTAAACTTCCAAATATTACTCTTTTAACATCCTGAAGACTATGATCAACTAGATCTTACCATTACAAAAGCTAAGAGGATGATGCTCATTTTTCATGTATAACCTGCTTAAGGTTCTAAAAAAAAAAAGGTTCTACATGAGTATCAAAACAATATCTTTGCATTTGATCCAAAATTAACAGCATAGATGTTTAGATTTATGTTAACTTGTAAGGCTTGGATGGTATCAGCAAAAAAAAAAAACAGAAGAAAGAAGGACCGGGAAATAGAAGATAAAGATGCATATTTGTGCTGTGTGAAGTATAAACAATTGTCAAACTGGGACTTACTCTTCACATCCTGTCGCAACAGAGACATGAGGGCTTTGTGCACTGCATCACGCTCTACATTATCTCCTGTTAAAAAGTCATACAAAATACTAGTATATTAAACTAAACCAATGAGATTGCACCTGAAAAGAATCTCAATCAATCAGGCACCAAAAACTAAATTACCAGCAATGAGAAGTTGACCAAGGATGTCTACAATTTTTGCCAGATGTTCAGGTGTATCCTTGCAGAAGAGAGGAAGCCCACGAATAGCTTGTACACGCACCTTCAGCAATCAACAAAAACAAAACCCAAAATCTCTTATTAGTCACTGGATGATGCCATAAGAAAGACAACCATCAACAGATCAAGCTAAACATACTCAAGTTTGTGAAAATCACAACATGAAAATGGTGATTGGCTCCACAAGAGTCAAGTCTGAGGTTATGCAAACATACTGGGTCAAGACACCCAAAAAGTGTGGTATACTTGTGATTTCCATTGCAATAGCATGCATCTATCCTATCAAATAGACAAATACAGCACCAATGATTTTCCTCTAATATGCAAATTCAGAACTATATCCTTTTAGAATTACTTCCTCTTTGCTTTTCCAGTGTAACACAATATCCAGATAATCCATCAGCTGATGCAACACAAAATGGGAAGAAATATTCATGCCCCAAACTACTTCAGACCGTGGGCTAGGCAATTCAAAACACATTGTCATGAAGTGGAGGTGATAGTTAACCAAAGTCCACCATAACCATACAAGAATATTATTCCAACCAAAATTGGAAACGAGTCAAATTGATCAATGATTAAAATTAATAAGTGTTCTCCCAAAAAGCACATAATACTGTATCACACGAAATACCAAAGCAAATATGCTCAGAAAGACAGTAAATTACTTACCGCGAGCTCCTCATCCTCGCATAAATATAAATGCTGGTCCAGAGCTTGCTCCGACAGCTCAGGGAAATACTTGAAAAACTTGGGTATCATTTGAGCCGTCAACTGCTTCGCCTTCACGCTGCCATTTGCAGCAGCAATTATCCCCTCATAATCCTTCTTATTCTGCTTCCAAACAAACGCATACATATAAGATGAAATCCCCCTTTTCGTAAACATGAACGGTATACGCGGCGCGAAAAATCATGTGAAGGCTGGATGGGCTAACCTGAGATTTATCTTTGGCTTCGTTGAGCCTTTCTCCGTACTCGTAGAGCTTCTCAATGTCCATTGACTCGTCCGTCGTTATCGCCATGGTTGAATTAGAATGTTGCAGAATGCACGCCTTGTGTGTGTCTTTGGGGAAAGGGGTTAGGGTTTTGTTAGGGTGGAAGGAGGGAAGTTTCACAGAGAGGGAGAGTGTTATTTTATTTTGAAGGGGGTGCGGTGCATACGTTACATAAGTGCACTCTATTTTAAATTGGACTGATTTTCGTCGGAAAAAAATTACCCTATTTTAATATGGATGAACTTTCAGTAGAAAAAAAATAATTTTTAAAAAATATATATGAAATATATAAATTAAGTTTTATTTCATGCTGCATTAAAGTGTTAATAATTTTATTATGTAAAAAATAAATTTAGGGAATTAAAATTTTTATAGTCTTGTTATTTATCAAATTTTTAAATTTGGTCCACATGATTTACACATATTTTGATTTTGAAAAGGTCTTGCTATAGTTTATTTTTTGTATTTATATTTTGGGTAGATCTTTTGTGAACTCGAGTTCACATGAACTCATATTACTGTTATTTATAAATAGGATTTATATTTTTATATGCCCAATAAGTTGTCACATTTTTAAATTCGGTCCACCTATTTCACACTTTATGAAATTAGTCTTATACGTTTAAAATTATTTTGATTTTAGTACATTTACCGGTTACAATAGGTTGTGTAACTGGATGCCTCCATCTATGTTTCAAAATACGCTGTAAAAATAGATTGTTTCAAAACTAATCTTCAATTATTTGCACCTGTAGAACCTTCGACCCAGTTTTTCTTCAGTCCAAGAGGTGCGTATTTGAGCTTCCACACCACAATGACAGAGAGTGTAATTACGTCGTGCTATGGAGAATGAATAAGTGGTGGACGATATTTTTGAAACCCGAACGATTTTTTTCTCTTGGAATGGAGTTACGGTTATTGCAAATGAAAATGGACGAATTGATTCTCCTGATTTTGTAGAAGCTGCTCCCGATTTTGGTTCTCTCCAAATGAAAATTATTCCAAATTGTATTAATAAGCTAGACTCATTTTATTATACTCAAGACCCACCCCCTTAATAAGTCCGACCCATCCCACCCAGTGAAATGATTCTCAATGAAATAAAAATAAAAATTAGATTAAATTAATTACACAGTTAACACATATAAAATCAAATGCAAAATTAAATTATATTTCTAGGTGGAGACAACTAATTATACAACATGTAAATGTACTAAAATCAAAATAATTGTAAACGTATAGGACCAATTTCAAAAAACATGAAACGTGTGAATCGAATTAAAAAATATGACAACTTATTGGGCATATAAAAATATAAACCCTTATAAATAATATTACTGTTATAAAAATATATTTAATTTTTTTAAATAATGTACCTTCTACTAATTATAGTGTAGAGTAAGATGAAACATATTTTGGAACAAGAATTTTGAAATGAAAATTTTAAAATTTTGAACTGCTTCGAGAAGATACAAAAAGTACCCAAAAAATCACATAATACTAATATTTTAAAAGTCGTTAATTGATAATCGGTCAAATTATAAGGGTCCAGTGACAAGTTGGGAATAATTGGGCACTAGATGAAAGCATCTAAATATAAATATAATTAATTATTTAATAAATTAATAATACAATATATATATAAATAATAAAAAATTAATATCACTATCTTTTAATATTAAAATTATAAGTGATAAAAATCAAAATTTAATAAATTATAATTTAAAAATAAAACGGCATTAATGTTTTAATTTTTTAAATTTAATTTTATTATAATTATTTAGAATTTTCGGAATTTTTTTAAACAAAGAAAAAATATGCCCAAAATATAAAAATAGATATATTTATAAATCTAATAGATAAAAATAAATTTCATGAAATTAAAAGCGAGTATTTTACATTTATTCTGTAAAATTTATTCAGCATTAGGGGTTTTTAAAATCGGAGTTACCCCTCCCCTCCCAGACCCCGGTGGCGCCTGCTGCTCTTGCTCTTCCTCCTCCGCCTTCCCGCGCTTGCGGCGCCACCAGCGGTTCATGGTTGTTACTTTTCTACTGTAATACTTCTCATGGCGGAACAGCCTTTAAAAAAGCCCAAACGCGAGAATGAAGAGGCCGGAACACCGACAAAATTCGATCGGAGAGGCTTCAGGAAACTTCGGGAATACGAGGGACACAGCGCCGCTAACCCTTCTCCATTGGAAGGGAAAAAAGTCAAAGGGGCAATGTTGGCGAAGAGAAAACCTAGCTATTGCCTGAAGACAGGTGTTGGGGCTTGGCGATGTAGGGACGAAAGCCTCCGGTCCCAGCACCGGAAGAGGCTGTTTAGCATCCTCAATCAGTTAACACGGCAGCACAACTGGGCAGAGGCGAGTGGCGTGTTGAGTGTATTGCTTCAAGGGACTCTCAAAGACCAGTCTCTCGCAGGAAACCGCGCCAAGTATACGGTATCAATTTATTTACTTATTCATCTTGAAAGTGATTCAGACTTTGTTTTTGAGAACTGTGTTTTGTGCAATTAAAACAAGCCCCGGCTCTTAGGATGAGCTTGTTCATGCTTATGTAGGATTGGACTATTTTAGAGCATTTAAACGCAGGGATTCTTTTTTCCCTTTTTTGGTGCCGTTATTCATAATAACTTTTGGCTTCCTAAGCTTTTAAGTATTTTTGGAGAATCAGATGCTCTTTTTTTTTCCATCTTTAACCTTTCAATGTGTAAAACTATGTGATATCCTATGGTCGAACAGTTGAAATTGAGCTTAGCAATATTTCGTGTCTTATACCACTTTAGCCTTCTGAAAAATTGCAAGGACCGTGCTTATATTTAGTTTGATATCCTATATATTCCACAATAGACTTAATTTGTAATTAGTAGTAATATATAGCTGATGCTAAGTATATTATTTACTATCTAGAGGAAATGAATAAGTACAAGAAGTGATGATTAAATTGAATGACAGAGTGATTAATTGAAATGTGGAAATAATTAAGATTCTTTATTACAATGAACGGCAAAATGTTAAAATTAATGAAATAATATTTAATTTATATTGTACAATTTTCTGCAAAATCCACCTGCACGACTACACCACGTGCTAAGGAAAAGAATACATAATATTATTAGGTTTTCCTTTGTCTGATCTTCACCTCTCTCGTTTGGACTTGTTTTTGTTGGGATTCTGACACTTCCTGAATTCGTTTATTTTACTTCATCATTATGGCATGTTAGCTAACTCATTGTATGTTTGGTCACCAAATTTCACGTAGCTATAGTACATCTGAGAAGCCTATGTGCAATTGATAATTCAATTTTTTCATAGGCAGCATTGGAGCTTCTTAGTATTATAAAAGGCAAAAACATGACTTCCAGAAAAATTCAGAGTTACTATGAGCTATGGATGAAGAAGCTTGGACCTTTGAAGTATTGGACGACAAAGGTAGAATAGCTGAATAAACTTTTCCTGAGATGATTGGCATCCTCAGTGTGATTATTTGAAAGGGCTTCCTATATGATTTCTATATTAAATTATTAGTTTATTACAAAAGAAATGTGTGATTGCATAACCTCTGTATTGTTTATTTCAATGACTTTGACATTACAAATTTATTGTCTTGGGAAAAAGGACAATGATTTTTACCTTTAAAATTATTTTGATACAACATATTAAATTCCGATTGCAGGAAAGGTTTGCTGTGCAATTGGAGTTTATTCTTACTTGTCTGCAACATGGGAGCTTAGAGGATGCACATCAAGCTGCTATTTGGTAAGTTATCTGTTTCACAGGCACGATCTTGCATTAGATTCAACGAAATGATATGCCTGCTTAACTGTAAGGAATTTTTGTTCACTCTTTATTAATATCAATAATCAACAAGCACATAAATCCCTGTAATCTGCGTAAATATGCTCAATGTCATTTTAAAAATCTCTGGTGTAAATGCTCCACACCTTCATAAACTTCCACTATATTCTTATTTACCTACATTGACCATTTCTTGTTTTCTTTTACTACACTTTTTTATCAGTCTCATGCAGGAGCGTGGTTTTGATGGTGATCCAGTTGCAAATTTGGTTGTTGGCTTGGCATTTTGTCAACTGTGGTATTCTGATATTCCAGAGAGGTTACAGTTGACAGAGTTGGACTCATCTAGCGCCTATAAGCAATCAGAATTTCTTCTTGACGGCATGCACATGCCAGTTGAATATTCCAAGGAAAATGATGCTCTTGAAGGAGAAGGCAATTCTGTTATACAGTGTGATTCAAACACCTCTGTTGCATATGATAAAGAAGCAGTTGGAGATGATGGTAATCAGCAGAAAGATTCAATGGACATTGATGTTACCGTGAAAAAGGAAGTTTCTCATACCAGTTATGAGCCACAAGAGGTTAACATGAGATCAGCTGAGGCGAGTGGAAGCAGCGATAATTCCTCGCGCGACTATAGTGGTGACCTTCCTTGTGCCTCTATTTTTTTCACCCAAGGTGAGTATTGGAGCCTTCTCCATTTGTACATCAACAGCACAAAGATGTAATATTCTGAATAGCAGCATCTCATTTGGTGAATCTATGAAAACTAGCAGTGGTTTACTGATTCTCGCGCTAGTTTATAATTGTGATCATGTTTGTAGCAGTTATAAGTTGATCTTTATGCCGGTTTGTAAATGTGATCATTATTGTAGCAGTTACAAGTTGATATATGAAAAGGTGGTTGTCGCAGTTATATGTTGATGCATCAAAAGATGCACAGCAAGAATCAGTAACAGCAAACTTTTATATTATATAAAATGGATAGGTTAATTTATCCCATCATTTCATATTAAGCTTGATCTCGGTGTAACTGTAGTGCGGAATTCCCTCTTGATTTTTTCCTCATTTATTAGGAGACTCTTTGTTTATTCCACTTGTACATTTCAAGGCAAGGGCTTGAGGCTTCAGTATTATACTGCATCAGAAAGTGTGAACTTTGATGTACAGTGTTTATTTCTTCGATCTAAAACTCTACCTAAACAGAAAACCAAATTCTTATTTAAAAAAAATAAATTATAAGCTGCTTAAGATGGAATGATATCTTTGTAGACAGTGAATATAAGTGTGCAAAACTCATTTAGTGGGTAGAAGTGATGTGGAGTGCTTTAAAATTGTGGCATCATCCTGTTATAAATGTACATATGTATATGAGTAATGAAATTGTGCATTCAGAAAATTTTTCTTGACTAACTTGCTTATATCTTTTTCCATCTTGTAAGTCGTGTATTTGTGATCCATTAGACAAATAATTTTTTTTTTATAGTTATGCTCTAAAACTATATTATCTTCCCCTTGTTTGGATTTTCATTTCATGACAGTTTCTGTTTTTATCAAATATCAGCAAGATAGGTCCATAAAGATTTCTGTAAGCTAATGCGTTTTTTTTATTTTGTTCAAAAATAGGTCTACCGCCATGGATATTGCCTATGAAGTTGCCCAATTCTCATGAAAATTTGGAGGATGCTGTGTATAAGCACAGAAAATTGCACAACAACTACTATAAAAGTGCAATAAAGCACTTACGTGTTGCTCTTTACTCTACACCACCAGTTACCGAGGCCCTCCACCCTTTAGTTCAGGTTTTAAGTGATAATATTGCCCTTACCTTTTAATTCAGGTGATTGAGAATGTCTGTCATTTCTATATCATGACATATGATATAACTACTACTCTCTTCGTCCACGAAATTATTTTCCACTTTCCTTTTTTATCTGTCCACAAAACTTTTCCCCCTTCCTTATTTGGAAATAATCTACACACACAAACAAAAGTTTGGGCCCCACAATATCCCAACTTTTCACTTACTTTATCTATCATTTCAATATAATACTAATTTTCATTAAATTTTGTGCTACTTCTCTAAGGGGAAATAATTTCGTGGATGGAGGGAGTAAATTTTTGTTTTTGAGAAATCAGTGAATAAGTATATTCAATTTATTAACAGTGATTTCAAGTATCATTTTGATAATTTTGATTTCATAGTTGCTATATCTCATCCTTGTAAAATTGACACTGTTATAATTATCTCTTTGTGTTGTAATATGCTCAATTATCTTAAGGAGAGTGATTAATACTACCTTTAGTCAAATGTATGGTTATATAGCTAAATCTATTGTATCTGAGGACTTAACTAATATATGGATATGAGGTGCTGTAATGCTTATGGAAATAATGATGTTTATTTAAAAAATGATATCTTTCTTAGTTTTTATTATTCTGGCTCTTAGTTGAATCATTTGAAACCTGGTTGGGTGCTGTTTCTTGTATTATTGAGCTAGGCTAATTTTCACAAGCTAAGCATACTCCTCTAAGATTGACTTCTATCACGATATCCATATTTCTTTTGTTTGGTGACATCCTTTCGTGCTGCCGTCTTAATTTCTTCTTAAAATTGGTCTGGTGCCAGCATTAATATCAAGCACCTAAGTCACCTCTTCTACCTGGTTAATTTCTGGTTAAATGCTCATTGTCCCAACGTAGTCTTTATGGGGGGAACTGAGCTGGCATTAACCATCTTTTTGACTTTTTTGTTCCATTATAACATGACTTGTACCACACGACTTTCACCTGTAAGTTTGCTATGAAGTTATTTCATGCCGTGAAGTTTCTTTGTCTAAAAGCACCCTTTTGCCTCTAACAACTATGATCCAAATGGTTGTTAACTTCTTGTTACTGATTTTAAGCTTTTATGGGAAGTTGACAAGTTAAGGGAATAGTGATAGCAACTATCAGCTGTCCTGTACATATATTATTTTTTACAATAACTGGTTTATTTTTCATCTGAGTGTTTTTTCTCATTGTTTCTATCCATTTGCCTCAAAATGTTGCCAGATGTTGATTCTTGGAGATCAGGTCCTTGAGGCCCTTGATGTACTTGAAACTTTATTTCATAGCTCAGATACAACACTCCAACTAAGGTAATGGCTCTTTCCACGATCATGGTTGCAAGACCTTCCATAAAATAGGTGCACTAAGAGTTTAAGTGAAGATTAATATATTGCAGTCTGACCGTGTGAGTTATGAGAGTTTAGGCATGAAAAGTTGTTACTAGATAAAAGTTTTATACTTTTGTCTGGTTGTTATCATATGGCACTGGTTTCACTATTGTTATCATATGGCATTGGTGTAGTTGAGTGTATATGCTGACCATGTGTGCTAGACTTAGGAATATGGAACAGTTGAATATCATTTATAATGTACAGTCACACATTTCAATTCTTCTATCCTGTATCCTGTAAATATATTATCAAAATGCATTGCTAAGACTAATACACCATATTGTGTTTCAGAAACTCCCTACATAGCTATTCTTGAACGTTTATGTGATATGTCTGCGTATATATATTTAGAGAATCTATTTGTTCTACTGCAGATTGAAAGCATGTCTGTTGGAGCATTTTGATTGTGGCAACTATGTCAAACTCAGTACATGCTTTGAAGAAATTTTGAAGAAGGATCCAACATGCAGTGACTCCTTGGCTAGACTGATACTCCTGCATCAGCGTGGTACACTAACAAGTTGAATTATAACTATAATATTTCTAAAATATGCTTCGTTTATTCTGCTTGCTTTATTTTCCGGAAGACCTTCAATTTGAGTTACTAATTTACTATTAGATGGTTTAGACGCTTAGGTGTGCTAGATATACCAATTTGGTATCAAGAGATTATGCTATTTTTTAAGAAAATCATATGTGATATATGTGTATATGTGAATATATATAGTCTATTTTTGTGTATATGTGAATATATATAGTCTATTTTGGTTGAGGATCTGTTTGGAGGTGCTGGAAATTGGGGGTTCATCATGTTACAGGATATGTACGTATACTTTTTCCTATTTCTCTTCTCTTGCTTTTCTCTTGAGTTGGGATCAACTATCAAGAGACATCCTCATCAGAGGCAAATTATCTGAAGATTTTATCATATTTCAGTTTTATTGTGAGAATGTCTTGCTCAATTCAATGAACATGTTTTATCCTTCTCTGAAAGCTCTTATCTAAGTGATGAGTCCACAAGTGCTCCCACAGCAATTAAGGAAGGAAAAATAAAATTATAAAAGCAGAGATAGATTTATCTTCTTTTTTTTTTGTTATCTTCGATCTCACATAAATCTTCTTTGTGGTTTCTTGTTTTTCTCTGGTCTTTATGTTTCTTAATATATTCCATAGCAACATAGGTTGTTTACGTTTGCTGAGAATTGTCAATCCAAAGTAGGCATTCCCTTGAGCAAATGCTAAAATGAAGTTAATCACTATATAAACAATAATTCTATTTTAAAGGAGCGGAAGGTTAACAATCTGAAAAGTGAGGGTATGAAAATAAACTAAACAGGCTTTAGCTGTGAAAGAGAACAAGTTTTAACAGTCTAATACTATCAGGGGGTGTTATGTTTCATAGATTCCAAATCCTAAATAAAATTATGTTTGATTTCTAGTATTTGAGCCCAGGATTAAATCTTGGCCCGATATTTGAATTCAACCTAATCCTACAACAAAGGGATAACTTGATCCCAACTATTACATCGGATTAATTTTAAGAAAACAATCATAAATACCAGACACATACTATTTTAAATTTAGGATTGCAATCAATACAATCCATTGAAATTCTATCCTACTCAATCTACCCTATCTAGGAAACCAAACACCTCTTCAATCTATCCTTCCTCTTTAAAGATAACTAAATATATTCTGTTACTGTTACTGGATTGGCTGGCCCATGACTAGTTCATTTTGATCCTGGATGTTTGTAATATGATCATCTCTAATTGCCAGAAAAGAATCCATTAAGTTATCTTTCCATCGGTTGAATGAGATTATTATATTGTGAATGCCAGGAGAATATGACACACTGAAATTGATGGAAATGATAGCCATGCACTTAGATGCTTCGTATGGAACATGTGACACGTGGGAAGAGTTAGCTTCTTGCTTTTTAAAACTCTCTCAATGCGAAGGAGATAGGATCTCCATCAATGGTGACTGTGATCCAGAAAGTCAAGGATGTTTAGACGATTCTAACAAGATTCCAGAATTATTTACATCTGGTAAATCAGGAAAAGCTTGGAGATTACGTTCCAGATGGTGGCTGAACCGCCACTTCCAAGACAGGCCGATATCAGATATTGCATCAGGTAATGAAATACTTTTTCTTAAAATCCGTGCAAATACGATGGTGCACATATTTAGTGGACGGAGTGAGTATTTAATTTCTCTTATAAATTCAAATGCTGCAAATAATTTGGAACAATTTTTGTTTCTCTAAAAACGACAGTTAAAATTGGAATGGATAAAGTATTTTGCGAGTCTGCTCGACTTGGTTCTGTTCCATTATGGAAGTTCTGATTTTTCAAGTTTCAAATTGTGGCAGGTGATCTAAAGCTACTGGCCTACAAAGCCGCAACTGCATCACATATATACGGACGACATTTTAGATATGTTGAGAAGACGATTGAATATCTTGAGAAGGTAAATGACATGGAACTCTATTCTTTCTTGCAAACACACGTTCTTAATTCTGTTGGATTTTTTAATGTAAAAACGAATACTACTTGATATATTTGCAGAAAACATTGCATTAATTACGTTTCAAAGTGTCACGGATATCTGCCAATTGCTATATATATATATATATATCGCCTATTTCCAAACATTTTAACAAAATATAACTGCTTCCAAAAGATGAGTTGATCATTATCGATTTAAAGATAAAGATTTGAGTCATTGATCAAGAAAAGAAAAGGGTTTTTCTCTTGGGCTGTGTTTATCTTTAACTTTTAAGGGTAGATATGCTAAATAATATAGGATTATTTTTGTTGCAGGTTATATGCACCCATGTTTATTTGTAGTACATACACATTGTGTATTAATTTTAATAATATATGAAAAGTTATTTAACACACAATACGTGCACACCCCATCCTCACATTTAAAAAAAAAAAAATCCTATATTTTCAGTATTTTCACCTGGCCACCGGACTGCTCACTTGAATGAGTGACCCGGGTTCGATTCCCTTTGGGATTTGATCGCGGGTATTAGTACTGTCGTTCCAGTCGCCTTCTAAGCAAGCAATTGGGATTTGATCGCGGGTAAATTTTCAATCACCTCCCTCGTGAGAGATCACATGTATTTTGATGAATAACCTCAAATACTCTTTATTTTGACAATTAAAATTGAAATTTAGCCCATTTAAATAAATTTGTCGTCACATTTTTCATCTTATTCAATTTACATGGTATAAATGCACCATTAAAAATATTTAGACACAATTATATTCCAATTCACTTGATTTAGTTTTTCAATTATTACTATTATATCTACATAAATTTTCATTATTATGGGTATCAATTTCATTATATCAAAAATATATGATATTTAATTCTTAATAATAATAATAATTAATGTATAATTTTAATAATTTATATATCAACCCAAAAAAATGAAATATAAAATGAGTACTCATTCCATCCCGATGAAGTCTGTGGACTAAGAGCTTGTTTGGTTAAGAATGAACCAATTTGAATAGGGATGAGTCATTTTTCATTCAAATACCCATTCATACACATTGTCACTGTTCTAAAAGTCGGTCGACTTGATTGACTAGTCTCTAGTCAATCCTTGACCGATCCAACTTATATCAAATCGCTAAAAAAAATCTTTGATTTTACAAACCCTAACTAAGTCACCAATTTGACTGATTAGATGCCGACTAAGTCATTTTCGATTAGACCTGTTTCATTCTTTTTTTTAAAAATCTACAAAACCCTAACTAATTGTAATAAAATAAACAACTAAAACATTAATCCCCTTTAATTTTTAAATTATGACTTTATTGAATTTTGAGTTCCATAATTGTTATCACTTATAATTTTAATATTTAAAGGTAGTGATATTGATTTTTTTATTTACTTTATGTACAATATATTATTAATTTATTAAATAATTAATTATATTTATTATTCAGATGCTTCCAACTAGTCCTCATTTAATCCCCGACTAGTCCCTAGACTCTAGTGGTCCGATCGACTAGAGACAAGCGACTTTTAGAACATTGTTCATTGCACATATCACATATATTCTTATTTTCACAAAATTTCATATAATTGCATCATCATATTTTCATCCACCTACCATTTCTCTCTTCTACTTTTATTTTACTAATTTATTCTCTCATATTTTTATTTTACCCACTTATTTAATAATGAAATAATATATCAATTCTTACCACAATCATTATCACATCAACTAACAATAATAAAATAATACAATATCATATTAATTTGACATTAAATTTCATCAAACTCTATTTCTTCATCCTTAACAATACATCATTTTACTATTATCAGGATTACCTCCATCCACCTTTTGCCTTCTCCATCTCATTCACAATCATCCATAATCAAATATACCCTAAAAATTTACAAATATTTTAAAAAATATATAATTTTTTAAATAAAATAATATATATATATATAATTTTATAAGTGTACATATAATTTTTATATTTTTTTAATAGAATTAGTCTTGTATGCACCCGTTACACGGTGCAACTCAAGTTATTTTTTAAAAATTACACAAAATACTACTGAAAAATTACACATATTATCACTGAAAAATGTATCTTTCATAGTGTAATTTTTCAGTAATAATTTGTGCAACTTTTCAATAATAAATTATGTAATTTTTTAAAAATAAACTTAAGTTGTACCGTGTAACTGGTGCACATAAGACTTCTTTTTTTTAATAGTATAAATTTATAAGTAAAATTGTTTAAATTCTTTTGGTACCGATGGAATATTTCTTTAGCCGTCGTTTGAAGTCAAATCACAATTACACAAATAAACTTTTTTTGGTGTAAGCACTAACATTAGTGGTGAAGCTGTTAAAGCAGCCATTCAACGCCTTTTCTTTTATCACCACCGCCTCCGCCTCCGCCTCCGCCACCGCCAACACCGGTTCGCCAGTATCACCACCGCAACGAATTCATCCCCTCGCATCAAGCAATGATGATGCAAATGCATTAAGAATCTACATCCGGACCAGCGTACATATACCTCCGAATCTATATATACACACACATACAGAGTAGTATCGAGCGGAGATGGCTGGGGGATACAGAGCGGAAGACGACTACGATTATCTCTTCAAGCTAGTGCTGATCGGCGATTCTGGTGTTGGTAAATCGAATTTGCTGTCCAGATTTACTCGGAATGAGTTCAACTTAGAGTCAAAGTCTACTATAGGCGTCGAATTCGCGACGCGGAGTATCCGTGTTGATGATAAGATTATCAAGGCTCAGATTTGGGATACCGCTGGCCAAGAACGGTAATATTACTGGTCGGATTTGAATTTTTTTTTCATTTTTCTGCTTGTTTTCTTTGTTATTTTGAATTGAGGGGTTTAGGGTTCCGTGGATGGCGCTAATTTCCTATTTCCGTTTTCCACAACATTATATGGATAATTAGATTTGAGAATATTAGTGTCTGGTGATAGGCAGGTAACGCTAGCAAAGTTAAAACACTAGCAGATCCACTGCGCAAAATGCTCCTGCATATTAGAACTTCTGACATAGTTTTTAGAGGATAATACGGAACAATGTTGAGCTGCTAATTAGATCTATACGGCAAGATTTCTGGGAGATATTTTCTGGATTCTATGAGATAGACTACTTACTTTGTGACTGTAAAATGTAATGGACTATTTTGATTTGGGGCAATTAGGTTAAAAATCCAGCTCTACATTACGGATTTGATTTGGGATTTTGTTCATATTAGCTCATTTCCTAGGCGTGACAGGACAGCGCTTTTTCGTATTTCTGCTTTCGTTGCGCTTGTAAACGAAGATGATTCACATAGAATTTCTGTTTAATTACTACAGATCATTCTCTCTTGCACTTAACTGAATATGTTGTTTTTTTCTGCCCTTTTAGATATTGGAACTATAAATTTTCTGAAATCATACCATGAAATTTTACAATCACAAGTACTGATCAACATGTAGAACTTGCTCCATGTTCAGTAGGGAAAACAATCACTACTTTAAGTCTGTTGTTCAATTGCTACAATTATTTGTATGTTTGTCGTTTGATTCTTATGTCCTGCAGTAACCGCTATTCGTGTTTTGCTTGTTTATGATGTTATCTGACCTGAACAATGTTCGAGAATACACATGTAGAATTAATAATTATGATCAGTAGAAGACTCAATTCCTGCAAGTTAGTTATTCCTATTTTGGTTGCATTCCTATTGACTTTCACATATTGAAAATAGTCACGTGACTTTCTATTTTTTTATGTTTTGGTTCGATAACTAGTAGTAGGAGTTGTAACATCCATTTGATGCTAATGTGCAAGAGTCTGATTGTCGATCAACCTGTTTTTTTATCTCTTATTACTGGTTACCGTAACAAAATGTTGAAAAAGTGGAAGTTGCAATACTATTTCAATTTGTGAAAGTTGACAGGATTGAAAGTGAAATATTATAGGGCAATCTATAGGACCAAAATAAACTATGTTCCTTACAATCAAGTGTGCCCGATTAAGTTTTGGAATTCCTTGGTCCTTTAGATACCGTGCAATCACAAGTGCTTACTATCGAGGGGCAGTTGGAGCGTTGCTCGTTTATGATGTTACTCGGCACGTGACATTTGAGAATGTCGAGAGATGGTTGAAAGAGCTGCGAGACCACACGGACCAGAACATTGTTATCATGCTTGTGGGCAACAAAGCAGATCTACGTCACCTACGAGCAGTATCCACTGAGGATGCTACTGCTTTTGCTGAGAGGGAAAATACATATTTTATGGAGACATCTGCCCTTGAGTCCATGAACGTTGAGAACGCTTTTACAGAAGCTCTCACCCAAATATATCACGTGGTTAGTCGTAAAGCCCTTGATATTGGAGACGACCCTTCTGCCTTGCCCAAAGGGCAGTCTATAAACATCGATGATGTTTCAGCTGTCAAGAAAGTTGGCTGCTGCTCCGTATGATTCCAAGATTCACCATCAGCTGGCCCGTGAATCTGCCAACGCATTGGTTTGTCGTCTGTCTGTTCGTTTGCGGTTGATGTCTCGTTTTAATGATCTGATGACGTTGCTAAAGTTTTGCAGTTGTTGACGCCACCGGCGTTTTATCTCGAGCAAATACCAGTTGTAATATTGTTTTTCTGATGACTTTTTGAGGGTTTTTTTTGTGTTTTAGTATTATGTTCCATTTTATAATGTTCCTCCTGTTTGGATGTTTTCCTAGTTCTTTAAAATTTGTGAATTGGATAATATCTCGGAAGAATTATTTGAGTCACATACTTGGGATTTGTTCAATAATGTACTAAATGCTAATATCAAATTTAGAAGTTCAATTCTATCAATCAAGGATGAAAAAATCGTGATATGTTGCTAAAATTTCGGTAAATATTTCTGATATTTGACATAATGATTTATCATTGAACAATCATTCTAAAATGACTGCAGTTAGTAATCATTAATACCTCATGATCTTGAGAAAAAAATTAATTTAATTAGTAATCAGTAGTATTTCAAGAAGTAATCAATAATTGTAAATATTTGTGTGCTTTTGGGTGTATACCATGTACTTGAATTTTAAATTTAATTTTGATTTTAGTTTTGATTATCACAGTTACTTGTTGGACTGTGTGTTTTTTGACAATTGGAGTATTAGTGACTTATTTTTGGGGAAATACTAAATTGTTTTTTGAATATTAGTCAATTATTTTTCAGGTATTAATTAAACTTGAGAGAGTTTTATACTTAATTTAGTTTTATTTTTATTCTAATTAATTTTCAACAACACCACATTAAAGATATATATGTTTGTTTTACGGGTTAAATTATAGCATATGGATTAAAATAAAGTGGTTAGTGTATTTAATTTCATAAAAATTGAAAAATGTTTCACACAAGAAATCACACAATCATTGTTTCCCCAACACTAATCAAAGTATTAAACTCTCTCAAGTTTCTCCGACTTTCATACTTCTCAGCTTTCTCTTCATATTCAAGAAAATCATTTTTAAGTTAGTTTATGATTTTTTGCTGTTGCATCTTGAATAATTATTTTAAAGCACTATAAATTCTATTAGAAACTTACCAAGAAATATTATTTGTTTCATTTGATATAAATCATCTTATTCTAGGAGTATTAGTGAACTATTCTTCGAGTATTACTAACTTATTAATACTTGATATATCATTGAATATAATATGGAGTAGTAGCAAATTGCTCTTCGGTATTGCTTGCTATGTCGTTCTTCAGATAATTCTAAATTATTTTTATAATAAATTTATTAATATTTGAGTATTGTTGAATACAATATGTATTACTCAATTGTTTTTCGAGGATTACTTAATTTTTTTTTTTTTTTTGAATATTTCGAATTCTGGTTATTTAATTAGAGCTGGCTATATGAATCTGGTTTAATGGACTGGCCTGCAGCTAGATATGTACGTCATGCTGGGCCTTATAATTTTGGGCCGAAATTAACTGGACCGTTTGGGCCCAGTCCAACTGATCTAATGGCCTATCAGGCTCAGGCTAATTTGGGCCCGAGTTTTCGGGCTTTTCTTCGGCCCGATTCATTTTATTATTATTTCTTTTAGGTCCACCGATTGATATCCTCAACATCTAAAGCTAAACTAGTCCAAATTGTCCAATTAAACAAAGATGGGGTATTATGTGAATAAAATATTTTACGTATGCAACAGATTTTAAATTACTTAATAGCACATATTTTAGCTTGTGATGTTAGTTTACTTATAATATCATGTTAGTCATTTACTGTGATATCGCATGGTACATGCAGTGTTAATTCATATAAAAATATGGTGTTAATTTATATACATTCTGATATTAATTCATATACAATATTTTATATCATCTATCTATATAATAATCAAATCTTAAAATACTTATTAATAAATTATTATTCATAATAATATTTGTTGTATGCATGTATATTCACATAATATTTTTTCTTAAAACAAAAAAGAAGTCCAATGCAGTGAAATAAAACAGTGGAGAACCCAACTATTACTTCAGTATAACTAAAGAAGCAAAAGAATGCCATGGAATGGAATGTTATAATATGCATAAGGTAACCAGGTGGGTTAGCTCACCTGGCCACCGGGCTTCTCACTTGAGTGAGTGACCCGAATTCGATTCCCTCTGGGAACGAATTGGGAGATGGGAGATATAAGGTTGGCTAGGAGTTTATTTCTTGAAGTGTTTGGGGGACTTGGTGTAACTAACTATTAACAACTACTCCCTCCGTCCCGTAAGAATTTGCACCCTACGGGACGACACATTTTTTAAGGAAAATTGTTTTATATATAAAGTAGTGGCATATGGGTAAATATGTGTAAAGGTTTGTGAGTGTGCACGTAAATCAATGTTTCCTTTTTTGGTAGTGTGCAAATTTGTGTGGGACGTCCCAATAAGAAAAGTGTGCAAATTCCTGTGGGACAGAGGGAGTAACATTTACAGATAAAAAAAATATATGCATAAGGTGATGCCTGATATATGTATGTTCTTTAATGGAAAATGAATTAAAGGGGTTGAGAAAAGAACATTTATATACAACTTATTTCAACTATTCTATCAATAGATAATTAATTAATTTGTAGGGAAAATCATTTTTTTTGTCCGGTAACTTTACTATTTTTATTTTTGTCCTACTAACTTTAAAATTTTAATTTTCGTCCTATAATTTTTACCTTTTTTTTGTTTTGGTCCTATTAACTTTCAATTCTTGATTTTCGTCATGTAACTTTACCTCTTTTTTATTTTGGTCCTGTAACACCCCCGTTCATGTATAAAAGAAGTAAATTTATATGACCAAAATCAAAGGAGGTAAAGTTACTAGATGAAAAAAAAAAAAAAAGTTAATAGGACTAAAATAAAAAAGATGTAAAGTTACATGATGAAAATCAAAATTTGAAAGTTAGTAGGACCAAAATAAAAAAGAGGTAAACTTACAGGACAAAAAAAATAATTTTCCCTAATTTTTAACCATGATGACTAGTGAAAATTAATAGTTAAAAAGCTTAAAATAGTAGGTAGTTTATTAATTTTTGAATTATATACTTTATTTGTCTATAAAAATATGTTCAAACTTGTCTTGTTTGTTTGCCCAACAAAAGTATCTGCATTTCCTTTATGGAAATAATAACTTTATTATCACTCTTCAACCATAATTTAATTACTCATACTTTGTTCATAAATGAACAACACAATTACTCCCCCACTTTATTTACTCTGTAAGTTACTCCCTCCGTCCCAGATGTGTTTTCACCTCTGGGATGGCACAACTTTTAAGAAAAGTAGAGTGTTGTGTAAAGTTATATTATTAAAATAATGAGATTAGTTGGATTGTGAGGATAAAGTTAAAGTAATAGTTTCCATTTATAGGATGTGAAAACAATTGTGGAACGGACGAAAAAAGAAAGTGTGAAAACAATTATGGGACAGAGGGAGTATTTTATTATTATTCTTTAACGCAAGTACCCAAATTAAAGTAAATATTTTATAAAAAGAGGAAACATCATTCTCATTTTTGTCATTTTGGTCTGATAGCTCAACAACTCGTTTAAGATTAGATAGACGTGAAAATTAGAGGCTAGACGAGTCGAGCCCGGCCTAATCCAAAACATGCAAGCGGCCGATAGCCCAATTCGGGATTGGTCCAACCCGACCAATTAACACATCTAAATTCCGGATTGGTCCAGCATTATATATTCTTTTTTTCCCTCTTTGGTATTAGTTGTCTTGGAATGAATGCACGATGAGTAAGTATTATGTGTAATACACACGAAAATAAAATTCGTGTGTAATAATTTGACTCAATTCAAATTATCAATAAATGGATAGTTCGGATCGAATCACAATTCGAATCAAGTCAAAATTGATACACATATATTCTATTTTCCATGTGTATTACACATATAATATTTTGCCATCTACGATTGTTGTATCACTTCAAGTTCAAACTCATTATATTGTTTATATATTTTAATTTTTTTAAAGAAATTTGTTATATGCTCATTTCATATTTATAAATGGAAATTTTGCCCCCCTCATATATTTATTAGAAAAAAATGATCTTTTTTAAATATTTTTTTATTATATCAAATTTAATACACCTTAATACATGCATACAAAGAAGGGCAGTTACAAAGAGGGACATTTTTTATGGTTTATTACAAAGAGTGGAAAATGTGCAATTTTTAAAATATTTGCAAACTCATTCTGAGTGTGCTTATGAGTGTGCAATTTTTATAATTTTTGCACACTTGCTCCTCTTTGCAATTTAAAGGGAAAGTATGCTCCTCTTTGTTTTTTTCTATATAAAGAATGAAACTCTTTCCTCTACAACTATCAACAAATACATGACCATGCACAACTGACCACGACCATTTATGACCCTTATTTAGGTCATTGTTACACAACCACTAGCGACCATCTACGACCGACTACAAGACAACGACCACTAGCGACCAACACCTCAAAGCCACACCGTCGCTGGAATTGAAGAAAGAAACCCGCACCACCTGAGTTTAATTGAAGAAGATGTTGGAACTCGAAGCTCTCCACGCCTCTGCTCTTCGTGGTGCAATTCATAGTCGGAATCAATGACCGTCAAAGCCTAGCCACCACCACTCTAAGCTTCGTCGCAGTTTGTTCAAAAGAAACACTCTCGGTGGAAATTGAAGCTCTGTCACAACCACCATCTTCCATTAAAGCCGTCGCCGATTGAAGTGCTGCCACATCTGAAATTTCGACCGTCCACCACCGCCTATTCTCACCAATCATCTCTGTCGAAGGAATTTCTTCGCCGTCGTGCTACACTACAATCCTTGTTGCCATATAAAAAACCACCGCTTCATGCCACCATTTGAAATGGATGTGGCGACAGAGGAGGGGCCGCGCAACCGACACGACAACCACACCTGAAAATCGAAACTCGCCGGCCATTTTCAACCGCACACCGAAATTTGTTGCACCCACCACCATGAGGATGGCAAAGGACATTTTCGATTTCATGTCAAGAAAATATATCAGACGGGTATGATCCGATTTAGCTTTTGAAAAGGAATAGTACTCTTCAAAATAACATTTAATGGGCCAGGCTTTTCATGGGCCTCCTTGAAATATTTTATGGTCTATCAAACACTTGAAATATTTTTTCTCATGTCTTTTTTCGGGCTACCAATTAGACCCTAAACAACATCCGATCCTAAAAGCACAATCGTTGGAGATAGCAAAGTTGATCCATTTTAGGATAGTGGAAAGCACTCAATCAATAAAAACTTTTGCTCCAGTCCCAAACTGAAAGGATATACCAGGTGGCCTGAGATATGAAGAATGTGAAATGATAGTGGGGAGAGAACGCCTGAGGTTATCAAAATGTACGTGCCAGTAATTGCACATGTGGATGATGAGTTTGAGATGGATGTATGCAATGGAGGGCAGTGGAGGTAAGATAAGGTGTCGAGAGATGACGGAGTAGAGAACAACCGACGAGCTTTCAGGGCAAAGATTGATGAAGAGAAAGACGATCAAACGAAGATGAATCAACGTCGTTTTGAGTTCTAAAAAAATATGAATCAACATTAGAATGATACATTGGCCTTAAGCCACCATTACCTGTCACTAAGCCTGCTTCGAGGTTAGCACAGATGAACTTAGACTTTGAGTTCCCCGTCTATTTAGTTTTCAAATCTCATATTCAATCCACAACTACAACTACAAATACTATAGAACCTATCTTACAAATACCTACAAAACCTAATATCAATTTGATATAAAGTTAATTCACTCTATTCAAATCCCAAAA